>CALNVZ010003433.1:10532652-10544500 GCA_940671915.1 Paracentrotus lividus
TTTGCTTTCATTTGGAATTGATAGGGCCTTTTCAATTGTGGCCGTTTTCACCGCTAAGTTATTTAGTTAAAAAATCCAAGGTTTCCCTGAAAGGTACCCATCGAATTTTGAATCAGAGCCATAACTGACAAGAACTTAATATAAAAATAACCTCGAATTAAATCACAATAGAATGGTTTTTAAACGTGTGGCTGATGCAGTGAATTGACGATTTGCGCAAATAATGGCTTAGGTTTTTGTGCCTCTACTCATCAGATTTTGAATCGGCAATTCTCATTGAAAAAAAAATAATTTTAAAAAATTAGATAACAATAAATGCACTTTTTCATTTCACTTGGCGGTCCCCCCCCGTTTTGGATTTTAGCGGGGTTTCACGATTCACTCATCGGATTTGGAATCAGAACCCCAAATTGACAAGAACTAAAACAACCTTCTGAAATAATACACATTTTAATTGTTAAGGCAGACAGTTTTAGCGGTGTACCATACAATCCTGTAGGGTTGTTATCTGGACTCATCCGACTTTGAATCAGCGCCTTCGAATTGAAAGGAAACCACCTTTTGCAATATACCCAAGAATAAGCATTGTCAATTGGGCGCCCATTATTCAGGCCATTTTGAATTTTAGCGATTGATAAAATCTGTTTAGTTTCGTTGCTGGCAACTCATCTGAATTAGAATCAGCACCCTCGAATTGAATAAGTACACCAAAACACCCCAAAATAACCCTTGAATACTGTATTTCCAGTTTTGGCGCCATTTTGAATTTTTGCGATTTGCGTAAAATCTTGGTTTCGCGACTGGCACTCATTGAATTTGAATCAGCACCCTCGAATTGATAAGAACCCCCAAAACAATCTCAGAATACCCTAGAATACTGAATTTCCAGTTTTGGCGGCCATTTTGGAGCCATTTTGAATTTTAGCGATTTGTAAAATCCACGAGGCTTCGCGGCTAGCCACTCAGCGGAATTGGAATCAGCCACACTCGAATTGACAGATCACCAAAACAATCTCAGAATACCATTGGAATACTCATTTTCATATTTGGCGCCATCTTGGCGCCATTTGAATTTTCGTGAATTGTGAAAAATGCTCAAGTTTCGCGTCTGGCCCATCGGATTGGAATCAGCACCTCGAATGACAAAGAACCATCAAAAAACATTGTAAATCAAAAAACAAGGTTACATGGTCTCTACCTGGACTAGAGGGAATTTTTATTCTTTGTAAAGTGACCAGAATGCATGGAAATTAAAGAACAAAATTGGCCTCCCCTGAATCCTAAATTTAAGATCAATATATAATATTAAGAATAATAAATGATAAATATGACTTGGTCCCCTAAATTTTAAGATCGATAATCCCCCCCGCCCACCCCAGCAGTTTAAGGTCAGTTGGGTCCTCCAACTTTTTCTTTCCTGTTTCCTTTTCTTCTGCATCCGCCCTCCCCTTCCCTATCTCTTATTTCTCTTCTTTTGGTTTTTTTCCTTTCTCCTAATTTTCTCCCCCTTGTTCCCAATTCGCCGGCCGGGGGGCGGGGGGGGGCTCACCTTATATGAGCTACGCCTGCGTACTATATAAAAACAAACTTTAAATCGGATAGGGCCTCATTGTATTACAACCTTCCGGCGTCGTCACATCGACAGAAATTTTCATCAAAATAGGTGTATCAATTAAATTTATGTTTCCTGGTGCTAAATGTCGTTACCGTCTGTACGCCTTTTAGGGTATGGCTATTTTATTCCAGATCTTATCGAATGCGGAAAATTGGTGTGGTAATACGCCAGTTTTAAGGGTATATTTTTCAGGGTGTCGGATATCATTTTTTTCCTTGAGTGACACCCGTGCTCTTGGCCGCCCCACCTCATCCAAGCATATAAGTACGGCGTGTTGAGATCCATATTGGAAAATAGATCCTGACAGCTATCTAAAACGATCGTTCTGTGTTTTGGTCTTTTGTTTTGTTTGGTTTGTTTTGTTGTTTGTTTTGTTTGGTTGTAGAGGGGGTGTAATTGACTGGGTAACAAAATTAGAAGAATAGGATGTATAAATAATAATATCTGGTTATGTCATATAGCGCTTTCCAGTTTTTAATAACTGCTCAAACGCTCACAAAATACTATACCGATTTAATGAATTCATTTTCCATAATTGATACATATGACATGTTTTAGAATATGAGTCGGTAACAAATTATCCTCATATAAAAGGCTCCTTACTTGTAGTTTCCGGAATTAATCAACACAATTCATTAAAAAGACACAAGCCCAGAAAAGAATCGCAGAAGATACATATAATGTCTGCCTCACCGGTAACGCAAGCCTGACTTACTTATCCAGGGGCATGCGCTCTGTATAATAATTCAACTACATCACGAATTATCTGAAATGATATAAATTGTTTTGTATGTATATTAATCATTTTGAGACAAATATGAATGGAAAGAAGAACTCTAGAACTGGTGATAGCAGGCATTTCCTAGAGGCCATTGATCTATTTTCTATTAAATCGAATTATAACTAAATCAGTTATTAGCTAATCAGTTTTTGTTTATGCATGCTTGCGGCAGTATATATAAAAAGCAAGGAGCTCATAATGTGGACCAATTGCAAACCGTGCGTCTTGCTAGTAGCGCCGCTTTCGTTGAGAAAAATAGGCATGTATTTTAAAATAAAGTAAAACGTTTTTTTTTTTCACAGTGAAAGGTACTGCGGATAACGAATGAATTATATTGTACACTGTGCGTTCGTAACGCATCTCGACATGCAGTGTAAACATAAAAACGTAAGCGTGGCGAGTAAATAGAACAATGCCGATGCGTCAAGAAGGTTCATGACATATCTCTAATTTAGTAAACACTTATTTTTGTAGGAAGCATATTTTTTGGAGTGAAAAGTGAAGAGTAAATTATGAAATATATTTTGTGAAAATAAAATAATAATATTTGTGAAGTGAAACATATATATAATATTATAATTTTTTTTTTAAGTGAAATGTATTTCTTTAATTAAAGAGAATAAATAAATTGTAAAGACAAATGATAAATATATATTTTTAATAGTGGAATGTAATAATATGATTCCTTATGCAATAGTTATATGTCATAGGACAGAGCAATGGTAGAATAACTCAAAAGTAGAAATCTTTGTAGAACAAGGTGTGAATGTAATGAGGGGCAAAAATTACATTTCACTGCAAACTAGGCTCTCAGGCAGTGAACCGAAAAATCTAAGAGTTAGAAATTAGGTATTTGTTGACAAGTTACCGTGGTTCGTGTCTCGCCTGAGGATAGGAAACGTTGAATAGCGACAGCGTAATGTAAATCAAGGATTTGAAAAATAAAGAAATATTTAGTGTGATTCGATAACTACTGGGTGAATCGTAGACCTATACAGTGTTATTTAAAACATGTACAAAGAGTTAATACAAGTATTGGCCAAAAAAAATAAAAACCCAGAAACTATGGCAAACCTAAGATTACTCCTCATTTCGCCAGCTTTTTTAATCTGCACAACCAATGGCCTCACTGTTGCCCCCTCAAAATAGAACGACACACATAATTAGTTTTCTAAATGCAACTTACATCCAAAGCCTCTGCGACCAGAGTTAAGTCCATCTTTAACTCGCAAATCAATCTGGCATTAACAGAGAAGGCAAAAAGGGTATGAATGGAAGGTAAGATAAAAAAAGCAAATGGAACTGAAGCGGAAAAGATATCAAAGCCGGATGGCGAGACAATGTGTATGTTGAATCCGTTTATCAGTAAGTAACTTCCCTCTCTTCTAATACGTAATAACAGCAATAAGTTACTATCAGCACTGGCGTAAGAGCTGACGTACTTTCTTTGTTACGGGGGGGGGGGGGTTAAAAATTTTTTAATAATATCCCTCCAGACAAAACAAAAAAAATAACTAATAATGCGTGTCTACGCATGTGCCATCAAGAACCAAACCTAAAACTGATGAAAACATTTGCACCACTGTTTTAACTACCTATGCCCACAGTCTGGGCGTTGCACTTTCTAGACCGCAGTGAAGAGAAAGTGAATGTTTGTGGATTAAGCGAAAAATCTTCTCAAGTCTCATTTTGTCATACCCAGAGACCGCCCGACCCTCAAGGGTATCCCATAAATATTGGAAATGATCCTTCCTAATCTCATTTTAGAATAATTAACCAAAATGATACTAGAATTGACTGCGCATGAAAAGAATAAGCCTCGATAAAAAAGACGACTGGTTTGGAAATGGTACAACACTGTTTAATACTTGATAGAATATAACTTTGACATCATCGCCAGCTGACATACTCTTCGGTATATCAATGGAAATCTCATTGACATGAAACGGTTTGAGAATACCTCGGAGACGTTCATGAGTCTCACGACGTCAAAAACAATAAACCACGACGTCTAATGAGTCCTCTGCGATATCTCATGATCTCCGTAACGTTCTCACAGAGTCGCGGAAAATCGAACATGTTCAAATCTGCATACAGATCGGGTCGCGAACCACCTTATAAGAGACATTCCATTGACCCTCTCGACTTTGAACCTACTGTGAATGAGATGGTAGCCTGTCATCTCTCATCATCTGCTTCACGACCTCGGTAAAAAGGCAGGAGTTTCATAGAAAGGGATGTTTAGGATATATCGTCCCGTCAGTCAAAGTTTACTGATTCGGCCTCCATTTCGCTCTTGATGCTTTGGATGAACTGTAAAGAAAAATGAAAGCGTAGCAGATGGTAACTGAAGCACATGACAAAACACATGAGAATAATTTATTACCTGTAAAATCAACATAGCATGACTTTTAAAAGATCATAGAAAGAGAAGGATTTTGAAGAGATAAGTACTAAATTTACAGATTGTTGCATGTGATATGAACGTTGTAAAAGTTATTTAGTATCATTCATATTTATATAAAAAAAAACGTTATCCAGAATTGTTAATTGGGTTAGGAAAGCGGGACAAAAGTTACAAAATAAAGACTAGAGATGATGCTTGTATCCCAGTAATAAGTCTCTATTAAACTTGGATTCACACATATTGTCATGGTGCCCAACAAACTTTACGTCCACAGCTTTAATCATGTCCATGAATCTGACATCGTTGTACAGCGCACTTAGAGAGATCACCATAGCTACCAGAAAGTGCATCGAACCTCTAAATCCACCAAGTCGCTCTGGTGGAAAGGCGCCATTGTTGGAGGGGGGGGGTGGGGTTCATTGGTGTAAACTAACAAAATTAAAAAAAACAAAAAACAAAAAAAACAGTACGGCCTGTCTACTTCCCCTATCCATGCTATGTATGAAAATAAAAGAAGCTTGCCTGAATTTCTCATCCTTATTAAGTCTTTTCCCAACGCACAGTAGCTGAGACCATCGTCCAAAATAAACACGTCGGGTGGAATCGAAGATGCTCTGGCTAGTTCCAGCTTCCTTACTTCAATCTTTTTCTTCTCACCGTGGAAAGTGGAGAAGACGCCTTGTTGTATTCCTTGGTCCACTCGTTAAATTCCAGTGTCGCACACCAGACATTGTCCCTATATAAACAAAGAACGGGCAATGAACTTGTTTCAAATGATTATCTAATAGAAAATGTCTTAAGGATTTAAAGCGAGAGCGAACTGATTATAGACTTTCATTGACTGTGGTTAAAAACAGCAAGTCTTCGAAATACCTTTTGTTTAAATTAATAAACTACCTATAATTTAATTGCTAGGAAACTAAAACTTCAAAGGAAAAACAACATGATTGTATTTAAGGTAATTATTTGCGGTATGAATGTAATGAGTAGTGAATTAGTGCGTTATCATTAAGTGAGCCTATATTTTAGACTGCTCAGAATGTTGCATTAGGTTATGAACCTGATCGAATTGATTGGATGACTTGAGGTGGTGCGGTCGTATTGGCTTTAACAAAGAAAATTATAGCATAGATCTTTAATCCAGCCGGCCTTCCTCGCTATTGCCTGTAGTCCCAGCAGTCCTGTGGTCCATTTGCAATTTTGTCAGCATAAATTATAAATTCATAAATTTTTGTCATTCACAATCATAATCGGAACGAATAAGAAACTTACTCGAATTGCTTGAAGTAGCCTTGAAGAGCGAACTTTCGTGTCTGTACTTCAGATCTGAACAGTTATCATCAGGAGTGTGTCCAGTTCAAACCGTCTTGTAGGCTGCAGTTCCATACTCGTCCTAGTTGGACAATTAAACACGAAGAAGAAAGTTCAAATAATAAAAAATAAATAAAAAAGGAGGGGAAATAAATGGCAAAACCCGCTAAGTTTTGGTATACGTAATGGCCTAATTTTATAGATTTTCATTCAAATTGTATTTGACAGGCACAATCTTATATTCATTCAAACTTCCCAATAAATAATATATATATATATTATATACAGTCCATTACAAAGAGGGCAGTGCTTAAAGAGTTACTAAAATATGAAATCTTGAGCTCTCGGTCTTGCAGTCGAGGTCCATGGGTTCGGGAGTTTTAATAAATAAATAAATACTCAAAGTTTATTGTCCGAAACAAAGTCCTGAAATGTGAAACGGAAATTATTTTGCCCATTATTTTTTTTTTTTTTTTTTTTTTTTTTTTTTTTTTTTTTGTTTTTACCATTTTTTTTATCGTGGACCCGGAAGCCACTGAGCAGCACCAGATTGACAATGCTCTATCTCTTTTTTGTTCAACTCCAAACAGGTAGCAGCAACTCCCATTTTTCTTTTGGTATGACGCGGCCGGGATCGAACCCACGACCCTCCCGATTATGAGGCAGACTGAGAGCGGCTCTAATCCACTGAGCCAAACATCGGTGTTGGTCACATTTAATTTTTCTTCTTATTAGTTGTCTCTTTGGGCATGTTGGGGTCTATTAGTAGTTTAAGGTTTAGGAGGACGTGTAGGAATAAGACCGCATTGACAATAAGGGAAGGGTAAGCGTAAATGGGGTAGACTTAGTTTATGGTATAACAAACTGGAAAAAAAAAAAATCGTAGAAATTTTCGTGACGGCCCCTGGTCGGATACACAGGTCTGTTTTTTCTACCTGGGTAGAGTTCTTCCGAATCCAGAATGGAGATCAGTGTCAAATCTTCCTCACTGGATTTTTCACGGAATTAATCAAATAGGAAATAAGGTTATTTAGTACAAGTAAGATAATGTTTTTTTATCACAAATTATGAACATTATTTGGGATGCTGAACATTTACAGTGGAAGAGATTATCGTAATAAGAAGTGGTAGTTTGGCGATCTTTATATCTACAATGTATATTAAAGGGCTAATTATTGTTGACAATTGGGCGGGCTTCAGCAAGTCCACTTAGTGAGATGAGTACTTAAATAATAGACACCTAGATTTCCGTGAGTATGCTGTATTTGTCAATTTGATTACTTTTTATTACGACGTTACGTATGAAGAAGGAATGTAACCCCTCCCGTTTTTTTTTTTTTCTAGACTAGAAGTCAATACGTACGCAAGCGTAAGATATAAAACCAGCATAGCGTATCAACGTCGCAAAACTTCATCGGATAACGATCGTATTTATTAAAATAAAGGTTACTCATATTGTAAAAAACAAACTCACATATGTGTTGAAGAATGATATAGGATATCCTCCATCATAGAATTTTCCGTAATCGGATCTGTCCCATGCGAATCCTGTGATGAGAATCATACAATGTGTTACAGTAACGTCAGAGAATGTTAGGAATATATCGAATTTTTAATTTCACATCTTGTATAAAAGACTCGAGATAAACTACTCACCTGCAGTAAGTATAAATGAGAGTGAAACATAAATGCCCTGTAGATAATTATGATCAATGAGTAAGTTTAATGAAAGCTATGTACTTAAGAGTTACAATCAAGTCATAAGTTTGATCGTATCTCTTCTTATGTAACAGGATGTGAAGTAGTAATGGACGAAAGATCCAGGATAAAACGAGACAATACGTCCCTGTTTATCACCATCTAAAATATTAAAGAATCGTAATATTTCACATTTTTCCTTTCTTTAGATGATTAATGTGTATTTAACAAATATTTTGTTTGTGATATTACGAATTAATATATCATATGTCCATTTGCATTTCCTACAGATCTCAACTTTAGTAAAAATCCATTATACGTCTTTATAATTTCTACCAATTTCTTCAATTATGATTTCGCCTAAACACAAACACAATTTTATGATGGTCCTAGACACAGTCCATGCAATCATTCGACCGTAAGAACTTTGTCTTCGTTTGTATAGTAACAATAAAAAGATAAACAAATAAACTCAACTACTACTGTATTCAAAATGGTGTGTAACATTACGTCACGTATTTTTTACTCGGTCTATCATTCATTCTAATCTCCTTTCCTATTTCTGTTGTCTCTAATATGTCTCTACTTTATGAATTCTCTTCTCTTTCTTTATACTCTTCATTGTTTCTTCTCATTCCCCATTATTATCGTTTGTTTTATTGTCTATCAAAATTGTCTATGTCTCTTTCTCTTCCCTTGGTGAGAGTTGATGAGAGATTCGGAATAAAACAATAGGAAATAAATATACGGCACAAGTGCCGTAGTCAGTGGTCGTATCACTCGACGGAATGCAGGTCGTGGTTCATTCCCGCACGGCGCTTAACCACTCCACCCAGGTGCAAATGGGTACCCGGGAGGATAATTCCATATAAGGCGCCTATAAATGGCAGACTACAAGTATGGAATTAAATTCAGTGAAGGGGTAATAATATACCGTAAAGCGCTTTGAGCCTCTATGGGAAAAGCGCATTATAAATAATAGGTATTATTATTATTATTATTATAGATTTACCTTGAATTTGACAATCCTCCAGATCTGAATTCCTACTTGCTGCCCTGCTCCTTCCCAAGCCGGTTCAGACTCGGCTGATTCCTTCTTGACTTTCTTCTCTGTATCTGACCCGAAGAGTGCGAGGTTCGAATCCTTCCAGTCGTACTCCTTAGCCTTCTGCATGTTTGCTGATGAATTGAGTTTGTGATATTACCTGCAAAGCCAAAAATGAGGAAAAATACTAGAATAAAATAAAAACAATCAAAAGTTGGCATCAAGTTCTCCACAATGTAGTTGTACGCCTCCTATGTTATTTATTTCGAGTTATAATCATGATAGTGTTAGAATTTGTATCAAAGGATGTTAATAATAATAATAACAATATCGTTTTATTTACCCAGGGTAGCCACTTCAGTTCTGACAACTGTTCTCCGTATAATAAAAAGTTGATGTTAAAATTGATAGTCTTAGAGTCTAGAAATGATGTACTGACCAATATTAATAATGAAAAATATTCACTATTGCACCACAAATGCCAAGTCTGAAAAACACGTCGTGGTATGAATAATAATCATTATCATCATCGGTATCATTATTATTATAATAACATATTTGGGCTGTCTAATCCAAAGATGGGTGACTGAAAATTTCCATGCTTATTTTCCGTATATACCTGAGTGAATACCACTTGTCATCCTACGTAAAGTAAAGTATATACTCATGATATCAACATTTTCACCCGAGCGTGGGCACTGTCATGACTGTTATTTCCTCAGCTCTTCTGACTATAGTTAGATTATGCAGATTTATTTTCCATCTCTATTTGCGGGGTTTATTTCCATGGCAACCACTAGCACCTATTGTGTACCAACTAACGACAACTGTATATTGGACATTATAGGCGGCATAATAGGCGGCGGATAAGTCATCGCGATTACGAATGCTATAGGTATTTGACCACTGAACGGTAATGTCTATTGTTTAACTCCGGTTAAACTTATTCAAGCAAAAACAAGACATAATGAAAGGAAATCATCTAAAGACAAATGCAAAGCCATGGTAAACTGCAGTCTCAATGTTAAACATAAAGTCATGATCGATATATTATGAGAGATCTTTTAATGAACTTTTATGACGACTTCGTTTAGACAAAAAGTCTTGTTAATTCACTCGTAATTTCATCACTGCAAACTAAATTACATCAAAATGATCGAGGTACTTTGAAGCAAATAAAATGATCCCTGACACAATTTCCAAATGTCTTCATGCACCGAATTTCTGATTCAATTATATGAAAATGTTATTGTCAGGGACACTCAACAAGAGTTTTCATTTTCATTTGGTATATTCCTTAAAAACTGGTATTGGGGACACAGGCCTGATTATTTTCTGGAGTTTTGGAGAAAATTAAATGCATTCATGTTTCCCAGAAGTGCTTCACATGATAACGTGCACATACGGTAGATCGATAAATGTATATACTTATACATGGATTATAAAAGAGATATTTCCTGGGATATAAGTGATCCGTTATAAGGGACACTTCTGGGATTCGAGGTTACTTCGTTATTCAAAATGATCAAATTAACAGTGGTGTTACTTTCATACCTCCTTCAGCCGTGGATGATAATAATATCAAATCATTGACCTAATTAGGTCCACAATCAAATATAATCGTCTATGTAGAGGACTGAGGGCACACCTGATGGGGTACCTATAGACGATTCTAAGATTACCTCCTGGACAATTACCCCGGACAACCATCCCCGCCATAAATCTACCCCCGCCAAAAATATATACCCCTATACCCCAAAACTAGCAATATGTCTAGGGGTAGTTGTCCGGGGGTAGTTGTCCGGGGGTTGTTGTCCGGGGGTAATTGTCCAGGGGGCATTTGTACGTCCATGAACCATGTAGACTTTTATCTATCATAAGCATTATGGCGTCCCTCCATTCCAGAAACGTGGAACCGCCAACATTGATGCCATTTGAGGCGCTTCGATCATATAGGATATATGCACCCGTCAAATTAAATTGAGTGGTTTTGTATTCATAAATAGCTCTAATGTAATGATGTTGGTACGTGGCTCTAGCTATAGCGTGGGTGTTTGCATTGATATATCGGTTATAATTGCACATCAATCTCTACACAAGCATTTTTTTAAACATGGCCCATCGTGTTATGTCTGTGAATATTTCTGATTTCAAGTCCCCCTGTATTATTGTAAAAGTCACTATGAATTTGGCGGGCATCAATAAATTAAAATTTCTCATTAATTTTAGGGCTTTAACCTATATATTTAACTGAATTTATTTCTTTACATGTTGTGTAATACAGTTATTTCCTTGACCAGTCTCATGTTGCTAAAAGAGAAGTAAAACATTTTGTTGTTGTTGAATATTTTGATTTTATTCCTCATCCCCATTTTCGATTCGTCACAGAAGCAAGCCTGTTTAGCTGGGCAAATTTCCACTAGGTCTAAACCCACTTTGAATAATGCACGTTTGGTCTCATCTCACATGGTATAATTCCATTTTGTTTTCAATTTGTTCGTCTAATTTTACCTTTTGGTCTACATGCCACTTCGTCTTTTTAACATTTTGTCTGATCCCCATTTAGTCGATTACCTGTAACAAACTGGTAACCTGAAAACCAAATATTGATTTGGGAATTAGACGAAAAAGAAATTTGACAATATAGTTATTAGACGATATGACAATTAGAAAAGTGGTCATTAGATCATGTGAGCATAGTATGTAGGGTATAAGATGAAGTGGAAATTAGACCACATTGTTGAAATGGGCTCAGCTCATGTTGATGGCAAATTTACAACAATAATAAATATCTATGCAATGAGGCCCTGCTGTTAGACTAAGTATAATAGTTGGGCAACACTGTGAGTTATCATGTCATGTGCGACCTGGTTCGAATTACTGCACCTCATGGGTACTTCCGGGTCAAGCTCACAAACAAGTTCAAGTCCGACAGAAATGACAATAATTATTAGAAGGTATCCTCCATTATGTATCCTCTCTTAAAGGGGC
>CALNVZ010003433.1:10550264-10571258 GCA_940671915.1 Paracentrotus lividus
TCTTTGGTTTTGTTTTGGTTTTTTCTTTTGACCAAGTGTAATAAATGACTGTTAGATCCTTTTGAAAAATTGAAAACATTTAGTTATTTTACCCTATGATTTTTTGCTATGTTGACCTGACAGAATTGATTCCGATAGAGTTTTACTAGTATAATGCAAAAATATGATTGTCTTGAATCAACTTAGAAACATATCCAAGCACGTTATGGCAAGGATGGTTGCTAATGTTGACCTGTCATGAAGTGATTGATTTTCTGCTTCAACGCTCTATTTGATGAAACCGGTTAAAGACTATATATCCAATTTAATATTGCAACGAGGATACTAAGTTGATATTTTAGCTAGGTCTCGTCTCACATCTCTCCTCTCTCTCTCTCTTCTCTCTCCCTCTCTTCAATTTTTCTCTTTTGTATCTTTGTGTATCTGTCTGTTTTGTATTTAGTGTTGAATGTGTCCTTTTAAAGGACAAACAGTCCTCTCCTGTTTGATGATGATGTAGCTCTCTCAAGCCACATGACCTGTTAAAACAAAAGGTCTTGAGTACTAAACACATGAGCACATAGACACATGTGCACTTGGTTGCCATTGGACCTGAGAGAATCTGCCTCGGTTAGGACAAGTGTGCATTGTATGTTCCAACTACTATGAGAATTCCCAGTTGGTATGTCAGCTAGGTTCTTGCCAAATTGATTCTGGACCCTCAGTCTTGGAGTGTTTCAAGTAAAAATTTTTGTCTTATCACAATGGAGAACGCGTCTACCCTGGCAATGAATCACCAAAATAAGTGAACATATACGGTTTATAGACACTCTATCCTAAGTTACAAATGTAGATAGTAGTGATGTTTTATTCAAGAAGGTATATGATATATGATGGTTCCTACCTCTACGTAAATTTCTATAAATTTAGCTAAGTTGTAATTTCTTCCTTGAAGGCTTAATTTAAACTGGTATGTTAGTAGTGTTTTCGTCTGGGGAAGAAAACAGGATACAACTCCTAATTTGCCACTGGTCCCCCTAATAGGTTAGACTACAAGTCGCCATTTTTGGGGAAACAACAAGGGAGAGCATTCATCATTTAACTTTTTGTCCCATTTGAAAAAGAAAATCGGTACAGTACAGTATCTAAAGGGGAAGGAAATACAGAGAATTGTCCTAGTTTTACTAAATTGTATCCTCACTTTCCCCTATTATTTGGAAGCTTCAATGGTTGGCGGTATGCAACTCCACTTTGGTATCTTTCTGTTGTTATTCATCTGTCTTTTTTTTTTTTTTTTTTTTTTTTTTCCTTCATTTATTTACATTAAAGTACAACTAATAATTTCATATAGATTTATCATAACATCTGAAATTATAGGCTCATATTCAAAATTCAGAATATATAGCAATAAAACCTTGATCACACCAATAGATAATCAACTGAAAATCTAAAGATTTGGAGGGGCTTGCTTGTACACTGCATGGTTTTCCAAACTCTTAAATCATTAAAAGAAGCAGTTACCATTGGCACTGGCAGTCTTTTTTATTCTAGATTGTTAGTTTAAGCACAGTGGTAAATTAGTTCGATCATACATGAGTCCAAATTATTAAATTGTTTTCTATGATAACGATAATGGCATCATGGTAACTGACGTTACACTAGGTCATGGTAACTGACGTTACAATGGTTGTCAATTTGACTTGATTGTATGTTGAATATCCGAAGTTAGCTTATTGATAATAATAGAGATGCAGTCATATATTAGAAATCTTAATTGGCATAGTTGATACTGTGTTTCCGTTGCGGAAAAAATTAACAATTCATGTTTTCGGTAACTGACGTTACACTGCAAATGAGGTGATTAAATCTAAGTTTTTGACCAAAGTCACAATTGAACCAATTTTTTTAAAATACAGTTTGATAAAGTTTCTCTCTAACAACTTTATCCACGTGAAAGATTATCGGGAAACAGAAACGGTTTTAGTTGAGAAAATGAAAATGAGTTTCTTGTTAATATAGCTTTCTATAGAAAAAAAATAATTGGAATACTTCAGCGCATGATTAGAAAGTGAAAATGGCCGCCATCGGGAAAAATTTTATTGATTCTCAAAACTTCACTCATGTATTTTTGAAAATAAAATAATTTTAACCAAATATCATTTTGAATTTCCGGCACCCTTGTCCGGATTTCTGTGGAATTGCCCATATGTGCATAGTGGAGCGGACAATAAACTGATTGATATTAGAGTCCATGAGGTCCACAAGTTCATTATAGGCCATAGAGGATATTTGTAGTGTAATGAATGGCTTTCTTGCGATAACTTAAGACAGTTTGATGGATAACAATCAACACTTGGGTCATGTGTGCATATGGTAGGGACAATGAATTTTATATTTTTGAGGTCATAAAGTCAAAGGTCAAGGGTCACAGACGTCATTGTATACATGAAAATGGCCCGTCTTGCTGTAACTTCTGAACCGTTTTATGGATCAACTTCAAACTTGGGTCATGTGGGAAGAAAGATGAACTGATTAGATTTTATGAGTCAGGACATCAAAGGTCACTGGTTATTTATGTAAATGACTCGTTGTGCAATTTCTGAAGGACCTTTGACAGATCAACTTAAACATGTTTATCCTTTTTATTACATTCAGTAGCCATCCTTCCTGATTGGAAAAATTCTGATGATACAACTTTAATAGATTTGGGGTCAATATCTCAAAGATGTCATGGTATAAATGGATGTAAATACTCAACATGGAAATTCCGATGTGGCAATACGGAGGCATGCCTTCCGACCGTGCGCGGTCGAAGATTCATCTAGTTTTTCTTTGTTTTGTTTTGTTTTGTTTTTTTGACAAGTGTAATAATGACTGTTAGAATCCTTGAAAAATTGAAACATTTAATTATTTTACTATGATTTTTGCTAATGTTGACCTGACAGAATTGTTCCGATGGTTTGTTACAAATGCAAAATTGATTGTTTGAATCCTTAGAAACATTCAAGCACGTTGCCAAGATGGTTGCTAATGTTGACCTGTCTGACAGAGTGATTGGAATCTGCTTCACGCTCTTTGATGAAAACGGTAAGACTATATCAAATTTAAATTCAAGAGGAACTAGTTGATTTTAGCTAGGTCTGTCTCTCTCTCTCTCTCTCTCTCCCTCTCTCAATTTTCTCTTTTATCTTTGGTATCTGTCTGTTTTGTATTTAGTGTAGAATGTGTCTCTTTTAGACTACAGTCCTCTCCTGTTATGATGAGGTGCTCAGCCAAATACCTTGTTAAAACAAAGTCTTGTTATACTAAACACATGAGCACATAGACACATGTGCACTTGTTTGCCATTGGGACCGGGAGAATTGCCTCGTTAGGACAAATTTTTGTTGCAATCTGTATGTTTTCCCACTACATGAGAATTCCCATTGGTTCAGCTAGATTCTTGCCAAATTGATTCTTGGGACCCCAGTCTTGGAGCTTTCAAGTAAATTTTTTTTTTGTTGTTGTTCTTATCACAATAGTGTTAGAACGCAGTCTTACCTGGCAATGAATTCAAATAGTGAACAATACGTTTATAGATACCCTAGCTTTATTCCATTGAAGGGAATCTGTCATATTTGTAAGTTTTGTAAATTTTATCTCTATGGCTTATAAGGTTTATGGTGAAAACAGGGATACAACTCCCACTTTGAGTATCTTCTTGTCTTGCCTTTATCATTCTGCCTCTGCATGTTAATGTAGATAAATGGTTCCTAACAGTAGTAGATTCAGCATCAATTCTGACAAAGAACTTGATAAGCCCATGCACAAGCATAATAGAGTCGCTATCGTCCCCAGAATTGGTGCAAATAATCTTTGGGATCGATCTTGGCTCCAACGCAGATTGAGTGCACCATCCACCGCTCAACCACCAACTAACCAAGAAGACAAACGGGCTGATACAATGCTTTGTCAGAACTGAAGCTGGATCCGCACGTGCCTTACATATGCTTTCAGTATTACAATCATTATTATTATTTCAGATGACGGTAAGCTGAGTAACAAAGAGTTTGTGTCAGTGATGAAGCACCGTGTCCAGCGTGGTTTGGATAAACCTAAGGAGCTTGGTCTTAGCAGGATATTAGCAGCTATGTGGAAGTGTGCTAAGAAGACACAGATTATGTCCGGGAAGGGAGAGGACGACGTTACGCTAAAGCGGAGCATCGCCCGGGCAAAGCTGTATGCCACTGTCTGAACAATAGTATACCATCTATGAGAACAATAGCAGTATTTACGATGATGGATACATCACAGGAAAGTTTGTTTCCTGAACAGAGTTCCCTAACTCTTCATGTTTTAGATCAGCTGCATATCAGTGAAATAATGGTAGAGGGAACTCCTTTGAATTGGTTTGTGATGATGGAAGCTACATATGGGAGATGAAACAGCAGCAAGTTCCATGTAGATGGCAATACATATGCTTGATATCGCAAGAAGGATTTTTTGACATTTGTATGCTTTATGGAACGTATCTAAACAATTTTTGAAAGTTTTTTTTTATCTCATCCCTCCTTTTAAATTATATCTGTCTTATCTGTTCACTAATTTAAATAGAGATTAGAAAATTTGCAAACATGTGTATAATTTATAAAGTACTATTGAGAGTATGGTAGATTTGTGTGTAATTATAATGATTATTTTGCATGGGTTGAAAAGGTTGAATATAGTTGCATGTATAGTATACCTGTACATCTTTATAATAAGTACCTGTAAGTGGATACAGGTACATATATTTAGTATTGCAGAATTGTTATATTATAACAAACTTTTGTACAGTGATATGAATTATATTATATGATAATGATATGCAGAGTATTAGTGCAGATAATTTATTGTAGTTAGTGTTCTTCAAAATAATTTAATTAACAGAAAGTGCTGATCTTTGAAGAAAGCCAAAATTTTTTGTAATAATTTTGCAATTATGGTAGGGAGACTACAGGCGGGCTTACACTATGCGACTTGCTGCGGTGCGATCTTTTAAACAAATGGTAGTTTGCATTTAATGCGACATTTGAAACATGCAAAGTTCTCTTATGAGATGTAAAAATTGTAAAGGAACAATTTTATCAAAATTTTGTTCTAATGCGAGTCTTTAATTAGGAGTAAAGGTCAAATTACCTTAAAATCGCAAGATCACAGTGACGTCACTGCGATTTGGAAACAATTAGATTTTATAGAGAGAAGGGGGTTCGCAATCGCCTTGAAATTCAATTTTAATATTCATATGAATACCCTAAACTTTGTACATTATGAATAGAGGTGGGCTATAAATGGGTCATGTTTCAGAACCAGGTTTGGCCTATCTTATTTTAAGCAGCTCATTGCCCTGATCGATATGCCACCAATTTTAAGTAAATTGGTTGAAAATTGAGACAGTGCGGGCCAAAAAACAATTTTAAGGGGGCGTGGCCAAAAAATGCTGAGTCATCGTTTTTCAAAATTTGAAAAAGCTGTATTTCTTTTATTAAAAAGGCTATAAAAGTGAATCTGGTATCTATTTATATGTTTATCAGCCTGATAAATCCAATGGCAGTGTCAAAATTGCAAATAGTACTGAAGAAAGTACTGAAATGGGAGAATTAGAGTTTTAACCCTTTAATTACCAGTAGGGTCTGTGAGGGCACCCCTAGACAAATTGTGTTGCCCAATCGAAACCGCCGCGTTTTCAGAAATGTCGTTTCATGTATATTTTCCTTACGAGTCTTACCCATCTTTGACACCAAGTTCATTGAAATCGGATATTCGACAAGAGGGTTACTTGACGTTTCGTGGCCGAAGGTCAAACCGAAATTTGAGATTTTTGACATTTTGTGTACAAAACCAATGGCAAGGTCAGATTCTTATTTTACTCTATAAAATCACAGTAAATCATTCTTTAGACTGGTTCTAGTATGTATTCAGAATAAGAATTGATCCAGATAATGTTTGAAGTATCAGAAGGTCTATATCTATAATAATCTTATGTATTCATTGTTATATGAATTCTTATGTATTCTATTGTTTTTTATTCTTATGTGTAATTATCTGTGTTTCCATTGTTTTAGGAATTTTAATACTTCAGGCCTTCATTTAGATTTGGTTTCATTCTCATCATGACAATAAAAAGAAGTGTAAAGAATGATTTACCTGTGATTTATCTAGAGTAAAATAGGAAATCTGACCTTGCCATTGGTTTTGTACACAAAATGTCAAAAATCTCAAATTTTGGTTTGACCTTTGCCACGAAAGGTCAAGTAATTCTCTTGTTGAATGTCCGATTCAATGAACTTGGTGTCAAAGATCGGTAAGACTGTAAGGAAAATATACATGAAATGACATTACTGAAACGAGGCAGTTTTTGATTGAGCAACACAATATGTCTAGGTGCCCTCACAGACCCTACCGCTAGTTTAAAGGTTAAAACTCTAATTCCCCTTTTCAGTACTTTCTTCACCATTATAATATGCAATTTTGACACTGCCATAGAATTTATCAGACTGACAAACAATATAAATAGACACCAGAATCGTCTTTATAGCCCTTTTTATAAAAGAATTACAGCTTTTTCAAATTTTGAAAAAATGATGACTCAGCATTTTTGGCCCCACCCCTAAAATCGTTTTTTGGCCCGCACTGTCTCAATTTTCACCCAATTTTCTTAAAATTGGTGGCATATCGATCAGGGCAACGAGCTGCTTAAAATAAGATAGGCCAAACTTGGTTCTGAACATGACCTTTTTTTTACCAATTTATAGCCCACCTCTATTATGAATTTCCTTGTTTGAATGTTTGTATCAATATATTAAGCTTTCCTGAAAAATCGCACCGCAGCAAGTCGCATAGTGTGAGCCCGCTTTAATACATGTAGCCCTAGTTGAAAGAAAATTAGACCTGTTTCAAATTTTAAATTTTAGTGTTTAAATTGTGAAATTCTGAAAGTATATTATGTTAGCATTAAACATATATTCATATGACTGTTGAATATAATTTCAGAGCTACATGTGCTGTCAAATGCAGCTGACATGATGGCATAGAGGATAAAGTCCATGTATGCTTCTCAGTCCCTCAACAATCACAGTAGAGTTGAAGGATTGAGTGAGTGATACATGAAATATATATTTACAAGTTTGCAAAATAAAGGAGGGTATTGCAAAAAAAGAAGTATTGGGGGTTTTTATACTCTGCGTCAAAGAGCGGTATCCCAATTAAATGGATTGTTTTATGAATCTTACTTCCTCCTTTCAATTTAGCTGCATGAATATGCATTTGTGTTGTATCGTTGCTTTCAAACTTTGTACTTACTATTGATTATTGCTTTTTGAAATGTATTGGAATACTTGCTTTGAGTGTTCAAGGTAATAAGGAAGAGAACACTCATAATTTGATTGATCATGTATATAGAAAATGTATTTACTAACAATTTATTTCTATTTCATAGTTTATTTAGTATAGTGCTATGGTATATTATGTAAAATGTACAAACAAAATTACAAGAATTTACTAGCCGATTGTCATATGGCAACTTACTTGAAAAACAACACAGTAATCTAATTTGTTGCATGCAGTATTGTTGTAAAAGCAAGTAGTTTTTTAATATAATTTACAGATATTTTAATTCTATAAGGTACATGTAGGCCTACCAGTCAAACTTTAAGACAATGAGCCAGTTTGGAATTGCAATTTGCGTGTGGACAGATGAAGTTGGAAAAAAAAAAAAAGAAAAAAAAAAAAAATCACACTTTTAAAAAAATACAGAAACCATATGATCTTGTACTAGGTAGATGATCTATTATTATACATTGATATATTAATTTCGAAAGTAGACTCTTGCCAAAATAGAGATCGTTTAATACATATTTTTTTGTTATTTCCTCACTGGCTTATCTCCATGTGTATAATAACCGAGTCAAATTGACTCCAAACTTACCAGTAGCTTACCATTCGTTGTAACGTAATATTTTGTTCAGTTTGGTGTTGGTTTGGAGTCGGTTTCACTGGTTTGACTCAGCTATTAGTCTTTTTTAAGCGCTTAATAACACGCTGAAAACACTTTGCTCAGCTTACATGTACCCATAATTACAGTCAACTCCCATTAAAACAAACAAATCGAATGGGGACTGCACAGGACCTGCGTTGCATTACATGGGTTATACATGCCTTTGTGTTGACTTAGATAGGACATTTTTATGACAGATTGCATCAAGTTTTATAAGGATTTTGGAACTGTGGCATAAGTACTAGTGTACATTTATTGTTTGGTAGTGTACCACACTTTGTAATGTATATGATTGAAGTACAGTATGTCCAGTTAGTTTTAACTTTTAATGATCAAAAGTTTATGTATTACAACGGATTAAAAGGTGTAGGAATATTCATGCAAGTTCTTTATTATCAACTCATTTTACTTTGTATGGTTGTGATTTATGAACCCATTCTTATCTTGAGTTGCAATAAAGACAATAATGTGGCAATGAACTAAAATTGATGAATGTGATATTCATTTATTTTACATTATATTTGCAGTGGCACAAGAAAAGGGTCCTTATAGCATACAATACAGACAAGTTGCCATACGTGCATGTAGTTATACTAGTCTGTAAATTGCCAATTGGTCTAAACCCACTTTGACTAATTACCATTTCGCCTAATTCCCATTTCGTCTAATGCCCATTTCGTCTAATGTCCACTTGGTCTATCACCATTTGGTCACTTCCTGAAACAAACTGGTAATAGACCAAATATTCATTTCGGAATTAGACGAAACAGCAATTAGACCAAAAGGTAATTAGACGAAATGGCAATTTGACCAAGTGGTCATTAGACCAAGTGATAATTAGACCAAGTATGTATTGGACAAATGGGAAATGGGTTTAGCATATGTGGTGTTAGACAAACAGTGAATTGGACCAACTGCTGGTAGACCAAGTGGATATAAACCGTTATAGTCTATCCCATTATAATGAGTAGGGCTACAACCAAATTTTATGAGGCAATTCGCCATACAAGTATGTGCCCCTTGTTAGAGCAGGAGTGAACTGTATTTGGAAACAATTTTCAAAAATTTGTTCTAAATCAGCCATAGCTCACGGTAAACTTAGGCAAGCTAAGTTTATACATTGCTTTGATAGAGTTACTACTTTAAGCTGTAAGGGCCCTTCATTGTGTTGTGTCATATTTGATTTTATTAAAAATCATAATTTAGTTCATAACTGGCTTACAAGGATTAAATACACTATTCATGCAACATGCTTTATGCCATTCACATGCTTTTATTCGTAGCTGACATTTAAAAAATAATTTATAGTGAAGCAGTAATGTTTCACACAGTTCATCTAAAAATTGGTCCGCTATTGTTGTAAATGTATACAGCAGAAATAAAAGACAACTGTTACATGGTGTTTCTATAGATAAAACAATAATTAGGGTAAACTTCAGAGATACATGTTTAATTATTGCATGCAAAATGATTATGTTAAATAAAACATGCCAGTTGCAAAAATGTTACTTGTGATCAAGCACATTCATAGATTTGAACAACAGAGTCTATGGACATGCATTTATACATCAATAAAAATCAAAGCAAAAGTCATGCAAACTTACTGAATATTGATTCATTACCTTTATACATGTATTAATAATGAACTTCTTAAAATGCAACCCATGAAAGTAAATGAATTCATGATATACCACCTCTGTTTTGTGATTTATCGTTAAAAGTGATTATTTCATTACCATGTTCTTTTTATTATTTATAATCTATTACTGTTTGTTAAAATTATGAATAAATTATAGAACTAAAAAGAGTTCAAAAACATCTTTGCCTGTGCAAAGACAATTTTATTCTTCTTAAAATCAATCTCTGAATTCTAAATGTACACGTAAATTTATATAATACTCAATATTAGTCAAGCATGCCCCGGCATACACGTCAATAGGGCTCAGATGCAACAGAAAGATTGAAGTACATGTACTGTATACATGTAC
Organism: Paracentrotus lividus; assembly: GCA_940671915.1. Lineage (NCBI taxonomy): Eukaryota > Metazoa > Echinodermata > Echinoidea > Camarodonta > Echinidae > Paracentrotus > Paracentrotus lividus. The sequence goes on from CALNVZ010003433.1 coordinate 10,560,246, forward strand.
GTCATTATAGTTCAGGCATTTGTATAATGCTGGGTTCACGTAAAAGTATACGGTATGCAGTTTTCGCTATTCGGTATCGGTATACAGTATTTGGGTGTAGCAGCCTATTTCATACTTTTCATAAATGACATGGACACTTCAGATGAAGAAACTTTGACTGAGAAGATTAGTTAATGAATCGTGATAGTGGAAACACAGAACACTTGTTCACACAAACTGCAGATGAAGGACAGTATATGCAGAAAAAAATTGAACATGCACGATTTCCGTACACTATACTAAACACAGCTACATGTACCTGTATACGACATTTTCGGGGAGTGCCCTCCGATGTGAACCAGTAGTTTGAAATCGTATTGCTTGACACAGGAATGTGGCATGTTCGATTTAAGCTATTTGTGTGCCCTCACAAAAACGAGCCGTATGGCTCTATGTGAACCCAGCCTAATGCACCCATGTCACATATAAAATGAATCCTAGTACAGTGTTTGACCATCATTCACAAGCAATGGTAAATATCATACAAGCCATTCCATCTTTTACAGTTCAAGAAAAAAAATGGCACATTCATAACTGAATCAGCACACATTACTAGCAATAAAAAGAAAAATTAAAAGCAATTTAAAATAATTTCCCTTATTTTGCATCTATTCAGCTCCTGTGGCCATTACATGTCTCTAGATTGATTCCAGGCCTTGCAGATTTTACATTCTTATTTCCAGTCAATAACCCATCACTTATTACGAGTACAAGTAGAAGATCCACATAATAACAGTAAGCAATTAAAGTGATATATTCTTATTTTCAATACTTTATTACACATTTTATCAACTTCAAAAGGGTGTATACCAGGAGAAGTTTACAAAGACTTTAAACTAATGCCAATTTGATTCAGGGACACTTTGAGATATATAAATGTATGAGTGCCAAAAGGACTTAAACAAATATACTTTAAAAAAAAAACATTCTGGCTCAGAACAGACTACACATTGCATATCACCCATGCCAAACAAAGAGAACAATTTGAATTTACAAAATACAGTCTACCCTTGTTATAATGAGTACAATGTTTCTTTATAACGAAGCGATTCCCCCATTCCTGATTTCAAAGAACATGGTCTATGTGCCTTCATGCATAAATGGGGCAACCTCATTAAAACAGGTGTGGACTGTACAGGAAACGAGAAAATCATGCAGCTTATGAATTTATTTACGTTTGAGTTAAAGAGGAATGATCTCTTCAGATAAAAAAAAATTTGATTTGGAGAATGCAGAACAATTCAAGGATCGTACTTAGAGTTAGTTTCTGAAAAATCAAAGAGCGAACATGATATGAATATCTGTTGAGATCACCAATCATATCAATATCCTGTTGCCTAGGCTATGTATCCATAACATATAATGTTATAAATGAACAACTTACTAACTTCTTGAGTTCACATATCTATTAACGGTTATTGTACTTTTAAATTTCTGTTTTTGAAAAAGCATTAATAATGACATATCGGGATATGACATGCAATTTACAATTGGCAATGATACTTTACGGTCGGTATGGACAAAACTGATGCTTTAAAAAAAATCCTTGTTACGGTAACATGCCTACAAGCAATGAAGTTATGATTGCATACATGTACCATAGATGATTGTCAAATTACAGAGATCCACTAGCAAGTTTTTAATATGTTTCCATCAAAGAAAGAATGATTTAAAATGTTTTGTTAAACAACTGATACATGCCTGTATTCCTTGTCATTTTTACCGGATGCAAATTTCTACCGGCAGCTATAGAAACAATATTAAGCATGAAAATGTGTTGAACAATTAATCCTTTTTGTTCAAAAACATATTGGCAAGAATCAGTATTATCAATAGAGCAGCAACACACATTTTCAGTTTCTTTAGAAATGGTGAAAACTCTCACTTCAAATGTCAATAAAGCAAATCATTAATCAAACTATCATACAAGCAAGAGGTAAAAAATAAGTAAAATTTTGGTACTAGCAGCATTTCAACATTTCCCTTTTTTCCAAAAACTTTTTTTTGTCAATATCCAGGGATCTTATTGGCTTCAGTACATGTTCAAGAACCAATCTGGGTAGGATTGTTTTTGTTTGCTGCACCATGTAATACATACTGTCCCAATAATGTTTCAATAAGCTATCGTACTTACATGTAAATCCAGCACAAGGAATGAGATATGATTTATAATATACTGTACAAAAACATGCCGACGTAGTGTAAAAACAATCTAAAAACTTACATTACAAAGACAAAGATCACATAATATGTGGAAAGTATGATTTCCATGTAAATGTACATATCTTCATGACATTTATCATCAAACAAGATTCACAACTTATGAAGAAGCTTGTAATCAACTGCTGTCAAACCAGAAATGTGACTTTTGTGAGGCAAGTGGGGTGTAACACAAAGACTTACGATTGATTAAAAGATACGATTGATTTTTTCTCGGTAGCCTCATCATGGACAGGGTGCTCCAAAGTTGATGATCTTAATCCTTACTCTAGCCCTAACCATATTCTTAATCATATCCAAATCCTAATCCATGACTGTACCTGGTTTCCAAATGAGGCTACCAAGAAAAAATCAATTGTAACTTTTTATCAATCGTAAGTCTTTGTGTTACACCCCAAAGATTAGTGACGGTAAAATGCCTGCGATATTTTCTGTCTACACAATGCAATGCATGCCAGTACAATACTGTACAAGTACTTGATGTTGGGCAATTCGTTTAAGTTTCAACTACACAATGCATTGAATGCCAGTACAATACTGTACAAGTACTTGATGTTGGGCAATTCGTTTAAGTTTCAACTACACAATGCATTGAATGCCAGTACAATACTGTACAAGTACTTGATGTTGGGCAATTCGTTTAAGTTTCAACTTGGGAATGTTTCTGGTTTTACAGCAATTGTACCTGTATAGTATATCTCGTGTGACTTCATGGAAGGTGGGGAAATTGGATAGCTTTCTAAGAGCACAAATTCCAGGCGTTATTTAAAAACCATTATTAGGGTCCGCCATACCCAATTCTCTCTCCAAATGGCCACATAACTCCCATTATTCATTCACATTGTATTGGAATAAATCCACAAAAGTGGTGACTCTACACCATGATTTTAACCTATATTTCCCTGTATGCACAACTTCACCTGAAGAATGGGAAATGTAAACTTAAATATTTTTGTCCGCAGAATCAAACAAAACATGGCTTGAATTGAATTATGGCTGGTAAGTCTGAGTGGCTTGTTACAAAACAGGTCTAATTATTTTGATATCTCATTTAAAAAAGAAAACTCTTTACACCCCAATCCCATCTCAATTTGTGCTCCTAGAAAAGAATTCCCATGCCGAACCTTAATTTCTCCATCACAGAGACATATAGGGGTTCAATACCCTTTGCGACTGTCTTTACGTCATAAATCATTTAAATATCGTACATAGAAAGTTACTGTAGATGTCCATTGCATTTGGATCGTGACAAATCAATAACGAATATTACAACATGAAAATATAGGAACCAGAATAATTTATGAAACTAGAATCTAAGGTATTGTTTTCATATGAAATTTTGATACAAATATATATACAGTTCTATTCACATAATAATTATACTTGCATGGCTAAAAGTTGGGTCAATAAAAATACGCCTAACCACTTTTATATATGTATGTCTATTCTTGTATAATCATCTCAACAATTTTTTTTTCAAGATTTAGCACCAGGTACAAATATGGCTTGGCCTTACATTGTCTTACTTCACCTATTTAGCAAGTCGGCTTTTTCATACATTTCAACAAATGTTTAAATAAAGAGAGAAATACAAAGAGAATAAAAGACGAAGGTACAATCCGTTTCTAACAATATCACTTTCTTCTGATTGACATTCTTTTCCTCTATCTTAAACATACAAAGTATTCAGTAAAATTTCATAAGAACCTTAACATTAAATTATGTATCTCCTAAACTGAATGAATAAAATATTTCAACTAGTTTACATCTTTGCTATTATGCTGTCCTGCTAGTTCAATTTCATGTACATGTTTGTGTCTTGAGCAATAATATATTATAATGCGAGAATTAAAAAGTACTAATAGTATATTTTAACATACTTTTGAAATACTCGTTCTAACATGTTTACATGTTTCACAACTTATTAGAAACATATTACTGGCAAAGAAGGATTTAGAAATTCAAAACAATCAAAGGTCTGTCTGAAAGCTGTGTACCTACTGGCAAATAAGGATTTAAAGGTTTCAAACATTTAAAGGTCGGTCTGAAAGCTGCGTCTCTGTCTGGAAGGAAAGTTAGTCTTCTCAGGAGACAGGTCATCTGACCCCCTTGCCCTCCTAGCCCCTTGCCGCTTAACTTGCCCCGCAATCACTGGAGGTTTGAAAGGAGCCGCACCGAAAGGATCCACATCGTCAAACCCTGATGGGGCAGCAGGCGAGTCAGGACTTGTGAACGGCTGCGAGCCAAAGTCATCCACTCCTTTCGTCAGAGGCAGTGTTAATTGTTTATGGGGTTGTGGAGGAGTGACCTTCCGGCCGAAAGTGTCCTCGAAACCCAGTTTGGGTTGTCCGTCCTCTCCCAGGGCGAATGGACGGGAGCCGAACGCATCCAGGCTGTCCTGGGATCCACGCAACCTAGGCTGACTGCCTGGACTGGACTTGAGGGAGTTGGAGGCAGAGCTAGAGCTGCTACGGCGGGACGAGCGAGAGCTGTTACTGCCACTACGACGTCTCCTGCCTCCTGAGGAAGTCCGACTGGAGCGTCGCACACCTACCGCTGTACTCACCACATGAGGGCGCTTGTGGGATGCAGGACCTGAATGTTAAAATCAAAGTAAGATTTCACACTATTTCTTGAATGGTATCAGTGCAAAGTGTGGTGCAGTTATAGGACATATTTAAGGCAGTTACATCAGGACCAAGGCACCTGAAGTTCAACTAAGGGTCATTATGTGCAAGTTTTAATGATAAACAGTGTTTAAAGGGAATCTAGTGTAGTGGGAAGGTGTGGGAAAGATGAAGACAATAATTGTGAGCGTTCCTGTAATTTTCATGATATTTGGAAGAATATCATAATAAAAAGCTCCACAAGAAAAGATTTGCACATCACTTGCCGTAAATAGCAATAATATGATCAAAAATATCACACAGCTGATATGTTTGGGTGCGCTCATGCCCGAACATTTTGTGTTGCCCCATACATGCATTTCTGTGTAAGTGCATGTGACTCAAAGCTGAATTAGGTTAATTTCTTACCATTTCAATTTCCAAAAACCTCACAGCACAAAATAATGCTTAGGTGAAATGTTATCAACCTCTCCAAATCACTTTTAGACAGTGTCTTCCACATTTCAATGTCATGATCAGAGCACTAGTTTCACTTTAACTGAAACAAACATTGGAATATTGTTTGACAAATAGGTTTTTCTATATTCAATAAACATGTAGTTGTTAGAGCAAGTTTAATTGTGAGAAATGACAAAGGAGTAGATTGATCATTTTACCTGATAGTTTAACTTCATTGTTGCCAGTCATCTCTCTATCTGAGCCCTGGGATGCAACGGCATGGAATGGCACAGAACCAAACATATCAGGCTCTTGCTTGGCCATCTTAGATGACACTCCCTGAGCTCCTAGCTCTGTAGGTGAGATGGGCGGTGTGGGGTTACCCAGCGTTGTCTGCTCACCAGAGACATGCTGCGTCTTGGCACGCCTAACCTCCGATCCGGTCCCCTGACGCTTCTTGGACGATGCAGAGAAAGGTGCCTTTGAGAAGACGTCAGAACCTGTTGAGCCAACAGATGTCTTGCTGGTCTCACGTTTGAGTTCAGTTCGAGGATTGAATGGAGCTTCACCGAATGGATCTTCCTCCTGCATTGGGGGTGATATAGGAGGGGTAAGGGCACTCATGCCGACTGGCTCAGTGGCACGCTTTAGGCTTCCCGTTTTAGCTTTGAAAGGAGCTTGGCTGAAGGGATCATCATCCGTCATGTCGATGAGCTGAGCGACGGGCGGCTCGGATTTCTTTGGCACTTTCTTGAAAGGCAGGTCCTCACGCAGATTCAAACTAGCCAATTCCGCGTCCGAAAGACCATGGCCATCATCGCCCATCAAGGGTTGAGCGCCAACCTCGTCAAAGTCATGGTGATCAGATTCGTCATCGGATTCATCTTCCGATGACTCCTCCTGATCCAGCAAACCTCTATGAGCATGTTCTTCATCCTTACGAATATCAATGGAATCACTATCAAAGGTATCGTAGCTGAAATCCCGCAAGCTACTTGATAATCGCTCCCCTTCGTGGTCGCTACTCGACTCGCTTCCACATTGCTGCCTGACAGTCCCAAATGGCTTTGCTCCAAATTCATCCAGCTCTCGTATCGACCTCTCCAAGTTGAAACCCCCAGAGGATCCAGTACTTGTGAGTCTCTCAGACCTTGCCTCCAGTCTTTCCTCTCCAACAAAATCATCTTCAAAGCCTACCCTGATGCGAGGGGTAGATGCTGATTCTGGCTGGGGTTCTGCAGCCATGGCTCCCAAGAGATCAGCTTCCTGAGGGCTCATATTCCTCTGCTGCTGCTGCTGCTGTAGTTGCGTCTGTGAGGGATGCGCAGCCTGATTGCCTCCGCTAAGACCAAAAGGAGTAGCACCAAAGACGTCAACATGGCCACCTTTCTTTGTCTCTCCTCCACCTCCTGCACCTGCTACCAGGGGTGGGGATGACTCCATGACACGCCCCTGGACCTGAGGCTGATGTCCTCCACCAGCAATCTGCTCCATATCAGAAGCACCTCCAGATGGTGGCCGTCCTGTAAGGTAGAAAGAGCACATAGAAACTATATCATTGTATTCATTTTAATGATACATTGTACACCAAATAAAAAATTGCCTATTGTAGAAGGGAATTTAAGAAAATCTTGCAATCACAAGACAGAATGAGGGGAAAGGTACTTCTGATGGACAAAACAGAGAGTTGCACAAAGGCACAGACACTGATGGCTTCAGAGAGATACTCTTTAAATCTCCTAACACAGAGCGGACCTGCTGCAGTGGACTCATGGAATTCAGGATTGCCAATCTACATTTGACACATGTGTATGGCACATTCTATACCAAATAATGCTGCAGTCTTGGGTGTCCATCTTTAATGGATGATTGTTTCAAGTTGAGATTCATAATATTGTCAATTACCTTCTTTTAGATTAAACGGGACAGCACCAAAGACATCTGTTGTGTGAGGAGGATTCGACACTCCCTGCATTGGAGGCTGGGCAACATTGGTTGTTGTTTCTTTAAAAAAAGAAAGAGATATCACATTGGTAGACGTAATTGAATAATAATAATAATATTGCTGCTTGTTGTTTGGCTCTAAGATTATAGCGCCGTCGTTGTATTGTTGCTGTAATGCTGTGTGCTCGCCTGTGCTGTGCTTGTAATAGAAGCCTGTGCTGCGTTGATAAGCAGCTTGTTGCTGTTGTTGTAGTGCTGCTTGCTGTTGTTGAAGAGCTGCCTGTTGTTGTTGCTGCTGCTGTTGCTGCAATGCAGCCTGTTTGCTGCTGCAAAGCTGCTTGTTGCTGTCGCTTGTTGCTGCTGTGCATACTGCTGTGCCTGAATGCTCGCTTGTTGCTCAAAGCTCAGTTGCTGCGGCCTGGTGAAAGCACCGTGTTGCCCAAACCCAGGCTGTTGTGGAGTTGGCTTGTGCTGCTGATACGGCTGCTGGAACCTTGCTGATTGGCGTAAGCAACTTGTTGTGGTTGCCCCTGAACAAAACCAGCAACTTGTTGCTGTTGTGGCCCATAAGCAGCCTGTGTTGAGCATTATTGTATGCCATTTGCTGCTGTGCTTGTTGCTGCTGTTTGTTGTTGTTGTTGTTGTGTGGGCAAGAGCAAGAAGTCTTTGCTTTTTTTGTTGCTGGGCGGCAAGTTGTTGTTCTTGTATCAGTTGTTGCTGTTGTTGTTGCTGCTGCTGCATTGCTTGTTGCTGTTGTTGAACTTGAGGGGGACTCAATCCTACAGAATTCAAGAACATAAAACAGATTAATAAATGTACAGATTTATATAGAAATATTTACAAACATATAAATAAAGAGAAAACCCCTGAGGTGTAATGTCTCTCATTTTGATGGTTTTAACACATTCCCTGCATCTCAATGGTACTGTATAAGCTTGTTTTTGAGCAGTAAGGGAAATTCTTGAAGTGAAAAGTTTGTTGTTTTTTGTAATATTGTCATTAGTATATTTTGCCTTACATTGAAGTGGAAATTTTTGTGAGAATGGACTAGTGAAATTCACAAAAGGAAGACCACCCAAAATTAAACCCCTTATACAGTAATTGATTTCCACTTACTTTGTGCTGCAGCTTGTCCTGTTGTAGGTTGTGCATGCTTAGAGGATCTTTGCCTGGTAATAGTGGATGGAGTAGGGAGGGAGATGCCCCCTGCTGCAGGGGCTGCTGCACCCTGTTGAGATGCCTTAGGTCTCTGTCTTGGAGTGACCGAGGTACTTACTTCCATTGGGCCAGAAGGGGTTTCTGTAAAATACAAGATAACAAGTGAATTCAGATGTAGGTGGGGATCTGATGCTATCATGACCTTCAACACACACACAACAAAAATCTCAAATAACTCAATACGAACTCATAAGTGTGCCATAAGCCTTACCACATCCTCCCCCCCCCCCCCAAAAAAAAAAACCTTACTGTTCTACATTTAGAGGTTTCATACAACCTTTTCTGGTTTGGGTTGCCACACATTTTCCTTTTGAAATGTTGAAAACTTGAGATATCCCACTTTGCTCCTTTCAGACGATCTTGCCCCTTAGGTCAAGAATCCTGGATCTTCAACGGGATTTTCACATTAAAATATCGAACTTCACCATAAAAAGTGTTGTTTGTGATTCTTTTATGAGTGCCTAGTTTTGAAAGAAGTAGGAGTTACCCTCTATACATATACAAACATCAGCAGACCTAGTCACAAGGTCCCTGAAGGAAGTCACCTGATATCTGGGTGGGGAAAGAGGTGATGACAACAGTGTCCACATGATACATACAAAGAAACATGGACAGGACATGCAATATAGACAGGAATATACTTTATATGTGTGACAAATTATCACTATTTGCTTCTCTCTTCCTCAGTCACAGTCTCAAATTTAGATCAAATGTTCTTGGGATATACGCTCAACTTATATGCCCTCTTACAAACAAGTATGTTCAAAGTAACAACTATAATAAACCCAGCATGGTTTTACTATAGCTCAGCTGGTAGAGCACTTGACTAATGACCAGGAGGTCTCTGGTTCGAATCCCGATGGTACCCCTATTCATTTTCTTTGCTCATTTTTTTCTTACCATATATTTCTGGACAGTTTCCTTTGTTGTTCAACTGTTATATTCCACACATTCCTGATAGTTTATATAAGAGTTAAGGAAATAAAAGCGATATTAAACTAGATGAATCTTCGACCGCGCACGGTCGGAAGGCATGCCTCCGTATTGCCACATCGGAAAAAAAAGGCATGCGCATGTTGAGTATTTTACATCCATTTATACCATGACATCTTTGAGATATTGACCCCAAATTCTATAAAGTTGTAGCATCAGAATTATTTCCAACTCAGGAAGGATGGCTACTGATGTAATAAAAAGGATAACATGATTAAGTTGATCTGTCAAGGTCCTTCAGAAATTGCCACAAACGAGTCATTTACATAAATAACCAGTGACCTTTGATGTCCTGACCTCAAAATCTAATCAGTTCATCTTTCCTCCCACATGACCCAAGTTTGAAGTTGATCCATAAAATGGTTCAGAAGTTACAGCAAGAACGTGCCATTTTCATGTATACAATGACGTCTGTGACCCTTGACCTTTGACTTTATGACCTCAAAATATAATAAATTCATTGTCCCTACCATATGCACACATGACCCAAGTTTGATGTTCATCCATCAAACTGTTCTTAAGTTATCGCAAGAACAAGCCATTTTCACGTACACAATGTCCTCTGTGGCCTTTGAACTTTGACCTCATGACTCTAAATTCTAATCAGTTTATTGTAAGTCCCATATGCACATATGACCCAAGTTTGAAATTGTCCGTCAAACGGTTTTTAAGTTTATTGCGAGATCAAGCCATTTTCATGTACACAATGACCTCTGTGACCTTTGACCTCATGACCCCAAAATCTGATAAGTTCATTGTCCCTCCCATATGTAAAATATGATCCAAGTTTGAAGTTGATCCCTCAAACGGTTCTTAAGTTATCGCAAGAACGAGAGCCATTTTCACGTACACAATGACCTGTGACCTTTGACTCATGACCCCAAAATCTAGTAAGTTTATTGACCCTCATATATGCACATATGACCCAAGTTTCAAGTTTATCCCTCAAACGGTTCTTAAGTTATCACAAGAACAAACTATTTTTATGTATACAATGACCTCTGTGACCTTTGACCTTTGACCCCAAAATCTAATCAGTTCATTGCCCCTCCCATATGCACACATTACTCAAGTTTGAAGTTGACCCATCACACAGTTCTTAAGTTATTGCGAGAACGAACCATTTTCATGTATACAATGACATCTGTGACCTTTGACCTTTGACCTCATGACCCTAAAATCTAATCAGTTCATTGCCCCTCCCATAGGCACAACATTACCCAAGTTTGAAGTTGACCCGTCAAAACGGTTTTAAGTTATGGCGAGAACGAGCCATTTTCATGCATACAATGACCTCTTGTGACCTTCGACCTTTGACCTCATGACCCTAAAATCTAATCAGATCATTGTCCCTACCATATGCATACATGATCCAAGTTTGAAAGTGATCCGTCAAACGGTTCTTAAAGTTATCGCGAGAACGAAAACGGGAACGGACGTACGAGACGGACGGACGGACGGACGGACGTACGGACGGACGACGGACAACCCGAAAACATAATGCCTCCGGCACCACCTTCGGTGGCGGAGGCAT
>CALNVZ010003433.1:10571283-10599083 GCA_940671915.1 Paracentrotus lividus
TATGAAAAAATGAGCAAAGAAAATGGGGTACCATCGGGATTCGAACCAGAGACCTCCTGGATACTAGTCAGGCGCTCTTAACCTACTGAGCTATAGTAAGCCCCGGTAGGGGTTGTCCCTAATACCCGTTAACTCTTCAATGCTCGAGTGGTCAGAAGCTATAGAAATCTGGCATAAACCCGAAGGATAGAAATCAACTTGGAGTAAATGCCGACGAGGATCACGGTGAAGTGATGCAGCTTTTTAATATAAATTTTGAATAATTTGGGAAAACTGACCAGAAACTGGGTCAGTTTCCCAAATTATTCAAAATAATAATAATAGCTACATTTATATAGCGCTTAATACATATATCCACCTTGGCATTTCTAAGCGCTTATATAATCAAATGCACTGATGAGTTATTATTTTTTTTTTTAACTTGACCTTTACCAAACACAAAGAAGGTCACACCTCCTAGTTTATTATCAAAAATATGAAATTCTTAAATATTTTTACTCTACAATACTCACATAAAGACGTTAAAGATAATATTGAACATTCTTGCGTAAAATATAGTCATTTTCTAAATGTTCTTTATCAAATCTCTCAATGATAGTGGATACAAATTTAAACAAGGATCGTTTCCTTGCTGTGGGCATCCAGTGCAGTTCCCATTGCTTTGACTTGCACAATTTAAATTTCAAATCTTTTTTCTCACCTAAGTGTGGCTCTTTTGTATTTTAATAAGTGTAAAAGGAAGAAGAAAAGATATATTTTTGATTGTTTGATTTCACTGAGAAAAAGGACTGACCATAATTGCTTTTCTGTTACATACTTGTATATACGACAAAGCAAAATATTAAAAAGCACAATGCTTGTCGGTTACCTGGACTGACTTTCCGAAGCTGATCAAACTCACTATCCAGATCTTCATCATCCAATGGAGCAGCTACCTGTGATGCTAACATTGCAGACTGTGGACCAGGACCAAACGGAGTTGGTAGGACTAGCTACATCTGGACGGCGGACACATGGCAGTGTCAACTGGAGAGGGCAGTAGAGAATAATGTAACTGTAAGGCAGTGAATTGATTGAGGTTTACTTTTCTACTTAATAAACCCAACCTCTTTAATATCCATGTCAAGTAGGATATATTCAACCCAAGGTTAGGATGATAAATGCAAATGTGTTCAAAGAAAATAGTGGGTAAAACAGATACATTACGCAAGCATAACGACAGCAACTAAACAGAAAATGGTGTGAGGGCGACGTCTCTATGGCAGATCCAGCATTGACTTTGACAAAGGATTTACACTGGCCCTATTGTCTGACACTATTATTCCATAAAATAGGGCCAGTGTAAATACTTTGTCACAGCTGACGCTGATCGCCGCTGTACCTGGAGGCTTGAACCATCAAATATGTACAGAAATTAGATTACAAAAGAGGAAAAGCTTTTTAAGGACTTGCTGTTTTTTGTGTTTTTTTAATTTTTATGTGACTGCCAGCAAGTCTTACAATACGGTTTAATAATTTGCTGGTTGACACATTTGCAATTGATTCCAAAACCTGAGATTTAGCTTCAATACGGACCTTTATGATGAAAAACAATGTTAGTGGTTGCTGAAGAATGAGGGTTACATTGAGATTCATGCAGGAGTCAGGGATGTATCTGTATCCTCTTTTGACAGCTAAATTATAACTCTACCATCCCCAAAAGAATTGAGGGAAAAAAGTTCCAACAAACAAATCAGGAGCGCATCATGCACACCATTCCTAACATTTTCCCTGCCCCCTTCAAAAAGAAAAATGTTAGTGTTGAGAACGGCACCCTTCTGGTTAGGATTGAGGGTTAACATGTCAGCTCATGCAGGTGGCAGAATGAGAAGAGTATTCAATAATTACATGACGTGTTCCCCTCCAAGACTGGCAGTTCTTTCTATCGTCAGCCTACCTTCAACCAAGGTTCCTACAGCACCTGAAGACTGGGCTTGGGCCAACCCTTGGGCCGGGCTTGTAGGTATTGCTGCTTGTAAGGCTCCCCCGTTGTGGTACATGGCCTGTTGATCGGTGGTATGAATTGTGGTGGTTGGGAATACTGTGGAGGCGAAGAGGCCTGGTACTGTTGTTGTTTGCTGTGCTGCCAGTTGCTGTTGCTGGTAAGCTAGTTGTTGCTTTGAATTGAATGATATGAAACTTATTAAAATTAATACATGTTTAGATAATGACCAGCATTGAAACAATAGGAAGAGAAAAGTAAGCAATCCATTGAACAGAAATGTTTTGCAACCAATAATTAAGTGTATTTTGAAAAAATTGTTAAACAAGGACAAGTGTAAAAAAAAAAAAAAAAAAAATGTTAGAAAACGCGATGTGATCAGGTTACTTGTACCAATTTCTATTTCATTTTGAGTGTATTTTGACCGGTCTGACCTCTGCCCTAATATATAGCAATGAAATACCAAATTTCTGTAGAGTAACCTCAATTTTGGGCAGTAGGTTACTGCATTGAAGGCTACAAATGTGATTTCAAAATACATCTCTCAAAAAATGAATTCCATATTTACTTGCCTGTTGCAACTGCAGCTTGTTGCTCTAATGCTGCTTGTTGGCTTAAGTACGCCGCTTGTTTGCTGTTGCTGCTGTAATAAAGCCTGTTGCTGCTGTTGATAAGCAGCTGTTGCTGTTGTTTAGTGTCTGCTTGCTGTTGTTGAAGAGCTGCCTGTGTGTTGTTGCTGCTGCTGTTGCTGCAATGCAGCCTGTTTCTGCTGCAAAGCTGCTTGTTGCTGTCGCTTGTTGCTGCTGTGCATACTGCTGTGCCTGAATGCTCGCTTGTTGCTCAAAGCTCAGTTGCTGCGGCCTGGTGAAAGCACCGTGTTGCCCAAACCCAGGCTGTTGTGGAGTTGGCTTGTGCTGCTGATACGGCTGCTGTAACCTTGCTGGATTGGCGTAAGCAACTTGTTGTGGTTGCCCCTGAACAAAACCAGCAACTTGTTGCTGTTGTGGCCCATAAGCAGCCTGTGCTTTGAGCATATTGTATGCCATTGCTGCTGCTGCTTGTGCTGCGTTTGTTGTTGTTGTTGTTGTTGGGCAAGAGCAAGAAGTCTTTGCTTTTTTTGTTGCTGGGCGGCAAGTTGTTGTTCTTGTATCAGTTGTTGCTGTTGTTGTTGCTGCTGCTGCATTGCTTGTTGCTGTTGTTGAACTTGAGGGGGACTCAATCCTACAGAATTCAAGAACATAAAACAGATTAATAAATGTACAGATTTATATAGAAATATTTACAAAACATATAAATAAAGAGAACCCCTGAGGTGTAATGTCTCTCATTTTGATGGTTTTAACACATTCCCTGCATCTCAATGGTACTGTATAAGCTTGTTTTTGAGCAGTAAGGGAAATTCTTGAAGTGAAAAGTTTGTTGTTTTGTGATATTGTCATTAGTATATTTTAGCCTTACATTGAAGTGGAAATTTTGTGAGAATGGACTAGTGAAATTCACAAAAGGAAGACCACCCAAAATTAAACCCCTTATACAGTAATTGATTTCCACTTACTTTGTGCTGCAGCTTGTCCTGTTGTAGGTTGTGCATGCTTAGAGGATCTTTGCCTGGTAATAGTGGATGGAGTAGGGAGGGAGATGGCCCCTGCTGCAGGGCTGCTGCACCCTGTTGAGATGCCTTAGGTCTCTGTCTTGGAGTGACCGAGGTACTTACTTCCATTGGGCCAGAAGGGGTTTCTGTAAAATACAAGATAACAAGTGAATTCAGATGTAGGTGGGGATCTGATGCTATCATGACCTTCAACACACACACACAAAAATCTCAAATAACTCAATACGAACTCATAAGTGTGCCATAAGCCTTACCACATCCTCCCCCCCCCCCCCAAAAAAAAAAACCTTACTGTTCTACATTTAAGAGGTTTCATACAACCTTTTCTGGTTTGGGTTGCCACACATTTTCCTTTTGAAATGTTGAAAACTTGAGATATCCCACTTTGCTCCTTTCAGACGATCTTGCCCCTTAGGTCAAGAATCCTGGATCTTCAACGGGATTTTCACATTAAAATATCGAACTTCACCATAAAAAGTGTTGTTTGTGATTCTTTCATGAGTTGCCTAGTTTTGAAAGAAGTAGGAGTTACCCTCTATACATATACAAACATCAGCAGACCTAGTCACAAGGTCCCTGAAGGAAGTCACTGATATCTGGGTGGGGAAAGAGGTGATGACAACAGTGTCACATGATACATACAGAAGAAACATTGGACAGGACATGCAATATAGACAGGAATATACTTTATATGTGTGACAAATTATCACTATTTGCTTCTCTCTTCCTCAGTCCAGTCTCAAATTTAGATCAAATGTTCTTGGGATATACGCTCACTTATATGCCCTCTTACAAACAAGTATGTTCAAAGTAACAACTATAATAACCCAGCATGGTTTTACTATAGCTCAGCTGGTAGAGCACTTGACTAATGACCAGGAGGTCTCTGGTTCGAATCCCGATGGTACCCCATTTTCTTTGCTCATTTTTTCTTACCATTATATTTCTGGACAGTTTCCTTTGTTGTCAACTGTTATATTCCACACATTCCTGATAGTTTATATAAGAGTTAGGAAAAAAAGCGATATTAAACTAGATGAATCTTCGACCGCGCACGGTCGGAAGGCATGCCTCCGTATTGCCACATCGGAAAAAAAAGGCATGCGCATGTTGAGTATTTTACATCCATTTATACCATGACATCTTTGAGATATTGACCCCAAATCTATTAAAGTTGTAGCATCAGAATTATTTCCAACTCAGGAAGGATGGCTACTGATGTAATAAAAAGGATAACATGATTAAGTTTATCTGTCAAAGGTCCTTCAGAAATTGCACAAACGAGTCATTTACATAAATAACCAGTGACCTTTGATGTCCTGACCTCAAAATCTAATCAGTCATCTTTCCTCCCACATGACCCAAGTTTGAAGTTGATCCATAAAATGGTTCAGAAGTTACAGCAAGAACGTGCCATTTTCATGTATACAATGACGTCTGTGACCCTTGACCTTTGACTTTATGACCTCAAAATATAATAAATTCATTGTCCCTACCATATGCACACATGACCCAAGTTTGATGTTCATCCATCAAACTGTTCTTAAGTTATCGCAAAACAAGCCATTTTCACGTACACAATGTCCTCTGTGGCCTTTGAACTTTGACCTCATGACTCTAAATTCTAATCAGTTTATTGTAAGTCCCATATGCACATATGACCCAAGTTTGAAATTGATCCGTCAAACGGTTTTTAAGTTTATTGCGAGATCAAGCCATTTTCATGTACACAATGACCTCTGTGACTTTGACCTCATGACCCCAAAATCTGATAAGTTCATTGTCCCTCCCATATGTAAATATGATCCAAGTTTGAAGTTGATCCCTCAAACGGTTCTTAAGTTATCGCAAGAACGAGAGCCATTTTCCACGTACACAATGACCTGTGACCTTTGACTCATGACCCCAAAATCTAGTAAGTTTATTGACCCTCATATATTGCACATATGACCCAAGTTTCAAGTTTATCCCTCAAACGGTTCTTAAGTTATCACAAGAACAAACTATTTTTATGTATACAATGACCTCTGTGACCTTTGACCTTTGACCCCAAAATCTAATCAGTTCATTGCCCCCCATATGCACACATTACTCAAGTTTGAAGTTGACCCATCACACAGTCTTAAGTTATTGCGAGAACGAACCATTTCATGTATACAATGACATCTGTGACCTTTGACCTTTGACCTCATGACCCTAAAATCTAATCAGTTCATTGCCCCTCCCATAGGCACACAATTACCCAAGTTTTGAAGTTGACCCGTCAAACGTGTTTTTAAGTTATGGCGAGAACGAGCCATTTCATGCATACAATGACCTCTGTGACCTTCGACCTTTGACCTCATGACCCTAAAATCTAATCAGATCATTGTCCCTACCATATGCATACATGATCCAAGTTTGAAAGTGATCCGTCAAACGGTTCTTAAGTTATCGCGAGAACGAAACGGGAACGGACGTACGCGACGGACGGACGGACGGCGGACGTACGGACGGACGGACGGACAACCCGAAAAAAATGCCTCCGGCACCACCTTCGGTGGCGGAGGCATAAAAATTCTATCGAGATATTCATATATACAGAGCTTTGACCAATCCCTTACCTGTTTGTTGTTGGTTTTATTTTTCTGGAATGTTGCTGTCTTTGTTCAGTTTCCGTCAAAGGGAATCTCTCTCTTAAAATTCTATCGAGATATTCATATATACAGAGCTTTGACCAATCCCTTACCTGTTTTGGTTGTTGGTTTTATTTCTGGAATGTTGCTGTCTTTGTTCAGTTTCCGTCAAAGGGAGAGGCAGCTTATTGACATCAGGAATGGGTGATTTCTGTACAAAATGATAACAATTGGTTCATAAATGTAACACAACTCTGGCAACATTGAACTAGTAGTATTATTGAGAACACAGTGAAAACTTAATTATGACATTAGATAAATTACATTGGTTTTCAAACTGTTTAAAAGGGTAACTCAAAATTTAGAAATACTAAAAAAAAAAAAAAAAAAAAAAAAAAAAAAACATAATGTTGATCTCAGGCCGAACTATAGGTTCACTCTGTGAAATCGCTAACCTATATTAAAGAGGTACTCATAAAGAGGCAACTCTTCTCCTCGTACATGGGAACGGCCATGTAACTGAATATTATTCAAAACATTGCAAGGGTTCTTACATGTAGATTCTGAATGGGAGTGTCAGAGCCAGCAGCCTTGAAGGCTACATAGGAAACTTGGAAGATATCTGGTCTCATATCTGCATCCACCTCCAACATGAATCCTGAAACAAAAACAGAACAAAGTTGTTATTTTTATTTCATAATTTTGTATTCATACGGGGCAGTCTAGTGCCCTGTAACATAAAGATTTACAGTCAATTGTGAATCGATAGTAGCCATTCAGAGTCCTTGTTGCATAGACTTTTTGTATAAAAGTCTCACTGTGAACCAATCAGAATGCTTTTTTTTTTCAAATTTACAATTGATCATAACTCTTTATGTTACAGAGCACAGACGTGATAAGCAGTTTTCTCCAAGGGAGCTCTACTGAAAATAGTAACAAGATGTATCAGAATCTACAGTGTACATAAGATGCGTTTAAAGCCAATTTTTGAAAGTGTCAAGAGCATCGAAAGAGGATCAAAATATCTCTGTGCTCATTTCTCCTCTGAATTTGAACTACAGTAAATGTACTTTGCAGTCAAAAGGCGACAGTTGTCACTGATTGTCAATACATGTCTGTTACAGATATAACTTGGAAGATTTTTTCTCTCATTTTGCTGGCTGATGTTCAAAATTTAAACCTAATATTTAATTTTCTATCTGAAATGTTTAATTTTATCATCTTTAAGTGCATAAATCAATTCAGTGATTTCCATAGGATTTGCAAGGAGCTTACGTATAAGTGCATGGATCTCCCGGGAGTACTTGGAATTGTCCGGTATGGTGAAGTTACCGCTCTGTATGGCGAGACTGCTCTCTCCAAAGGGGAGGGTGAAGAAACATAGCTTGTACAGCATACATCCTAGAGCCTGCAAGACAGAAAGAGAATTTAGTAATACTAATATGAGAAAAATTTTATATGTAAATATATAGCCAACTTATATGGGATAAAGAATCTAGGCTTTTCATCAGCCAATTTGTGTGTTTCATAATACATGCGCAAGTTGCACCTTTCTTGTGAAGTCACTCCTCCTGAGAGATGGGTCAAAAAGAGTGCGCTCAAAACCGTGCGTTCACTATCAAAGTGATTACAAACCTGAATTCAACACTACAGTTTTCCTGGGATCACACCTGTAGTTCCACTGATTAATTCTTATTCTTCACTGCGCTTGGTATTTATTGTTCAGTTAAATATTTCTAAATGCGTGCTATAGGGAAATGTAAGTTACTGACCCACAAGGTATATTGTGCACTTTATGATAATGAACGATGGTGGCGCAACAGGAAACGTGAGAGTTCTTACTCACCACTACTCAATAAATAGAACTACTTCTTTTGCCCCATCAAAGAGTTTTATCAATTTATTTCTAAATATTATATATAATATTGTATAGAAATTTCCTAACATGAATGCTTTTCAGTACTTACCCATATATCTGCTTTGGTTGTGATAGTTTTTTCTGAATACAAATCAATCATTTCCGGGGAGCGATAGGAAACAGTAGTGTACCTGTAATGGAACAAATAGTTAAATGAAATAAAAATAATCTATAGCTGGTAGAGAAAGATTTTACCTTTTGGAATAATATATCAAATTACTGATGGATGGACCTTGCTTATATAGAGCATATTAAACAAAAGACAGGTAAAGACTTTGGGAAAAGGAGACAATAAACAAGGAACAGAAAAGGACAGAGACAGACAGACTTTTATACTTTGAAGATAATGAATATAAAACGCAGACTAAGTAATTTGATTTTTTTTTTTTTTCTTTTTTTTTTTTTCATAATTTTATGAATTCCTTGAATGCTCAATAATTCCATTCACATTTTCAGTAACATTTTTCAACAAATTGCAGCTCAGCTTTTTGCAAACTACCAACTATTTTCTATCATGTACATGTACATATTTACTTAATTTTCACTGCACTAACATATAATATTGTATGGTAAATTGGCATAAAATTTTCCACATGAGGGATTATAATTTTCTGGCTGGTGTGACCAGTAGCAATAAGCAAATAAGGACAACTTTTGACGCAAGATGCATCATTTGCATAAACCATGGGATATTTCCGGCACTCGGTGAAAACAACACCAGCAAATACTGGTAGCACTTGACATAAGAAAACAGATAATGTACTGGTAGAAATATTCAACGGCAAACTGTTCATAAAATGCAGATTTGTTAAAAAGAAGAGATTGCATTTGATCGATATGTTGATGAACTAACTTTCACTTTTTTGTTTTGTTCAAAGGTCAATAGGCCTACATGTTACGTTTTCTCTCAACATAATGATTTTCTTCCTTTATGCAGGGTTTATGAAGATTTTTTTTTTCCACCAGATGTCCAGATCAACTTTTTAGAGTGTGCATAGCATCCTGTAAAAATTTCACAGATTTGAAATTTAAGAGTTCTAATTTAGGGGCTTCATTGTTTAGAAATCGTACATTGTGTACATGTGTATCCTTGAAGTAGGATAATGGCCAAAAAAAAAAAAAAAAAATGAAAATGGGCCAAAACTAGAGATTGATCATATACCTAGAAGCACAAGATTGATTGCAATAAATGCTACTGTTGGGTACAGAGATCAATGATCATAACTGAAGCCATTAATGCACCACTTAATCTGGAAAACTTCCTGAAGTAAAGTTTAATGTGGCTATAAAGTCTAGACATGGTCAGCCATTGTACTCTGACAACAAACTGTAATCAGTCCTGTTTTATGCAGATAATAGCTGCTTTGGTATTCAAAAGAAACAAAAATGGGAAGTGTTTTGTATCGTAAGGTTGGTATCTCATTTGCTATGAGACGGGTTTAAAACAGGTTTAAGATGAGTTTTGAGACACGTTTGAGACTAGTTAGTAATGGGTGAGACTAGTCATGTAGAGACTGTCATGAGTCTCTGTGACACAACATCTCAAGAATCGCAGGGAAATTAGACATGTTCATATCTATGAGATATTTTCCATCTCAGGGAGATACAAGTCTCTGAATCATAGAGATGTCTCTGGGACATGAGATACCACCTTTAGAAACTTCAGGATAGCGTTTGACCTCATCTTTTGGCAGAGCCCTTTAGTACAGAATATGGCAAACTCACTTTGAGAAGGTTACAACATGGCGAATGTTGCCTTGTTAGGCAATCACAATATGTGCCATGTTGTAGTCCTTCGTATTAAAGCAAATAACTCTACAATAACCCATTGAGGTACAGTATGTTCCCAAAGTGAGACTGAATCATTTTATCCACTTCAAATTGGCACAAATCATATTTCACATGTATATTTCTAAAAATAAAATCCATGTTTATATTATAAGCCTTTCTTTATTAATAAAAAATATTGGCTCATTTTCAAGAGCATATTGCTCAGGTAAGCTAAAAAAACCTACCAGTACAATGATCTCATTCCAAAAGCAGACTTACTTCTCGATTTCATCCTTGATATCATTGACTGCATGCACCTTGGGGTCTAGCACTCGTCCTGTTGCACTGCCAAAGTCACACAGCATGTAGTTACCACTACGATGCAGCAGGATGTTTTCAACCTGAGTAAAGGGAAACAAGAAAGGAAAAAAAAAGGGATGATTTCATCAACAACTTGAACTTGAAGGGAGGGTCAAACTCGGAAACAATTTACAATATGATAAATGATGTAGCAGAATGTTCAATAAAAAATAAAAGAGAAAAAATATAAAATAGTTGGATATCTTGAAAGAGAAGGTCAAAATCACACAGCATACATTTTGTAAAGTTACTATGTACCACTATGATGCTCAGCATGATTGATCAAAACAATTAAAAGATTTCGTCAACAAATACTCATCTTTACATTAGAGGGGAGATGCCTAGACACATTTATTTATTTCTTTTTTACACATACCACTAGGATGACAATTTTTAAACCTTGGTGAATGGTATTAACCAAATCTCTGATAATTTTGACAAATTATTCGAGGGGTGGGTGGAATTAGATATTGTACATGTAAGACACATGTTTCTGTGAGAATTGATAGGAGATCCTAACATCAAACCTTACATGTACCCCTGAACCTGAAACTACACATAGACTTAGGGCCGAACTTCAAAAAACCTTATTTTCAACCAAATTGTAATTTTATGGCGAAACTGTGCCTGCAGAAAATGCTGCCAGAAACAAAGTCAGATCAAGGACATAGATGTACATGTATATCAGATCAGACCGTACTTCCAATGCTTGCATACAATATATGTATATATTTAAACATTACATTATCCTTGAACCTTCTCCTTCTCCTACAAATTTGCCCATTATCTACATGTAGATTGGGAAATATTTGTTTACTGTGACTCAAAACAAATAGTATCTGCATGTACAGGGTATGTACATGGCTCTATTAATGAGTTTTTCTCTTGTCACGTTTCTAGACAGGGCACAATACTAGGGGCCTACATGAAGGGATCACATGCCCAGCTTTATTTTTTATGATGAAACCAAATGTAAAAACATACAAAAATCCAATGGATTTTCCTCTTGGCAATCACCAATATCTCTCTCAAAGCTGTTGTGGCAAACAAATGTTAATTCTCTTTTTTGAAATCTGTACTTCTTCACATTCATATAATGAATATTGTCAATTGTTAGGATTTATTACATGGGGTAGTAGTCCCTAAACTAATTACTAAATTTTTTTTTAATCTGCTGTTTTTAAAAGACATCAAATTGATAGATCATAAACGATTGCTTTATGCAAATTCTAACAAAGTAGTTTGCTGTGCAAACAGTCTGTCATAAAGGTTTCTATTTCCTTCTTCCTACATGTATGTTCATAGTGTACTGCTAGTTACAATGCAGATTCCTTATCTTTTTCCTACAGAAAGGTATAAATAGCCCATTAGACAAAATAATTACAGGTACAATATACAGTCTGTGTCAAATAAAATGGTACAGTTGGAAAACATTTTTTATAGTATGAAAATCAATCACATCCTGTTATTATTTGGTATTTTCATAAAGCAGGAAAATCAGACTTTCTTCTGCAATTTTTTCATCACATTTGGTGCAGTATTTTTTGAGATATGACTAATTTTCTGTAATCAAGAAAAATCCATTTTTTGCACGCCGTCCCATGCCTTTGTGTAGGTTTCGCGTAATGGCCATGAATTCAGCGCTCCAGAACAATTAGGAGTGCGTAATTTTGATTTGTTCCTCGTCGCACAAAATTTAGCATAACTTTTGTTTTAACTAAAGCAAATTATACAGAACAAAGAGCATCAGCAAGGAAATTTTTTTTACTTTAATTTGGTACCACATACACATATTATATGAAACGATTTCACACCTAAATTATTTTTTCCCCGACTGTACCATTTTTTTGGACACAGACTGTATTTAAAGCAATGTTGTGAAAAGAAATGTCCACTTTAGTCTAGTGAGCTTTGGCTTTATTTCTAATGGAACAAATCTAATTAATGATAAAAATATGAATTTCATCTTAATAATGCAATGAAACATTTCAATGTCTTTTAGTGGGCTTGCATTTACATGTACATAACAGCGGACAAAACTTGAAAAGAAAATTTTACAAATAATGTCGCCTTTTAAATATTATCATGAGAAGATTAAGTCAATAGAGTATGGGCCGATAATTTGAACAAATCAATCATTAGCAGATCTACATCAAATGTTCAAGAGCTCAAAGAATCTAATTGTGTGTGTGTGAGTGTTATTATGACTAATGCCTACCAAAGTGCTAGTATAGATCTAAACTAATGAGGGATTAAAAGTACTTGAGTAAGTTGTGATGATATCATGACAAGAAAGGTAATTGCAACATCCCTGGTAATTACTTCTCATAATGCAGATTAAAGGCAATAGTCAACCTACACATATAGTGTACATATTGGTGAATATTCTCCCATGCCAACTTTGAATAATAATAATAATAATATTCTGGATTTATATAGCGCCTGATGCATAGTAAGACTACATCTCTAGCGTTTTAATATGAAGCAAGTCACTTGGCATACATGTATATGCTCATTGAACCAAGAGGGTACCTACAATGTAGGTATAATGTAGGCCTACATGTACATGTACTTCACGCGAACCAACCTTAAACCTGGTGTATAGTTTTGGTAACAAAAACAAAATCGGCATAAAACCGATTAAATATAGTCTCATGTTGTTCACATTGCACTAAAAGAAATGTGTGAGAGATTTTGTGATATTCCTTTCACGATTTCCGGTGAATTTCAGTGAAATGTTTTAATCCAAACACAATTTGTAACCGTTTTTTGAGACCTTTGCTGGGTTGGCCAGTCCCCCGAACTTCCCGCTGTGAATGGAGCGGAGCGATCTGTGTGTATCACCCACACAAGAGAATCCCCATTGGTTTTCCATGTGAACGCCTAGCGCACAGAAAGATGAGTCGGATCCCGACTTATCTTTTTTATACTATAATATCGTGAAATAAAGACATTAAAACGAGATACCATGTAATATAACTTTCTTTGTTACAGTTTAATATAGGATTCAGTCTTTCATATTATCTAACTGTGAATCCAAACTAAATTTTTCCTTCTCCCAACACTATTGTGATCATTATTTTGGACTTTCACACAAATTAATGAAACTAATCTATATTAGATTTTTTGTAGGCTTACCTACATTGTATTAGGGAATTTACAGAGAAGTAGGAACATGCTAGGCTATCAATGCACTTCTTTCTCTTGACAGGCATGGATATAATAAGAAATAATAGAGACGGTTTCCGGCCCCTTTAAATTTCACACCATCTTTCATCACATTTCAATTAGCACATTTGAATGTGGTGTTGGATCTATGTGACAAGCTATACCCTGGAGAATACACTTGATTGGGACTGATTTCATGAGTGTGTAAAACAGATCAAAATGGCCTCATAAAACATACGGACAGACAAAGAACAACCCTGGGAGAAAATGATTTGAGTTTCTACGTCAAATATGTGAGCGGTTTAAGGATAGAGTGAAGTGACGAAATAAATGTGAATTTTTGTTTCTAAAAAAAAAAGTATTTTATTGAAATAATAAGTATTCTAAATTGATTTGTTACATTAATTTTATTTGATATTACTGCTCAAATTTTGATTTAAAACAAATTATCAAAATCTGAAACTCTGAAGATGGTGTCTGTTAATGAAAATCCTTCAAAACAAAAATTTCCTGCAAGATTGGAATATCATGAACTTTGTAAGTTTTTATGCTTCAAATGAGGGGTGTTTTCCCACTATGACATCTCTGTGAATGATTGGCATTTGGCACTGATGAAGCCTCGAGACTGCTTCACAAAGAATTAATCTGTCCAATAGTTTAGAAACCCCTTTTGAAAAATGGTAAAACCTCAATTTCTATAGGTTGAACCATTCTTGAAAAGAGGGATGTTCATTCTCACCTTAAGGTCCCTGTAGATGATGGCCATTTGGCACTGTGAAGCTTTGAGACTGTTTTGCATAAAATTAATCTATCCAATGGTTTTGAAACCCCTTTTAAAGAATGGTAAAACCTCAACTTCATCAATTTCTATGTTTATGGGTTAAACCATTGTTCTTCAAAAGAGGGGTGTTCTTTCTCACCTTGAGGTCTCTGTGGATGATGGGTGTCTGGCAATGATGAAGCCTTGAGACTGCCTCACAGACATTGCAGAATATTCTCAGGACTTCTTGTTCCGTGAACCCTATCGACAGCCTCTCGTTCATCTGCTGGACAACATGACCATCTGTGCCGATCAAAAAAAAACAAAACAGAGGAAATTTGTTAATGTGATGATTTAGTGTGCCTTGTTGCAATTTTCAACAGTCATTTCCAGGAGACATTGCAAACTCTACCCAGCAATGCCTTCAAAGTGTGGAGAAAGTGCATATTTTCTTTGGCTGTTTCCAGGTATGAATTCAATATGGAAGCTGAGAATGAATTACCCCCATTACTCTTAAATTATTATTTTTTTAAACCATATAATAACCATGTTTGAAAACAAAAAGGAAAATGAGCAAAATATAGGCCTAAGTACAATTACATTGTAGCTTGTAAATATTCATTAAAAAATGGGATATTAACAATGTGAAAACACTCCGTATTTTCAGTCCCCTCCACTCCCGTCTTCTTCAAAGCATGGGTGGTTTACGTCTATAGTGGCATCAAAACAACACTCCAGTCGAGCAGTTTTCTATTTCCTTTACAATTCAATGAAAGGCCATATGGAAATCCTTGAAACCTGTGTCAACGTATAAATATAAATCCTAACAAATGCACATATAATATTTTTTTTCACTAGAGCAATTAAAAAATAGTTTAAAATAAATTCTATGAAAAACAGAAAAATAAAATGTTTACAATGAAAATATTACCTCGTCTTCAATTTCACTTTTATCACGCGAACATGAATGAAGAGGCACAAGAAAAACTTAAAATTTCATGAATGAGGAAATCATCAGAAACATACTAAAGCCAATATTTGTCTTCCTGAATTAACTAAAATACTAGTCTACAAAGTAATGCAGAACAGAATTTTCATGTCTTGTGTATAAATGCCAGAATCATGGAATGACAAAATCTTTTGTCCTTCAACTTCCTGAAAACAATCCGAGAGATACAGGCAATCTGTATAAATGTTCATGTGAACTAATAAGTAATAAAGACGCATCATAAAATAGGACTATTAAATTTCATGGAGGAATAATAATAATGCCAGTATGCCACGTACAATGGCAATGTACCTTCCTGAATCTATGTTTTCACCTAGTATGAACATGTAAGAAGCAAAATATACATTTCAATGCTGCAAGGAAACTTGGTCCCTTGTGAAGAAAAGAGAAACAACAATTAGTGTGCGCTGTTAATGTGATGCCTGATGCCATTAACCAAGTTTTGAGCTTGGCCATGTCTGTTTCAAAAACATCCTCTGCTGACAGAAGGGCATAACATCCCTGTTTAAATGACAGGAATTACACCCTTTAAGCTCTAAAACCCAAATGATATCCTCTAATGAGAGCAAGAAGGGTGATAAATCATAAACATTTAGACAAGAGTTGATGCCTTTTGACATGCAACATGTCTGCAGCTATGAACACATTACTTTTATTGTCGAACACCAAGTACTACAAATAGAGCATTTTCAACCTTGCTTCTTTCTTCCCTGTGAACTGACCTTCCATTGAAATATGATTTATAATTCAATGAATATCCTCCTACTATTCCAAAGGGAAAACATATTCTTTCTCTCCAAATGATACAAGTGGAGAAATATATGCCTATTTAATAATCTCCAAGCAAAAACAATAGTTTGCAATGAAAAGTGAGGAGATAAAGTACTTTGACTTGCCTCTTTAATAAAGAAAATGAAATCAGCGGCTGGCCATTTCCTGATTTCGCTAACAATGAGAAAAAAAAAAGGGTACTGTTATGAGTTTAAGGCAAGCTTATAAAATGTTTCATGTTCACTTGTTTGAAGAAAGAGTTTATCATACACATTGGTTTGATCTTCCACATCCCCTACATGTACTTTGGATCTCAAAAAGTGATTTAGATTGCAGGCCGTATCTTCCCAATTTTTTCTATTGAAAAGCTCTTTTCAAACTTAATACATGTAGGCCCTACATTATACAAAAATGGTACAGTCGAAAAAAAATTCTTTAGTTGTGAAATATTTTCAAATAATGTGTGTATGTGGTACCAAATTAAAGCCAAAAGATTTTCCCTGCTGGTACGCTTTGTTCTGTATAATTTGCTTTCGTAAAACAGAATTTATGCTAAATTTTGTGCGACGAGGAACAACTCGAAATTGAGCATTTAATGGCCATTATGCGAAACCTACACACAAAGGCATGGGACGGCGTGCGAAAAAGGGATTTTTCTTGATTGTAGAAAACTAGTCATATCTCAAAAACTGAAACACCAAATTTGATGAAAAATTGTTTTCTGCTTTACAAAAATATCAAACAATACCAGGTTGTGATTAATCTTCATACTATAAAAAAACGTTTTCCACTTGTACCATTTTATTTGACACAGACTGTACATGGAGCTATATTTGGGTCATTCTCTCCATGTCTGTTTGTTTTAAACTGCGCCAAAGGAAGAAAAAAGAAAAAAAAAAAAAAAAAAAAAAAAAAAAAAAAAAAATCATTTTACGTTGATTTAATATTCTTGAGATAACAGCAGCAAGAGGGTTAATAATCAGTCTATGGTAAAATCACCCTCCTAGGTATTTTCCATCCTAATGCATTCTAAAGTGAGGTATTATTGATTTCATGGGTCAATTTGCTTCATGATGAAGGTTCCATCCCTCTGTATCTCTCTCTCTCTCTGTTTCTTTCTCTTTTTATCTCTCTTAGTTTAATTTAGCAATCTAGAACATGTAGTATGCAGGACAAACTATAATTTGACACTTCAATAAATTTTGACTTAGTCTTGGTTGAAGCCTATTACAGCTTTCTTCAATAGGGCTTGTAAGATGCAATAGAAATATCTTCTCAAATTCAGACCATTTTTTTAGATTATACGTGACCAGGGTGTCTGGAAATGCAGTCCAACCTTATGCATATATTAACATTTCCCTGGAAAGGACAGCCTTATAATCTGGCTTCACCGTGGCGACATCAGCTTATCTTTCACATGGAGGCGATGAACTTGCCACAATGCTTCTGAGATGCTTTACGATGAGCCTAAACCGGCATACTTATAGTGAAAGCAATTTGCATAAGAAGTTTCATAATGCACCCTGATGACCACATAAACCAATTAAAGGATTGAGTACTGCATGTGTGTAGAATAATAAATATGTTAATCACAAGTATGACTTTAAACTTTGGAATGACATCATTAAAATTAATGAAGCCCTGAACTTGTGAGGAGATATAAGACCACACCCAGTCAAAGTCATCCCCTAACTTCAGTGA
Organism: Paracentrotus lividus; assembly: GCA_940671915.1. Classification (NCBI taxonomy): domain Eukaryota; kingdom Metazoa; phylum Echinodermata; class Echinoidea; order Camarodonta; family Echinidae; genus Paracentrotus; species Paracentrotus lividus. Next base: position 10,588,949 of record CALNVZ010003433.1, read on the forward strand.
ATCTATGAAGAATGAATACAGTCGTTTTTTTCTTTACAAATTTCACGAGTCTGTCTTAGCGAAAGTTTGTACTTGAATGAAAACATCCAAAAATTATCCACTCGCAAATTTCTGTCATAAGTCGCTGCTGCCTCATGTAGTACTGCTGCAAGTAAACTTATCAACATTAATCTACACTACATACATGTACATTACACATTACATGTAAATGCACCTAATAAGCTGTGTGAGAACATTTTCAGTTCCCAGAACATGACCAATTTATCCATTAGTCATTTCAGCAAACACACTTTCCCATGTAGACCACAACACCCATATCAAATGTTCAACATTCAATGACGAGTTGATGACATGCACACCAACTAGGCTAGAAATCTGAGTCGAGTAGTGTTTTCACACAAGAACTACATCATCTTAATAATATCAGGGCAACTACCCCCCCCCCCCCCGGACAATTACCCAAGGACAATTACCCCCATATATAGAGTATAGGGTTCAGTGTAAAGTTTAGATTCTTGGTGGGGGTAGTTGTCAGGGGGTTATTGTCTAGGGGATAGTTGTCCTAGAACCCTAAATCGTCATCACAATGACGATTGTACGCAATTTTACACACAAGAAAAATATGATAAAGAGAAATTCTGAGGAGTGTTATTGAGTACATGTCAATCAAATATCATTTATAAAGTACATGTACAGGTGTAATGTACAATGAGTGAATAAGGAGACCGATTGAATTAATCAGATTTATAAAATGCTTAAATTCAGCAGAAGTGTTGCAAGGTCACATAAGCAAGCTCTCCACCTCCCAACTGTCATGGGAAAATGCGTATTGCCATTTGAAATAATGTTCGTAATGACGATTTATTCTTTGTGTGAAACACCTCCATGAGAGCAGCACTCAACATCATGTTTGTTCTGATATTTCAAGTATCACTCCAGAGCAAAACCCCAAAATAGAGCGGTGTGAAATTTCATCTTTACCAAATGTAAAGTAATCCTAATACAGACAAAACAACATAATAAATTGAATTTGACAACCTGCCAGAGACTAAATCTTCCAAATATAAATTTAATGATTCATGATAGTGCAGATTAAAATTGAATCCTGATATTTTCTACATACAAAAAATCTGTAAATTTACTGTTTCTGGGCTTGCGCTTAAATTTTTTCTTCAAGTAGCCCGTGCAGAGCCATTTCCAGCATGAAATCTACATGATTAAATGGTATTTTGCTAAATTTCAGCTGGCCTAACAAAGTTTCAGGTGGTCGTTAAAGCACTGGTCAGTAAAATGAGATTTTGCGGCATTCAATTATCACGCACGGTGCAATCGTTCTATCTACCTAATTAACGTGTATAAGCCCGCACCTTTTTGCCGTCGGCAAAAGTCAAAAATAGGGGGTGCGGTTTATACATAGAGATAGGATTGGCGAGGCTTAGATCTACCGTATTTTTTCAAAAAAATGAATAGAGTCTAGTGATATCAGACTATTATGCATTTAATAGGGTCACAGTTATTTGAAACCCTCAAAAATAAGTAAATAAACTACTTGTCATATTTTGACGCTGATTGACCGCGAGATGCATGTGAAACCCACCAGGTCGAGTGTGTAGAAACACCCGCTGCTAGCGGCCTGGAGATTACCATGTAGGGTACTTTGCCGATGTTCAAAAACATTCACTCAAATCCATAACAAAAAGTCAAATAAAATCATCAGACATAACAATCACACAAAATCTTACCCCTAATATCCTTCTTGAGAAACTAGTTTCAGACAGATCTGATATGACCACAAAACTTCTGATAAGAAAAGTTTCGCATGGCTGCAGTTTCATCCAAACACTCACCTCGCCGATCTATTTTTATCTTGCAGACGCAATGCGTGGTTTGGCATTATGTATTGCGCAAGATACAATGCACTAGTCTGTGCATGCAGAACTTGTAGTTTAGGAATAGAAAGTCCCGATCATTTTTCCTCTTTATTCCTTTTGTTCATCTTTTCTTCAGCTAATTGCCTTGTTGTTTCTCATACATAAACAAGATTCAAGATTGAATTCCTTCATTAATTTGTTTATTAATTTCTTATTATTTTTTTAATTAATTTTTTTTTTTTTGTTTTTTTTTTTTTTTTTTTTTTTTTTTTTTTTTTTTTTTTTTTTTGCAAGGGTTCAAATTCGGGGTGCGGTTTATACACGAGTGCGGCTATACACCGTTAATTACTGGTAGACTCTATATCTCATAACGTGACCTTAATGTAACTTGCATCTGTTGGTATGCACACAGTGCTGTAATCTGTATGCTCACAACTTAATTTTATGTTTACCATTAGGTTGACCTTGTGTGCATATATGGTTGATTGCCGTGTATGTACATGATGTCCAGGGAGAAAGAAATATATTCTTGACCCTCGGAAATCTGATATTGATTGTTTGTTTCAATAACCATCTGGTCAGTTGGATACCTGGATATAGTGAACAGATTAGCCAAGTTCATATACCACAATATTGCCAATTGATCAATAAGCGTTTTCTAGTAATCCCTGTTTATGTACACTTGACCTGCATACATGGTCAAAAATAGAAAATAGAAAATATTTGTGATTATATTTTTGCGCTGGTATCGCGTCACATGAAATTTGAAAAACACCACATGAAATATTCCATTTTTACAGCATTATGATATTACAGGTGTAATATCACCATGGCAAACTAGCCATAAAAATGAGTGTAAGATACATGTACGCAGGAGGAACTTCACATTATTGATAGCCTTTCATCCACTGATTTCATTAAGCTGCAAGGTCCGCAAAGGAGCAGCAACATAACAGATAATCTTGCGAAAAGGTACCGGTACTTCCATGAACTGGGCTACAGGGGAAACATATTAAAAGGGAATTAACCCCTTTAGAAACCAAACAGGGGTGTGAGTGACCACAAATAAAACGAGTTGAAAAATATGACACTAAGGTTTCAAGTCTTTTAAATATGTTTTAAGGTTGCAATCACGTTGAGGGTTAGAGTTATGTAGGCATAGTGTTTAGTTCAGGCATGAAGTTAGTTATTTGATCAGTGTTTGGGAATGAACACTCAGCCATCATCATCGAAGCAAATGGGTTGTATCCTGTTTGGTGTTGTTGACTTGCACATCACAATAGAGCATTGTGTCTAGTAAACTTATAAGGGGAAGTCCATGTGGTTTTATTGGTTTTTTTTTTTTTTTTAAAGAGGAAAGTTAAAGAAATACAAAGTTAAGATTTCACTAAATACCTATAAATGACAATACTTTAATAAGTTATAATACCACAAAGTTTGCCTTGATAATACTGCATTCTGCTCTAAAATTGTCTTTAAAATGTTCAAATTTGTTTCTTGAATTTACAAACAAATGCCACCCAGATACTTCTTGACTGGGCAAACAAGTTTCTGTCACCATCATAATAAAACCAGAGAAACTAAATTGAAGGAGATACAGAGAAGGTCCGATTGAAAAGATCCTGGGGCAAGACTAGAAGCATGTTAAGCACAGGAAAGCAGGTACATGTAGTCTGTAGACCCAACACAAATTAACCTCCTTCTGACTTTCAGCAGACAAGATAATGTGTAATGTGTTGTAAAGTGGATTAGGTCCTCTCTGGATAAAAGTACAGCATAACCTTTGAGATGTAAAGAGCGTGTGAAGCATTGGGCAAAAAAGCAATAACAGCTACCCTCACACGGTACATTCAGAGTTTAAAATTGAAATTAACAAGTCAGGTACATGTACACATAGAGTGCTAACCTTCAAGTTTATGAAGCCTTGCTGTTTCAAACAAGAGCTAGAAGCTTGAACTTGATAACCGGAAGAAAGAAGCGTACCAACCTAACCTACATTGTATCCCCCGATGAATGCAAATACCTGTCCATTTACTGACCCAGAAGTTAAACTTTCAGGTGAGGTAATCCTTAACCACGAGTAGATAAAAGTTTAATCATGTCCTCACTGCCCAAAAAGTGGGGACTACCGAAAGCTCACAGGCTTGAAACTTTCACAAAACATATAGGCCCATATTCTGCTATGAAAACTGAATTTATAAGCATCACAAGTTCATAAAAGCTATTGTGGGATCCTCTTGTCTGGTGCGGATCGCACAATAGCCCTGCACGAACTTGCAATGCATACAAACTCGGTCTTCATAGCAGAATATGGGCCTTTAAGTTTAAAAAACATGAGTGTCCTCATGACTTGAAACAAGTTATCATCAAGGATTAAAACCAGGATAAAACTGCAAGTTAACTTACATTATTGCTTGGTAATGTGGTGTAAATACATAAACCTTGCATTTTGCTTCCAAATAATGTGAAAGACTACCCAATATCAAAATATACTCTGTGGACATTACGATTTTAATCAAGATAATCATAGTTGTGTTTTGCAGGGGTGATATTCACTCTTGAAAAAAAAAATAGACATACTAGGGAGCGAAAGCGACCAAGCCCGAGGGAGAGAAGCGACCGAGCGGAAGAGGGTGTGGGAGGGGGTCGTCCCCCCTCCCATGGTAGGGACTTTTTGCATTTTTGGACTTAAAATTGTGCAATTTTGTGCATACCTGGAGGGGGAAAAAAATTGAAAAAACAAAAAAACACAATTTTTTAAAATATTTTTTTATAATCGGAAATACGATTTAAAGCGCAGGAATATCACCCCTGGTGTTGTAATATATAATATGAAAAAAATAATTTTTACTCATTTTTTTCAATATAAAAAAAAATATACATATTTTTGATTTGTTACTTTGATCAGGCCAGATAACCTTTGCGAGACAATACAAGTGTTTCCTTGAACAAAATCCAGGAGCAAATTGAAAGATTATTTCAAAGCTCCTCTGTGCATTTTCTTGCCCTATGATTTAGGAAGGCTTCCTAAAAAATCAATTTCAATTTCCTAACCTTCATTCCAATTTCATATTGCATCAATGCCATTTCACTGGGCTGTTGATTGTTGTGAAAGATAGAACTATGTGTAAGAGCTTGAGAAAGAGAGAGAGAGGGAGAGAGAGAGTGAGGGGGAGGGAGGGATGGAGGGAGGGTTGGAGGGAGGAAGGGAGGGTGGAAGAGAGAGAGAGAAGAGATAGAAAGAGATGAGAATAGGACGAAAGGGAAAGGCAGATATACTACACTGTACCTGTAGGCAGAGAAACACCAAGATATAAGAGTGAATAAAGATGAACCTGGGTTAATGTGATGGAGAGAGATACAATATTGAAAGAAAAAGAAAAGCAAAGAAAACATCAACAGGGTAATGATTTTGTATAATTTTTTTAATAGATATAAGATATCTGTATTACTTTATAAAATATAAAGTCCTCTAAAGTCCAGAGGTACAAAATGTACATCCTTTACAATGTACATGTCAGGTATATGCGTATTAAAACAAGCAACAAGAGTGAAAGAAAGAAATATGTGTCCCAATACAAACTGAAAACAAAATACTTATTACAGACATCCTTTCGTACTATCGAATCGAAGATAACATCCTTCACCTCTCAGCAAAAACTTTCCTGACACAGCCTTTCATCTACCCTTTCTCTAACCAGATCCCTGGTTGAACCTATCCCTATTTCTGTGAATCAATGAATATTTCTCCTGATCCAATATAAAGTGCTAATTCCTGTCAGTCTTCACTCATCAAACAACCACAGGTCCCCAGTTCTTAACCAACTGTAACGTGCATGACGTGAATGAATCCCTGGATTCTTCAAATTGGCAAGCAAATGAAAGCCACTTATGGTCCAGGCTCAGCAGTTATACCCTGACAAAAATTAAGTCTCTGGCTGTTGTTTGAGCAGCTTCTTAGAACTTGGTTGTTAAAATATGCTTAAATGTACTCTGTGAACCTCCTACATGTATGCTCTTGTAGCCTATGAGTGAGGGATGACTTAGTTTTACCTATCTGGGTTATTGCACTGTTAATGCAGTACTCTATTACTTTTGGTTTTAAAGGGCCAAGAAACCGGCTGGTTAACGCCATCTACGTCATCTCCTATTCACCCCTGCGCAACACATGTAACACACGCAGTGCGTTAGTGGGATGGAACTGCATTTACGTGTAAATAAGAGAAGACACAGATGGCGTCAATCAGTATTCAACAGTTGCTGGGCCCTTTAAGTCTTGGAAATGATTCCTCCAAAGGAGTGTCTGACTTTATCCATTCCTTTTACCTCACATAGCATCTCACACGCGGTTCTTTTTTTAAAGATAAAGGAGCTAAACGTACAATATATACAATAGTCAGGATACATGTACTTGAAATTGGTTGCTAAGTGAAGTCCCTGTGAATTAAAGGTCTGTGGATTGAGACTAATTTTTAGTGCAGTGGCAAGCTGAATAAACCAATGAAAATCAATGCAGACATCAGTCAATATCATTCCCCACCTAATCACTTCTATGTCTGGTATATTATTGGTTAAATAAGAGATTGAACAATAAATGTACATGTAGGCCTACATGCACCTGCAAGAAGGGAGAACAGGGGTTTTAAAATCCTTTATATGCACAGACATACTATAACCATACATTGTACGCCTACAAATGTATTATCCATGTAGAACCGACAATAATCATGATATAAAAAAGACACTCGATTACACATATTTTCACACCTAGCAGGGCTCGAATTAGGAATTTCTAGGGTCAAGGCAACTGTGAAAAGGGGCACCTGTGAAAAAAGGGCAAATGGTCTTATATAAAAAAAATTTCTAAGGGCACCAAGGCAATGAAAAAGGCACCAGGCGACTGGGAAAAGGCACCAAGGCAATGGGAAAAGTCATTAAACTAGTCATTTCTACGAAAGCGCCCAATCAGCGATTAATTAGCAATTAGTAATTGCTAATTAATCATTAGCAGTTACCTTTTCAACAATAGTGTTGATCACAGATGAACTGTAGAAAATGCAAAACGTTTCCAATTTTTCTCAAATTAGAACTTTGTATTTTGTACCAGGACTGTGAATCATGAAGTTTTAATGATAATACTTTTGTAATACCTACCATTGATTTCCTGGAAATATCTTCACAATTCTAAATTCTTACTTGACTTTGAACTTCATTGTTTCTCTTGCCAATGCCATGTGTAACAAAAAAAGGCAAGATTATGGAAGTACATATTTATATGTCTTCCTCCTTTGTTTTTATTTCATGTCTGTGAAAAAAATTGATGTAATAAAATTTTGTCGTATTGGTGTGCTTTATTTTACTTTTAAGAATTTATTTAAATTAACCCATGTTCAGAATTCTTCAACCCTCCGTAAAATGGAACAGCCATCGATGTTTTCTACCCCACCCCAGCCCTAAGGAACTACAAATTCACAAATAGGGACTACATGTTTTTGACAAGCCTTGAAACACATGATTCCAGCTTTTAAAACATTTAAATGTTTTTGTTTTTTCTTTTATAAATATCATGTTCCTATAAATTACACCGATCGGTAGATTTGATCATATTTTTTACTCATGAAATTAATGTTAAACCTTCACAATTATTATCCCACACCCCCTCAGTCACAGTGGAATAGCCTACTCACCGGCGTACGTATGAATATTTATGACACCCAATACGCTTCTGGGAAGCTTGTTGTTGACAATTATCGATATCTAGCGGTAGTCTTTTCACGGTAACCCCAAAAATTTAAAGACATTTTGGAGACCAGTTTTAATATTCTGTTGATAAAAATAATAATAATAATAATGTTGGAAAATGAAATAAATTTAAATTCTATGATTGACTAAACTAAATTGTAGATTCATATTGGTATAAATTTTGAAGATAGAATGAAAAAAATTCAAATAACTTTTAGGGTCTGAAAATCAAGACTAGTAATGGCCTGCCAGAGAAAATGGCAAAAAAAAAAATGGTTTGACACGGGAGAAATAAAATGTAAGTTGTTTTTTAATGTTTCTGTTTGTGAATGAATTTCTTTTGTTTTTCATCATAGTATGTAGAAGGGGATTTGACTTTTGTTTCATCATTCGAGGAAAATTTAAGGCCTTATTGACAATGATATCCTCACAAGTTTCTCGCATGGATATCTCACACACAAAAAGGCATGAGTGCGGGATGACTCTTATATGTTGGAAAGATGTACATGTCTCGTGGTACAGAGTCTAAGATTTCATGAAATCTTATAACAAAAGAATAAATCAAAGAAAATCGGGACATTTAGTCCTTTCTTTAGCTGTCTAAGTGGGTATTTTGATATTAATGACAGGATTGCAAGATTCGGGATGGATTTAAATCGGTTTGGCTACATAAAATATGGAAAAAGACGTACGTCGCAGTGTGCAAAGAACATGATGTGCCAAACGAAAAAAGGGCCTTGTTTTCGCGAATTTTCTTATAAAAAAAGGAAAAATCCCTGACCGACAGGTAAATAATTCCGTACAAAAATAATTTCACCTAGATCTAGGTCATCTAAATTATATTTTTATGATTGAAATAAGAGAATCTTAACAATCAATAATCAGCAAATTGCGTGGTCAACAGAATTGTTTTGGAAAGACTTTTGCCCTGCAGTTGATTGGATCCCTCGCACATTCACAATCAATCACAACGCCGACAAGCACGATAAATCATCATCAAAATTACCCAAAAAAATATCATCAGAGCAAAAAATACATGTATCCTGGGATTACAATATACAATTTGAATAAATCCTTTCAAAATATCTAATCCGCATCGTTGTGAGGAAATAACATGTCAAAATAACCTAAAAGTGCAGTCACTTTTTCTGAATATCGCACGCGGCAGGAAAAAATGGCTGCGTTGGTGAGAACATGATCGCGTATTCAGCTATCGATGCTTGGGGGTTTTCCCTTTTGCAGCGCGCGCTACTCTTGTAGCTAGGTTAACAAAACAAATAATTGGCAGGCTCGTAGCATCGGTCTGGAAGAAATGTCCAATAGAGCACTTCTAAAATTCAATAACTTTGCGAGGGATTTTTTTTCGGCAATATGAAAGGTATCTCCTGATGCGTCAATTTTCGCCTCTTTCTTGATCTGGTACCTGTCGATGTGCTGAGGTCGACGCAGGGGAAGCCCGAGTTTTCTCACAATGAATAAAAACGTCTCATATACACATAACATCGTACTGCAGACAGCGCCTGTAATCGAATCGCAACAAGTACACACCACCACTGATGACACCACACACACACACACTCACATTGCATCTCGCCCATGGTGTATTGAATTGAAAGGCTGCATATATTTTTTTGCCACCTATGGCTGCTAGGTGCTAGCCTGGGGCGGTTGGCCATGCCGGGCGCGGCGCCGGTGCGGAGCCGCGAGGGGAATGGATCGCGCTGTGGTTCGAGTTGGCCAAGACATTAAAGTTAGTGAGGGAATGCAAAAAGGCACACTGGCGCTGAAAATAATTTTATTCCCCAAATCATATTTGGTTAGAAGGGCACCCACTGCTACAAGCGAAGGGCACCATTTGAGGAGATAAGGCACCACGGCAAAGCGATGGAAAAAGGCATTGTTTAGTGTTGCCGTAGAGTCATGCTTAAATTGGAGGGGCATTACGGCAATGACCAAGGGCACCACGGCAATTGCCGTGGGTTGCCGTGGGCTAATTCGAGCCCTGCACCTAGTACTAAAAACAAAAGAGAGAGAGAGAGAGAGAGAAAACAAAACATGTAGACCTATAAATGTACATGTACATGTATATGCAGGATTGCTCCTTCCTGGAGCCTTTTCATGGGACCATAATGCAGCTGTCATTTGTAAGACTCACGTCTTGACCCCCGGGATAGGTGCGTCACTTTACCAAGGATAGTCATACATTGAGATACCATGACGCACCCTATGTCACAGAAAGTGACACACCATTCCATTACATCGACGCACATGAAAGTCACACAAGTGACACACCATTTCACGAAAGTGACTTACCAAAAATGAACATTTCTGACGCACCTTTTGGTGATAGTGACTGACCATAGTGACTGACCATGAACAACGATCGCGACATGACACAAGCACTCGCGCGCGCTGCGCTGCACGTATATTGCTTGCATGGATATGCATGCATGCGATAGACGGCCGAGTCGAGTGGAGGTGCGAGGCCAAGGATAGACGAGATAGCCCCATGAGTTCCGGCC
>CALNVZ010003433.1:10604353-10725304 GCA_940671915.1 Paracentrotus lividus
ATACAAGGCCATTAAGTCTGTTTCTTCTTTCTTTTTTTGGAAGCTAAAGTTGCCATGTTGAGCTCAATCAAATTCCCATGCGATAGATTTATAGATCCAGGTATAATCCAAGTTTAATCCAGCTAAAAAATCCAGGGTAGTTTGTTGTTGCTGTTGCACGCACACATCGTATATAATATACAGGCGCGCGCACAGCAGGCTAGCCGCCTGCATGCACCCAGCGCAGCACCATTAACCACCGCCGAAAGCTAGGGCGAGTAGCTGAGCGGGGAGTCGCTGGTTTCGCTCCTCCATCCAGCAATGCAAGCATGGGTGTGCGCGCGCATTCGACCCCCCGCTTGTGCTAGTGCGCCGCTCGTACGCAAAGATCATGCACTCAATGATCGTATTGCATACAATGCTATTGTAGTATAATTCAAGGCGCCACTTGCATGCAAAGACCATGTAATCATATTGCATTATAAAAGACAAAAATTCGTAATTTTTCAATGCCTTTTCGTATTTTCGTATTCCCTTCTTATTTTCTGGACAAATACGAATTTTTCGGGACGATTGGCAGCTCTGTTCATGTACGTAAAACACAACCGATGTCAGAAGAGCCCCATCAAAGTATGAATTGAGGGTTAGTACTGACACCCTGCGTGCTAAACGGATGGGTAGGAAAGCCAGATGACGTCTGTGAGGATGCGTTCATATGCTTCCTCCTTGCAGATGGGTGCCATCTCTGAATATGATCTTGTTTCCTATCTGGGCAAATAAATCTGAACAGCACCCATTACTAGTCCATGACGATCAGTACTAAGACATACCATTCTTTTCCTTCAATTTACAAGAGATCATGTACCATTGTGTACATTGAATATGAACAACTTTTTGAGCTTACCAGTTGTCCTTCAACACTCTAGATTTGGTGCATCTACATGTACCAACACACTGCATGCTATATGGATGAGCATGAAAGCCTGATGACATCAAGAGGGCATGTTCACATTTGATCTCATCAATTTGGTGCATCCATCGCAACCCGGCACGCTTTTACAGAATAGTGGGAAGGCTAGAGGACGTAAATAGGTCATGTTCACCCTTGATCATAATCAGTAGATCATAATCTCTTGATCTGAACAGCAGCCATTCCTAGAGTAAAATCCATTGTCATCAGAACTACATACGTTTTTCTTCAATTTCCAAGGGACCCTGTACCTTAAAACTGTACACCTGCACTAAACAAAAATAATCTTTTCCTTTAATACATTAAAAGCAGTTTGACGGACAGCGTGGAAGCTTCTAATCCATAACCTAATATTGTCTGATAACTTAAGACTTTAGGAGTATGGCAAAGGGCTGAAGGCAGCTTAAATGATTATATTGAACAGCTCCTCTGTGAGGTCTATAACCTGAACAGATCTTGTTACATACATGTACATACATTGTATCTGTCTTTCCCGTTACATTATCATATCACAACGTTCTCACATGATTGATGCAGCCATGATGAATTTGTGCCACATGGTGGCTGAATGTACAGGATTAATTCATTAATGCGGAAACAGGAATCCCAGTTCGTCATCACTATCTGATGTAATCAGATACAAGCTTGATACTGATAGGTTTGAATAAATAAAAAAAAACCAAGTCATTCAAGAGCCAGAGTGTAAATAATTAGTTGTCCATAATCATGCTCTTAAACAATATGGTGAGTATTTCCACTTTAAAAATGACTAATGAATGATTTCCAGATAATCTACAACAATCACAGTGCATATAGTATCTTGAATAACCCATCCCAGAATTTCTAGCTACCCTTTTACAGAAGTCAACACATGTCAAGAGCTTCCAAGATGACGAGAGCATAAAAGAATCCACCAAATCCATGCTCTAATTCCTATGCTGAAATTTTTTTTTAACATTCTAGATAATTGTCCTAACATTTCGCCCGCATGGCCACCTTTGCCAACCAGGCAAAACGGACCTGATCCTAGACAAATGAATCTTCTAGTGATTTATCAGGTCTAAACTCCAAGCAATTTTCAAATGGTAAGTGTTGGGTTGACACTGGCAATCAGGCCAAGAAAAGTTTAAATTTTTGTTTTCTCTAAAAGATCTAAAAGTCCACCTTTTTTTTTGGAGATAGACCTGACATGCTGACCATGACAGCATTAAAGTTGTACTTACCTCGACAATATTCCATGAGGATGAGTACCTCATAGACTCCACTGTTGCTGCGTGTGATGCTGGACTCCACGTATGGTACAATATTCTTATGACCAGACAGCGTTGACTAAATGATGAGAAAGTGGGAGAGAAAAAATGAGAGAAAAGAGATAAACGAGAGATAAAGGGAGAGAGAGTAATGGAAGACAGAGAGTCAGACAAAGAGATTTAAAATGTAATTTAAAGAGAGTAAGAGAAAGAGGGGAAGGAAAAAACAAATAATACTTTATTATAGGTTTCATGATTATACATTTCCAAATGTATAATCATCACAAAGCAGGAGAATGTCTGGATCAAATAATTTTATCAAAATTTTAAAGGAGTTAGCAGCATAACAAGACTTCATTTTAGTATAACAAAGAAAATGGAACCCCAAAGAGATGAAAAGTGCTTTTGCCGCAGTGCATGAATTAAAGAAGAGAAAGCAGGTCACAATAGCCATATCAAAGAGGAACATACAGAGAGACGGACAGAGAAGGATGTGATCTGTGATGAGAAGAGAGTCCCGTGATACCAAAGCCATATTGCAATGTTCTTCAGCCTAAGGAGTTAACCGGACGAACAAAACACTTTACTCCAGTATCACAGAAAATATATTGATCCCGAAACTGTGCATGAGCGCTTGCAGTCCCATAGTAAAAATTTTAGGAGAAAAAAAGCTCTGTGAAAGGTTACATTTCAGTCCCATTTGCCTCTTTTGATACTTGAAAACAGAAGTTTACAAATTATAAAAGAGCCTCATGGTACAAACATCTTCATCTAGAATACACTTTTTTCTTTTTGGAAAATGGGAAAGGCAGTTTTGGTTTCACAATTCCCCCAAAAAAGGTAAGCTTTCAAAGTTTTTATTTTTATGGGAAATCAGTCTCTTTCTCTAAAGTATTTCAATTCAAAAGATATATTGTATTTTGTTCATTTATGCATTACCATCTGAAATTTATGCATCATTCCTACTGCTCCAGGTATGATTTTAAAGCTTTCATTTTGGCATGGCACAACCTACATGTACATTAGTACATCATTAAGATGACTTAAGGACGTTGCACAGTTATGTTTCTGCGCATCTTCACCGCACATCCTGGGCGCGCATTATCTACTACGTCACAATGGAAAAATATTCAGCGCTCACGGGTGATCCAGCGTTCAAAGAGTTAAAAGAAATGAACTTTATAAATATGTTATTTATTCCTTCTTTTTGTTCATTATTTACCTACTTGCAGAGATATGTAAAGCATTTATGTTGGTGCATGTTCGTGTTATTCTAGAGATTGCGATGGATATGAAATTAATTGTAAATGTTTGGGAGCAGGATTTTGAATAAGTAGAAAATTAGATAGAGTTTTCACATTTTTGTGTATTTTTGGCACTTTTCAGTGGTTTTCAAGTAGACTCGCCATTATTACAACGCCAATATTTTGAAAACGAGCACATGGACCCCCATATTTTAATGTTCCTACTCTTTTAGTTTATATTCCTCTACAACTTGGCAAATTTTGATAAAATTGACATGGATTTTGAATGTTCGAGAGCATGATTTTGAATCAAGTGTAATATAGGTTGGATTCTCAGATTTGTTTGACGTTTTCGGCGCGTTTTTGTGGTTTTTAAGCCAATTTGCAACTATTCGGGCTCCGATAGCTTAAAAACGAGCACATGGACCCCCTTTTTTGAATGTTTATACCCGTTGAATATGTATTTCTCTACAACTTTGCAAATTTTTAAGAAAATGACATGGATTTTTAATGTTCGGGAGCATAATTTTGAATCTGGTGTAATTTAAAGTGGATTTTCACGCTTTTTGGACGTTTTCGGCACGTTTTTGTGACTTTTCAAGACGATTCGCGAGTATTCGGACGCCGATAGTTCGAAAACGAGCACATGGACCCCCCTTTTTCAAAGTTTCTACATATTTATGATGAATCCCTCTACAACTTTGCAAAATTTGATGAGACTGTCATGGTTTTTAAAAAAAGTGCACCTTAAAATATATTTTTAATTTTTTTTGTAGATTCCAAGCCTCTAAGATATGTTTTTTGCTATTTTACGCACCATTTTTGCCACATGAGGGCGCTGCTGGCTCAAAAATAAGTACAAATGTGCTAGTTTAAACAATGTCTCCATCTTTGGTATAAACTTTGTAACAAATCACGAAGGTTTGATAAAGTTTGATACGGTTTTGACAAAGTAATGACGATTTTTACTTGTTTGTTGCACTCGCGAGGTCTAACAGAGGCCAATTTCTTAAATTACGCGTACTTTACAGGCCATCCAAATATGGCAACTTCAAAGTTCCGTAGCAAAAAATCAAGCACATGAACCTATATTCTTTTTTGCATTTTTGGCATACATAGATACCAAAGTAACTCTGTGCAAAATTTGGTGAACTTGTCATGGTTTTGGTTTCAACTGTGCAACGTCCTTAAAATATCCAAAATATTATAAAATTGAACTTATCAGGCTTATTCTCTAAATTGGCCCATTCCTTTGCATGAAAAGTCATTCCAAATGACCTTGGACTTATTTACAGGGTAACTGGCTACATTGCACTTTAGCAAGATACAACATGGGCTGAAAGCTCAAAGTAGGCCGTAAAAACTCAAAATAAAATGGACTTAGCTCAAGCTGATGAAGCCACACATGCATGTTTCAGATGACTTTAGACTTATTTCACTATGGTCTGATGAGAAACCACCCTTGGTAGCTCTTTCAAAGTTCGCAATTTCATGCTGGCAGCAAAGGAGCTGGGAGGCATTGGCAAAAACCCAGGACTTCAATAGGGGAATTCCCACAAATTTGTATTCGCAGGAGATTGTTCCTTTCTTACCATAATCTTGATCTCACGCTTGCAGACAACCAGATCTTGGTCGTTGTTGACAAACATCCTCTTGAGGGCGTAGTGCATCCCATTGCGACCTTTGACCAGAAACACCAGGGCAAACCCACCTAGGAAAATCAACAGAATAATAAGTGTTTGAATTAATCATTGAAAGCTTTTTACAAGGGTAGGCATCTATGATGGGGAGGGGTAACAGATGTGATATTTAATGATTGATAACAATGTTAGGGTACAGAAGGGGACTTGCATTACTTGGCATTCTTCCAAATCAATGACACATAACATGCAGGGCAGTCTTACTTAAAGTGACATTTGAATGGGCTATAATACATTTTCAAATCAGAAGTTATTCATACAGATTGACAGAATTTTTAAATTGTACAATGTAACAGTGATCTTCAAATGGTGTGTCACTCATAATTTTGTGCGAGTATCAACATGATCATGGCAATGTGCGCTTAGCAAGCAACTGCCACAACCCGTACAGTACAATGTATGTCCACAGTATCATGCCTTCAGATCTGCTCTTTCTCGTATTCAGTGGTACATTCACGTATGCGCACGCCGCCCGTTATACACGCACTTTGCAACATTGCTAGTGCGCTGACATTTTGTCCCCAAAATTATTCACGGTCTTTCCACAGGCCGTGATTACGTGCTTATGGCTTCGACTTCTCTCATGCAGTATTCATGCTTCCCTGGGGTCACTGTCGAATCAAAATAAGTCTATTTCAATGAACCTCTAGGTTCAGTTGGTCAAGCTCGTCTCTAAAATATATAATTTGTCACATTTTGTTATCAAAATTCGAAAATTGCTTCGAAAGATGCCTTTGTTTCGTACATTTTCCATGTCAATAATTAACTTTAGGTTGTTGCGCTGGTGCGTACGGTACGATAAAAAGAGATTTTGGGGATTCTAATACACTTTATATATTTATCATCATTTTGATCTTCAAATTGTTCATCTTGGTTTTGCAAGTCTAGTTGGGCAGATTTTTTTGCTATCGTCCTTCAAAGTTTCAGTACTTTGCTAGTGGATTCTTCATCTTACAGACACTCGTCCGAACTTTGGATAAAATCATATGACCCGAATGAAAGCTCAAGTATGTGTGATTAATTTTCGTAGATTTATATATTGCTAACGATTAGGTAACATTATTTCGTTGATTAAACTTGTTTTGATGATTTTTAAGCGTTTGCAATCACCATAAAAGCAGCAGTCTTCAATTTTCGACGGAGAGTCGACTGCGCCGTTGGCCGTTTCCACCGGACCAGCACAACTGCCCCATCTCGTTACGCGCGAAAGTGTTTTATGCTGGATTCTGCCCGGAAGTCAGAAAAATACCGTCAACACGGATAGAAATCAATATTAAAATTCCATTTGAATTACTGGTGACTTCATTCTATTTATTCCGATTCTTTGATTTGTATGATATGATTTGAAAATATTTCTGATTTGTACTGCCCGAATTTCGAGAAATAGAGAATTGTTAAGAAGTATTATGAAAAAAAATTGTCTATGTTCGTCGTGTATTAAAGTGGGCTCATGGCATGACGTTGGCCAAGGACAGATTTTGCTCTAAAATTACTTTCTCACAATTAGGGATTAAAAATCATAATTTTATTATGAAATAGGATTTAAGGTTTAGAGACATATATGGTGAAAAAAAGTCACCATTAATTCAAATGGAATTTATATTGATTTCTATCCGATGTTGACATGGGTTTTTTTCGACTTCGGGCAGTCGCAGCATAATCACTCGCGCGAACGGATGGGGCGTTGTGCTGGCGGTTGTTTTATAACGGCACGGCCAGTCGTCGCTGCGTTCAAAATTGAAAGATGGCTCTTTTATGGTAGATGCAACTCTTAAAAAGTCATCAAAACAGGGGTTTTAATCAACGAAAACAATGTTACCCTAATCTGTGTAGCAATATATAAAAATCTACGAAGATTAATCACACATACTTGAGCTATCATTCGGGTCATCATGATTTATCCAAATGTCTGGCGAGTGTCTGTATGATGAGAATCTAGCAAAGTACTGAAACTGAAGGACGATAGCAAAAAATCTGGCCCAACTAGACTTGCAAAACCAATGAACAATTTGAAGATCAAATGATAATAAATATATAGAGGTATTAGATCCCCAAATTCCTTTTTATCACCATAGCAACAAACCTAAAAGCTTATTTTGAACAAATGGAAAATGTACGAAACAAAGCATTTTTCTGAAGCAATTTACGGAATATTTTGATAACAAATGTTGACTAAATTATATATTTTGGAACGAGCTTGACCAACTGAATCTAGAGATACGATCGGAAATAACACTTTGATTCGACAGTTGCCCAGGGACAATGAATATGTCATGAGAGATGAGAAGAGAAAGGAAAAGACACGTTTCATCGCGAAATGTGAAATTTAAGTGCGCAAAATGGGGTAAAATGGCCGCGCGCATCCAATACCGGCGGTGCGGATACGTGCATTGTACATATATGTACAATATCCTTATATTAGTTTTCAATTTAAAGTTGAATTAAGAAGGGGATGAATTTCCATTAAATTGGGTTCTACAGATAATATACAATGTATAAGTTGTTCAAACAGATAGCATATCACAAAAATCCTCTGGCTTCTCAATATTCTGGTTTGATAGTTCATGAAATATGCCACCTGCCTGGGCGTGAAAGACTATAGTGTACTCTAGTACACTCTGAGGGTGACATCACGGCCGGGTATTGTGTATATCGTGCCTGGATGTTGAGTACAGAATGATGCCAGATAGAGTTAGATGATTTTACCAATTTTTTTCAAGGAAGTCAATTCAAATAATTAAGGATCATATGTACAAATCTTTACTATCCCTATATAAACAATAGTATGAATAACGATTTCCAAGTCTTAAATTGTGAAGTATTATTATTGCAAACAATGAGTTATTTATTGATATTTTCACTATTTTATATATTTTTTAACTCCGAGTATACGATCAAGTTCTGTGAGGTGACGTACATTGTAGATCCGGTCGCTCACACAGTGCACACGCAGCTTGTTCCGTATACGTGTGTATTGTGTAGTTTTATTTGTGTGTGTTGCTTCGCTGTACACTATACTGTGCATTTCTGTGGCTTGCTTATGATGATTTCGTTATTCCTTGTTGACAAGTATTCAAGATCAAATGGGTGAAGTTTGGATCAAAATGACCTTTCTATGAATTTCAAAGGCATATAGTGAAAGATGATGAAGCAAACTCACAAAGAAATTGATAAACAATTCTACTTACTTACTTCGAGGCCTATACCGACTGATTTTCGTATAAATTGTAAGGCAAAACCGAATTCATGAGACGGTATTATTTGCAAAGAGAAGCGCAAAAGCGAATACTTAGCACATATACATGAAGCTAGCTAGCCAGGCCAACCGCGCCGGCGGCAAGCGCAGACCGATTCCGCTAGCGACTTGGTTTTTCAAGAGCCGGTCGCATCACACGCGGAAGAATATCTTACAATAACACGAACGATTAGCGTCCGCTACGCGATTGACCGGTGAGCATATCTCGATCAAATTTCATATTATTTCTCTTGAAATTAATTTATAGGTATATTGCATCATTTAGAGGGCAGTTACATATTTTGAAGAATGAGTATGTCCATAAATCTACTTTTATAAGCATTTACGTTTCGCAAATTGATCAACTGCACACCACAACTAGCTGATTTCCATACCGTAACACTATAGTCTATAACAGTCAGTATTATTGACTTGTTTTGCCACGGCCCTCGTCTTAAAATGCTACAAATAAGAATATTCTAGCAATTTAGAGGCATATTATTGACTGTATGACATAGCTTCATTTTTATTTCTGTTTTAAAATCATTCACATAAACTTAATAACGATAAAATAAAAGTTCTGACACACAAGTAAAATGTGTCAGTGTGTACACACGGCATGCCTTGTGTTTACTTCGCCAAGACCGAATTCCCGTTTGTGACGTCAACGGAGAGAACACTAGTATTAATACGCATCCCCGGGAGCGAACTCGGAAAATATGGGTAGGGGTACATCGTTAAAATTCACTATTCTTATCTTATTTTGGGGGTTGAAACGCCACTCAGTATTTTTGGGGGGTTGTGAGGATGCTATCAATATAATTATCTCAATATTTGGGATCGTCTTCTTTAATAATTCAACTTTAATGAAAAACTATATTAGCTAAAAAATTCAAACGACTCCTACATCTATCTAGCCTGCAAATTTGCAAAATTATAGTAGCATTACAATTTAGATGGAACATTGGATTTTTTTTTAGATGATCATCCATGGGATAATTGTCTTATTATCAACAGGCTAACATTGTAGGCCCAATGTGTACATGAAGGCCTAATAGACCAGAGGTACAATTATTAGGCTTGCCTTTAGAACTGACATATTATATCACTTTGCTTGGACCCAATCAGTAACCATCTACCCTTCCTTGTTTAGACATGATGTGTATGCTGTAGAGCATTCTTCAATAGGCGCTGCTGCACTAGCTCGAGCTATTTTAAATAGCGCGCTTATTGTGCTCTGATGAACTAGCCCGATCAAAGATGAGCTAGCTTTGCGGTCAAATACATGTACATTAGCTCGCTAATTTGGCTGAAATCCCAGCCCGAGTCATCCCAGGTTTTTTTTTTAAAAACTCTAGCTGGTTTGCGGTTTTGGTACGAAATAGCGCGCTATTTTGCGCGGTCCTGCACTAGCTCGAGATAAATACGAAATTGTGCACCTGTGCGTGTTTACGCTGGCGGTAGTTACCAGTTGTGCAATACACATGAGGCTTGTTTGTTCAAGGTCAGGTCAGATCGTTAATGCGAAATTTGAAAATAGCTTGAGCTAATGCGGGACCGGTTTCTTTTTTTCAGTTTTTTTCCCGATCTACTAATTAACGCGCTATTTTTTAGCTCGAGCTAGTGCAGCAGCGCCTAATGACATTTTGAGTGCCTGGAACAATAACAAACAATACATTCTCAGGCCTATGACTCATACCCAGTATGTTACAGACTGGGTGTTTTCCTGGTCCAGATCAATGAGCCTTTCATTGTCATCATGCAAGAACAGGTAGTCTGCAAATTCAGACTCTAATTTGATCCTAATCATGTGACTTGAATCACTGAACTTGAATACAGTGTGCCTACGTGCTGTATGGAAAGTTCACTCTATTCCTTGGTCATGATACAAACACATATGTAATTGAATAGATCACGTGAATAATAACAGAATAAGTAGGCCTACATGTACATGTATTGTAGGCTACATGTATGCTTCCAAATCAATTGATGACAAGCACCATTTACCCCAATCCAATATCAACAACAAATGTGCCAATATGTGTTTGCTTTCCCAGGACTTGCACACGATGTACATGTAGGCTATAGGCCTACATACTGTATGAATGCAACCCTATTTTAAAAAATTTTTTTTTACAATGCAAAGGCAGTGGAGTCACCAAATTGTTCTTGCTTGCAAGTCACAAAGCATGCACATCTACCATGTACAGGCCTACAAATACAGGCCTACATGTACACCAGGGGGGCATTTCATCAAAGTACTTGTCGGATATTTTATCAGACAAATTTTCTCTCAGCCAATCAGATGCAAGCATTTCAGTAGCTTATAACAGTTTGTCGGATAAAACGTCCGACAAGTCCTTTCATGAAACGCCCCCCCAGTACTTCAAATACAATATAAATGTTAAAAGATACTTGTAGGATGGTTCTAACGTGGCCCCTTGTAATGCCGCAGGCCATCCGGTATCCCTACATGTGGTTATTTTGTGGCATTGGTCGAACTACAAATATTCATACATTGATCTTGTTCAGTACACAATTATGCATACAAGTGCCTTTGCTCTTGGCTACACATCAGGTACAAAATGTAAATTAAAGACTACATTGTACATTGTGTAGCATGGTTTTTAGTGGCCCTACCATCTTTTAGTTTTTTCTTGCCAATTTTTCTTTTTATTGCTTGCCTTTCAGGACGCTGACACAATCTCAATTTCATCCATTTCCTTCTTGATACGTGTATTAGTCTACACTTACATGTAGATATCAAAATTATCACTTTTTCTTATCCGTTTTTCCACCATAACCGTACATGTACTTCTACACGGACATTGTTATTTTTACTCTTTTTTTTTAATGTTTCTCTGTAATAGGAGCATAAAACAACCCTACATTTCTCTGAAAACATCACCCATCCTCAATATTTAATGGTCATAAAAATTAATGTCTTCTGGCAATGGGGAAGAAACAAAAACCACTAATTTTATTTTGCTGCTTGTCTTGAAGCAAGCTAATGACAAACAAATTATTAAAGGGTAGTATTTATCAAGAAATCATTTTACCCCATGCATGTTTGGAGTTCCTCAATTCTGTACCTCTTCAAACTAGTAGCTGTAAAGGGATATTCCAAGTTCATAAATCACACTTTAAAACATTAAAGAAATATCTTCCGACTGATACCAAGGTAGTTGAACAGAAGTTAAGCTTCCTCATATTAGGTATGCAACACAGTACATGTAGCTCTGGTAAATCTAAAAATATTAACTTCCAAAATCTGTACAATTAAGGCTATTTGTAAATGTGTAGTATAACAATAAAAAAATGTCTCTTTCTTTTTTATGTCTAAATCAACTTTAAAAGGCACAGTGAAAGGGGAAGGAATTTTATAATACCTTTGTATCAAAAGTGCCATAAAAGTGTCAAGCCTGTTAGCAATACATGTAATTATGTATCCCCCTTCATTCTTTTGCTGATGATGACCCAAAATAATGTCAATTGTACGTGCCTTTATAAAGTTGATGCCATCTTTAACACAAATGCTCCAGGTTATGAGATGAATAGTGAGGCATCACAAAGGAACTCAGTTCTATTGAATTATGGGTATGCATTATTAAAGAGTGAAATGAAGAGCAGAGCCTTGGAGCGATTCAGGTAACAGAGTTAACATACCTGCCAACATTGTGAATCCTAATATAGGGACAAAGTGGGAATAAAAATTTTAAAAATAGGGACATTTCTGTATTTCCTATAGATTACTGTGCACAGATTTTTCAAAAAATAGGGACAAAGGGTTGTAAATGGTGATAATTGCTCCTTCTTTTCCCCAAAAATAGGGACTGTCCCTACTAAATAGGGACAGTTGGCAAGTATGAGTTAAGTCTCGAGCACCGCTTGAAGCGTGTTCATACATGGAAGGTTTATTCCAAATTCTATTTTAAAAATGTGAACATTGTACAAATGGGTTGTTCGTTGCTCAAATACATTGGACCTTGATTTTGTATCATTGACTTCTATACTATGAAAACAGACTTTTTATGTGTACCGTAAACTGATTTACTGTAATACTGAATGAATTTTCCTTTTTACTTTCCATTTTTTATGAAGCATTTTACAAGAATGTGTGGAATTTAGGATTACTACAGGTAACAAAGCAAAATAAGTCACAGATTGTAGGTGCTGTATACATGCAGAAGCCTTTTACTTCCCATTTTAATAATAGGGCTTTCATAGTCCAATGCACTTGCTACTGGCACAGTTTTGAGAAAGGTAAAGTGGAATCAATATCGCCTGATTCATTGTACTTATTGTCACCTGACTTTCATGGGTGATGTCACATCTGTACTTTATAATTAGCACCTCCAGATTACATGCGCTGGAGCAATTTACGGGAAGAATATAGAACTGATTCCACAATATTATAGCATGACTTCAAACAGATTATGACCATAAAAACAACCTGTACACGTACATAGTACACTGTATGTATTTTGAAGAAGCTGATCAATTGATGCCTTTGCTATTATACATTTGTAAATGTAAAGTGAGGATGATGACTAGACCACTCTACTACTAAATTTATAGACAATCATAACCCTCTTATGAAGATGAAAATGATTTCATCTCCAAAAGACCAACGTTTCATATATAGCCTCCAACAATACACTACTAAAACCAGGGGCGGATCCAGGATTTGAAAATAGGGGGGGGGGCGAAATTTTCTGATTTTAACATAGAGTCAATGGACCCGCCACTGCTAAAACTATGAACAGAGATAAAAGGCCGTATCCTACACACCTTTTGAACTAACAATGAAGTCACTAAAATAGCCCCTTGACACAACACAAGTATGATAAAACTCATTACAATGGCTGGCAGTTCCTGTATGAACAATGTAAAAGTACATTTTCTTCTTGACAATGTATGTGAAAAAGGTGTTGTCCACATAAACAGATTCCTTGTTAACCCAGCTATAAATAAAAGTCCAGATTATGAGTGGTAAATCCCATCCCATATTAAACTACATTGTATTTAAATATTGGATTACACACTGTAAGAATCTCAACAAGAAACAATGTGGTAAAAGTTTCAGCCCTTAAATAATATCTGTCTACATTCAACCTACTCTCTACATACTAAAAAAGGTCTGTGCCTTGAAAGCATAATCCTGAATAGACATGTGTTTAAATGTAATATGTAGCTTGGCAGTGCTCAGGATATTGTTCTGTCATTAACCACAATGGCAATTGTCTGGTGACCTAGGCCTACATGTACAAGTATAGATTTCAGGTCGAAATACATGTATGGCATCTCTTATACCATTCTGTATGAAGGAAGTGCCTAGTGTGTATGCGCACCTAAAATTTGAGTTCAATTTTATTACAAAGTAAAATATTGTATTAAGATTCATTAATGTTATTCTATTCCCATTATATATTATAATAATAAAACTTAAAACAAAAAGTTTCAAGAAATTATTTTCAAGAGTTTTTTGTGTAGCAAAACTGGAAAATGCCACGTATGCGCACTAACTAAGTTCAAGCACATTTTTTTTTTTTTTTTCCACTTTTAGACAATGTTTACAATTTTCAGGATGGCAAATAAAACTTGATGAAAATCATTTTCAATCAATTATTTTCAGGTTTTTTGTATCAAAATGGATTATTGAGGTTAGGCTTGAAAGTTTAAAACCATACTTGCACCGCAGTTAGTGTTATTTTTGCTTGTCACTGCACTTTCCATTTACATGTACTTGTTCCCGCGACTATACACTTCAAGAGGGATGTACATGTACTTCATTGGAAGAAGAAGGAGAGAGTTGATGTTAGTTAGGTGTTTCATTCTATCAAAATCAGGCATTTATGTGGGTGCACAGACATGGGCATTGCACAGACTTCTAATAGGCATGCTAATTCTGTAGTATATAGATCTAGAATCTAGATTACCGGTATTAAGAAACACAACCTCTTGATTCACTTTTCCAGAAGAAAAAAAAAGTTTCTGTCATTTTTCAGTCAATTCTTTTAATTTCTAGACCTACATGTAGCCCTGTATATAAATTGTTTTTTCTTTACTGGAACCCCCACCCCATTGCCTGTATCTGTAGAGCTTACTGCGGCAGCCCGTACACGAAGTGTACGGGCTGCGAGTTATTAGCATCAAAACATAAGGTGCCTTCCCTTTTCCAGACAAGAATGTCAAAATTATGGAATAAAAGATGGACAAACCCTATTTTATTTATTAGTTTATGTACTTACAATACTAGCCGGATGTCTATCCTCATTTTTTATGATGATCATAAAGCAAAAAATGGCATCAGAATTGCTGTTACAGTGTAGTTAAATGAGTCACATTCGCGGTGATTAGTTTGCAACACGCATGCGCGACATCGGCAGCAGCTATATACTCTACACGCTAGTATTTTGACAGAGATCGGAGGAGACTCTGAAATGGACTAGAAAATACAAGATTTCTTCAGGTGCACACAATTTTTTAGGAATATCTGATCTGCATCTAGTCCATTTAGGTAAGTGACATTAAATGAATTATATTTTTGCTATATTTTACCGATTCTTAGTGGTATTTTTAACCATTCCAAATCGCACTTTAAAAATTTTGAAGAGTTTGTTTCAGGACGTCCCGGGGCTACTGTAGAGCATTCTAGAGCCAAGGTAACATACAGTGGACGAGTGTCAACTTAAACAAACCTTCACATAAATGTCACAGATTAGATCTAGATCTAGATCTACATTTTTTTAAAGACAAAGTCAGAGTCAGAAAAAGAAAACACCACATTTGGTGACAACATCCTATTGTATGATGGCGGTGCCCAAGTCTGCACGTCTGCCAACCTAAAATTTGACCCCAATTTCAATAAAAAGTGAATTATTATTTTAAGATTCATCAATGTTATTCCATTCTTCATATTCTATTGATCAATTAAGCAAAAAATCTCAAGAATTGATTTACATATGTACAAGAACAATGTTTTTTTACAATTTTTCGAAGGGCTGTCATTTTGTATTGCAGAATTGAATAGTGCCCATGTCTGCGCATTAACTCATTTTGCACGCAAATCAAGTGCACGCAAGTTTTTGACTTTCTTTTTTTTACAATGCCTGGTTGAAATTTTCAGAGTAGCAAATATAACTTACTGAAAACCATTTTTAATCAAGTTTTTTTGCAGTTTTTTGTATCAAAATGGATTGTTGAGGTTAAGATTGCAGGTTGATATTAGTTAGGGGTTTTGCTCTATAAAATTCGTGCATTTACGTGGGTGCGCACACATGGGCACCGCGCAGACTTAGATTTAGAAATCTAACTAGTTAGGCACTCTCACCATACATTGAACATAGAGTGATGGATTGATCATGGACATTATTTATAGCCTACTATAGGAGGATCTCCCACAAAAGTGCAGGAAGAACACAAACTTTTCTTCTTCTTCTTTTTTTTTTTTTTTTTTTTTTTTTTTTTTTTGCCATTCCACACACCAACTTTCGAGAACATTGATTAAAGTTAGCAGCTTTACTTAAGTTTAACTGACAAAAATGTTATTAAATTATTATAAGAATTTCTAAATCATTCAAATGATTATTTCTACAAATTAACAGCCTCACACAAAACATTCCCAAGAAACACTAGGCCTACACACCTTCTGCAATCACGTCTTCAACAGAGACTTGCAATCGTCCCACCGTGTACGATCGGCCGAGCAGCGACGAAAATTTCTTCTGTTTCTTCATGGCTGATCTTGATCCAGTTATCACCTTTTCTCAGTAAAGAAACGAGCAATGTCTCACAGCTTTATCCATGTATTCCCTCAAAAAATACGTCCACACTTCGACATAATCAGCTCCTGAAGCCGATAGTCAAAGATTTTAATAAATTCCACAACACTTCTGTCCTAGTTCCACGAACAATGATGATAGGCGTGGATGTTATTTGTGCATAATTTGTGAACTGCACTGAGCTAGCGCTGGGGGCCGGGGGCCGGGCACGCAAAAGAATCGTCCCAGTGATCCTGAGACAACATGCAAAGCAAAAATTCGGTTTAAATATTCGCCCCTCCTCGAAAGACACGACGACTGACACCTTACCATAGAGTTACATACCCCAAACACGCATTTATTAACTCTGTGCACCGATTCTTTGAAAAGTGAACCTTTTTGGGTAAAAATAAAGTTTTTCCCTTTTGTTTTTAAGCTGCACATTCATATAGAGCATTGTCTGAAGTTTCATAAAATGCTTTTTTTTTCTGAATTTTACAAATATTTCATGCTCATTTGCTTAAATTGACATATATAAAATTTGAATAGAAAAATGGTACATAAAATATCATTTGTTTGACACTGACTAGATTGTATATGCTGGTCTCCTTACTTTGATTATTGTCATTATATCAGAGGCGGCGGAACCAGGGGGGCAGGGGGGGGGGCACTGTGACCCCCCACTTTTTCATCCACCCTAAAAGTGCCCCTTTTCATTACTAAAAAGTGCCCTTTTTCTTAGCCAATGAAATGCCATTTTTACACTAAAAAGAGGCACTTTCATTACTAAAAAGGGGCACTTTTGATACAAAAAAGTGCCCCTTGTTAATCCATATGTCTTTTAAAACCCAAATTTTCGGCTCGCGCTTCGCGCTCGCGGGTACAAAATAACTCAAATTTTGAGCTCAAAATTTTCGGCTCACGCTCCGCGCTCGCAGATACTAAATAGGGTCTATAATGCACAATAAACTCAAAATTTAAGCTCATTATTTTCAACTCGAGGATATTTAATAGGGTAGGCCTATATGATGCCCAATTAACCCCAATTTTGAGCTCACAAATTTCAGCTCGCGCTTCGCGCTCGCATAACTTAATAGGTTATATAATACACATTTATCTTAAATTTTCAGCTTAAAAAAATTCAGCACGCGCTTCGATCGTGCTCGCGGATACTAAATAAGGTCTGTAATGAACAATTATTTCAAAAATTTCGGCTCGCGCTCGCATTCCTTTTATTTATGATTAATGACATACAAAGCCATTAAAATTTTTAAAAGCACAAATTTAAAGGCAAATTTTCTGCGCACCCCCTACTTATGTGAATACTTTTCTCTTTAAGCCTCTGTCTCAAGTGCCCCTTTTTTTCAGAAAAGTGCCCCTTTTCCATCGTGACCCCCCACTTTCAAATTCATTCCGCCGCCTCTGCATTATATCAATTTTTAACTTCATTCCTTTAAAGGTGGTGTCATCCTTTTGCAGGCAAAAATATTACATTTCTAGTTTTTGAGAGGATATAGTAGTATATCAATGACTATATCTTCCCACAACATGATTATGGTAAAATGTGTATGTTTGTCACTATATTGCGATTATAAAAATTCATTCCTATTTTTTCAAACCTCGAAAAATATACCGTATGATGCGAACCGTTGACCGTTAGCGCAGAGAATAATGCACGCTGATGCGCCGTGTGTATATTGCTGTGTGTGGTCCGTGCTGCACGTGCTGTAATATCAACGATGTTGATGGAGAGCAGGTCTAGACTGGATAGTCGGATTTTCGTTTCATATTACTGATCTAGGCAACCTATGACAGTTAAATTGAATAGACAGTGTAGGTTGATCATATTCTAAATAATTATGCCAAGTTGCATTCGTTTTCGCAATTTGTGAAAAAGGATGACACTACCTTTAAATCTAACTGAAAAATAATGGTGTTGAATTGATTGTTTTAATATAATTAACCTTCAAATGTCACACAAGCACTGGCGTAAATCCCGGGGGGGGGGGGATGGGGGGGATACATCCCCCCCCCCAGATTTTGAGGAGGGGGGGTGGCCTGTACAAACATCCCCCCCAGTTTTCAAGAAAGAAATGAAAAAAAAAATACACTAGATAATTGTGTTATTGGTTAAAATAGCGCTTTCAATACTAAAATTGGCCTCTTTTTTTACTCCAAAACCCCCAAATTTTCCTGCTCAGTCGCTATGCGACCTCGCACTAAGTAACAAACAGTAACGTAGGGTAATAGAAGGTTGGATCCAATGCCCTCGTCTGGGAACAAACCTTAGGTAAGGGCACTGCTGGGAAAGGGTGTTGTTGACAAACAAAAACATTTATGTAGTTGTGTGCGGGCTAGCAAAGATTGCGAATTGGTTTTCTATCGCTGTTATTTAACGAAGCATGTAAAATGTATCTTCTAAATGGATACAAAATTTTCGGCTCGCACTTCGCCCTCGCTGATACTAAATAGGATCTATACTGCCCAAAATAATATCTCCAATAATATCTCCAATTCTTAGCTTAAAAATTTTGGCTCGCGCTTCGCGCTCGCATTACTTTTTTCTATTACTAAAATGAATAGGAATCAAGGCAGCCTTAAAAGTATACATTCAAAGACAAATTTTCTTCGTACCTCCTCCCTCTCCAAATACATTTCTCTTTAGGTCTATGCCTCTGATCTAAAGTGTCCCCTTATCCAGAAAATGTGCCTTTTTCCCATCGAGACCCCCATTCAAATCCTTTCCGCCGCCTCTACTGTATGTTTTTGTTTAACTTTTGTTTACGAGCTCGCGGTTACTATAATATGACCTTTAATGCACAAACATATATTTCAGCTTAAAATTTTCGGCTCGCGCTTTGCGCTCGCTGATACTTAATAGGAACTACAATGCACCAATATCTGAAACTTTTACCTTAAAATTTTCGGCTCGCGCTTCGCGCTCGCATTAGTTTCCACTACAAAAATGAACAGTAATCAAGGCAGCCATTATGATTCATAAAAGCATCAAAGACAAATTTTCTTCTTATCTCCTCCGTCTCCGAATACATTTCCCTTTAGATCCATGCCTCTGATCTAAAGTGTAACCCTTTTCAGAACTGTGCCCTTTTTTAAATCAAGACCCGTGGACCTTCAAAATCCGTTCCGCCACCTTTTATATCATTATAGGCTAATAGTCTATATATTTTTTTTCGCGCTCGTGGATACTACAGGCCTATAGGACCTTTAATGCACAAACAATCCAATTTTAAGCTTAAATTTGTTGACTCGCGCTTCGCGCTCGCTGATACTAAATAGGAGCTATAATGCACAAATTCTCAACTTTTAGCTTAAAATTTCGGGCTCGCGCTTCGCGCTCGCATTAGTTTTTCCATTACTAATATGAACAGTATCAAGCAGACATAAGCTAAAAGCATACATTCAGAGATAAATTATATTAGTACCCCTCCCTCTCAAATCCATTCCGCCGCCTCTGCTATAGGCCTATGGGTATTAAAAACTTGTGGCACGAGTGCTTGTGTATGTCAAACAAGTTGGCAAATTATTTCGCTCATCCCCCCCCCCACTCCTCGACACGGATTTACGCCCTTGCCACACAGTGACCAGAAAACACAAAAAGTTTATGCCCCCGCTTAACCATGCTTTGGTATTTATTATTTCTCCAAAGCTATAGATTTAATGTACCTTGCATCTCACTAAATATGAATCCATGACAAGTTTAATTTGATTATTAATTAGCAAACAAATCGGTCACACACGTGACCCAGTGGTGTGGGCGGTCATAAGGGTCTGATTATCTTCACTTACATTGGCTGAAATTAATTTATCTTATTATGCTAT
The DNA here is from genome assembly GCA_940671915.1 of Paracentrotus lividus. Lineage (NCBI taxonomy): Eukaryota > Metazoa > Echinodermata > Echinoidea > Camarodonta > Echinidae > Paracentrotus > Paracentrotus lividus. Next base: position 10,624,335 of record CALNVZ010003433.1, read on the forward strand.
AAAATGGTTCTGCAATAATTTTGCAACCCCCCCCAAAAAAAAAAAAAAAAATACAAAAACAAAACAAAAACAAAACAAAACAAAAAAAACAACAAAAGGTTGAAAAAACAAAGAAATACATAAGAAATTCATAAAACAATGAAATATAAAAGGAATTTATTTATAAGTACAATTTTGTAAGACTCCTCTAAAGATCATGCAAACACAAAATTATCATTCCATCCAGATGATTTAGTTTGTCAATTAGAACAAAAATTATGACTTAATGCAATGCAAAAATTAGCATATTCATATAAAATAAATAATTATTATTTTGGGAAAATTATCAGTGCTTTCTTGTAGTTTACATCACACACTACCATCGTGCAAATTTTTGGCGCGCTCACGCGATCAACAACCGAGAACTTATAGTTCCCCGCCCCTCCCCCAGTCTTGACAGCTACCAAAACACCCCACTGCAGTGACTGATTAGGGTTGAGTTCATAAATGATTTACCACAGCGCATATAGTAATTGCTCAAAATATACATTTACTGCATATGTATGATATTTTCATTTTTGTGTACATTTTGCTATATGTCACACACGTGACCCACTAAAATGTCACACACGTGACCCGACATCACGATACAAAATAATAGATACAAAAGGAAATTTCAGAGATGACTATCCAGTGGTATTTTTTTTTTGGTAATCAGATCCATAATGCATATCTCACAGCAATAAGAACATTTTATCATTTTAAAACTCACAGGAATTTCAAAATGAAATTGAACTTTCAAAATCATGCCGTTCTGTGAAGTCACACACGTGACCCACTTCTTTTGACCTCTGACCCTGAACAAAAAAAAAAAAAAATTTCCAAATGATAGCCAACAAAATGTGTTAGCATAATATAAACATTAAAGCAGTATATCTTTAACATTGTTAGAGTTATAGCCAATTAAAGTCAAGATTTTGCATAATTTCGGTCACACACGTGACCAAGAATGGCCATGGTCCAAAAACAAAAATATTACAGTCGGCGGAGGGGAGGCTGGCAATATGGGACGAACATATTGATGGCGAGTTGGCCGAGGTTGATGTGCACAGATCTCAAATTACGGTACTCGTCCTCGCGAATAGTCCGTGTGTATGAGACCATATTCTGACGGCATGCTAGGCCAGTGGAAGCCGGTGAAATTATGATGAATTACCGATAGTCGAGTCACGGGCACGGGTACTCAGTCTCGACGAACGCGTATAATAACATTGATTGATATTTATGTAAATATAATCTTTGTTCCATACATATTTTTAAATTTCTTTAAAATAAAATAATTCATATTCACTATTAAAAATTTACCTATGATGAAAATACAACTTTAAATTGAAAATAAAATATTTTTAAATCGAGATAAATCTTTAAGCCGAATATACGAGGATCACTCAAATGCGATGGCGGAAAACAAAGAAAGGTCTGTTATCTATTCATTGTTATTCTTAGATTTATTAAATTTAAACTTAGAATCTATGTGGAGTATAGCTTATGAAATATAGGGAATACCAATATATATATCATAAATCAGAAATAGCATGCATAAACATACTTCTAATGTCATTGTTACTGAATGTTAGTCCGAGGTGTGTGAAATTGTGTTGGTGAACTGGTATGATATGGCATTGTATTGTATTACCGGACGCCTTCATTTTACTGCGTTAAAAAGAACAGTTTGAGGAAATGAAATTAAGAAAAATTCGCACTAGTTATTCCAAATATTGTCAAATTTATAAAAATGGTATTTTTTTATAATATTTACCAACCGTTTTCTTTGTATCGCGCTTGCCGCACACCCTACGAAAAACAATTATATTTGCGCCTAAACCGACCAGCCCCCGTCGCGAAGCGACGGGAACTGACGAACCAGTAGACATATTTGGTGAAGTTTTGAAAATATCTTTACATGACCAAAAATTTCGTGGTCAAAAATACCTTATTTGAATTCATACTCACGTCATTGAATCAAGTTTTTCCTCGAATTTGTGATCTCTGAGAATGTTTCACATGAAGTAATCAACTAATAATGAAGAAAAATACAGGAAAATTGAGTCCATCAAAGTATATTTCTCCGTTCGTGCGTTGTCTTCGCCACAGAGTTAAATACGTCTTCGCACAGTAAAATGACGTCATAGAAAATGGCAGCGATGGCACCAACACTATGAAAAGAGACAAGGCCAACGGAAAATTCATTTTGGTAAGTCAAGAAGCTCTTATATACTTCAGTTTTTCAACGGCCGTATGGTGAAATATCATACATGCCGTTGAATTACATTTGAACATTAGATTCATCATATTAAGCAGTATAATCACCTGATCGCTTATCATCGCTGATTATTTCGCTGTAAATGGAGGTGGTGGAAGTACAGCCCCGTCGCCTTCGGCAACGGGGCTGTGTATAGTTAATTTGCGCCTGACAAATTGCATTATAATTCCGGACGCGCTCCCTCTATGGGATACAACATTATAATTGCGTGTTGTTTTTAGTTTGTTTTCGATCATTGTATCATATATTTTTATGCTCTGGACTAGACTAGACTGGCATTGCAGTTAATCTAGGATTTATTTTGGGTTTTTGTTTGATAAAACATATCCTTTTAGCTTCATCCTTTATTTCTTAATCTTTGTCTTTTTGTGTGATCCAAGCGTTGAGAAAGATAATTGCTTCAATTAACTTATCAACTTCGGATCGACGTTCGTGTTCTCTATCTATCGCTCTTGCTGCGCTTGCGTGATCGTCATGATTGGAAAACCAGCTGCGCGGCGCGGCGCAACCGGCTGCACAAGAATCAATCACCACGCACGGCCACATAACCGCACGTCAACAATCGGAGCGGACGCCGAGAGGTTGAAATTCGGCAAACAAAGCTCATTTTTTCATCAAAAAATATATCAATTGTTAATGTAAAGGTATGCAATATGAAAATTTAACCATTTTCTATCAAAAAAAAAAAAGGTAAAACTTAGATTTTTTGCCTCATATTTAGCAATCTTGTTCCAGTTGGTGTTTTAACTGCGCCGACCTACGCGCACAAAATTGCTTTAGTGCGCAGTAATATGTGCGTCCGGAATTATAATAGTGTCCGGTAATACAATGCATCACTATACATACATGTAGGTCTATGATCACATACAGCTGCAAACCAACATTAGTCAGTACAGAAAAATGGCTGTCTGTCGCCCTCTTGGTTGCTGAGGAAACTTCTCAATAATAATTAGCGAAACCAGTTTTAAACCTACCTCAAAATAATTTAAGATAATCTATAGTCTCAGTGCAATATAACTTCTCCATTAGATATTTTTAATTTTGTTTTAGTAGAATTTTTAGACCCTTTTTTGGATATGCCACCTTGACTTGGCTGCCAGGCTGGGAGCTGCTCAAGACACTTTTCTGCATTGACTTTCCATTGGAAGAAAACTGCTGCAATAAGGTACTTCCCAGTGCAAGGTCAATTATGATTGACCATGCATAAGTGTAAGTGGTCTATGATATGCTTTCCTCTCTGATATGATCTCTCAGCTCACGTAACGTCACATACAGCTGCAAACCAACATATGGCTGTACTGAAATATGGCTGTCTGTCGCCCTCTTGGTTGCTGAGGAAACTTCTCAATAATAATTAGTGGAATCAGCTTTAAACCTACCTCAAAATAAATTAAGATAAAAATAGACTCATTGGCATTGCAACATAATTCTCCAATTAGACATCTATATATTTTTTATGTTGTTTAGTACAATTCTTAGACCCTTTTTGGAAATGCCACCTTGACTGGGCTGAGCTTCTCAAGACACCATTTTTACTTTTTCTGCATTGACTTTCCATTGGATGAAAACTGCTGCAGTAAGGTACTTCCCAGTGCAAGGTCAATTTGAATTGACCATGCATAAGTGTAAGTGACGTAACGTAAATGTTTAGAACAACAATGTTAAAGCCTGGCTGAAACAAAAGACACCAACACGGATGCTTACAGTATACAACTGTAGATCTTTGAAAAAAGCTACATGTATGGCCTAGGTGTGAGTGTGACTGAGACTGAGAGTTCAGCTTTTTGGGGGTTTTACTTTACTTTTTTTGTCTTGATTTTTAGCTGACTGTCTTATGAAAAGTTAGGCCGAAGTACAAGGCCAAATTCAACTAAATTATGGCAGCTTTTTCAATTTCTGTCTTTCAGCTCTGTCAGCTTAGAAGATGATAGTGTGTGACGTCTGTCCATTTGTTTGACATACTTTTCTCAGTGATTTTCTGATTACTCGAGCTGTGATTTTTTTTTCTCGACATTGTTATGCTATTTTGTTTCATTCATGAGGGGGTTGTTTTAATTTTGGTAATTTGGTCGCATCATGAAAATTTTTAGCTAGGCCTAGGCACCCTCATGCACACGTCACTCACAATCAAGAATTGCGCAATCCCACAGTTGCCACAAATTTCCATGCGTGGTTGGTTCACATTGCATTGACATTGCAATGGACCTATAGTAAACTTTGGCCCCTGCTCTGATGGCTAACTAAGGATGCCAGCCCATGCCATCTGGATCAGCCAAATCCTAGTGACATATCAATTGTCGTTAACAATGACAATCTAAGTTATTTCTCTACAAAAAAATGTGCTTAGGCATCATGCATCTACGACAATGATCTTTGCTAAACCCAAATGCATCTTAAATTTCCAGGATGAGATCTGTGCTAAAATCAGTATTAAAACGACCATTTACTTTTTCACATATTATTTTTCTCCAATATTTTTTACCATGATCTCAATCACAATGTTTAACGAAAAAAGTATTTTATGGAAACAGTTAAAGTTGTCTTTTGGTGGATTCATGTTCAGCACCTCTAAGTTATTAGAGGTAGTGCATAAAATAGAATTTTACAGAAAAATGCTGGAATGCCTTCTGACTGAAGTACCTTGAGCTGTGTCTTCTGTGCAAAGAAGCTATCTGTAGATGGACGAAAAAAACTAGAATTCTTTGAAAAGAAGGAATGGAATGGACGGGGTACAGTTAAACAAACCCTATCTATACTTATTACATTACACTTAAATTGTGATTAATGTGAATCATGCACTTATTCCTTCTTGGTGGGGTTAAATGTTACAGTGCATTCAATAACTGATTTATCTTTCTATGTCAGTGACCCTGTAGTGAAAGCGCCCAGTGAACCAGAAGAACCGACTGTGACGGAGGAAAAGAAAGAGGAACAAGATAGTAAAAAGAAGCCGGATGCCGAAAAGAAGTCAGAAGAAGCACAGGCCAAGGATGAAGCAATGGAGACGGAAACTGCGATAAAGCCAGAGGTTGAAGTGAAGCAAGAGGAAGGGGAAACTAAGGAAGAAGAGAAGGAGGAGGAGAAGAAGGTTGCCCCCACTGACCTGTCAAAGGAACCGAGTGAAGAAGCAGCACCTCCAGCAGCAGCACCACCTCCTCCACCGGCAGCCCAAGCTGAAGAAGTTTCAGGGGCTAAACAAGAAGAGCCAGCAGTGCCCATGGAGGTCACAGAGAGTGAAAGTGTGGAGCTTCAGGTCAGTTAAAGGGATTGCTTAACTTAATTTGAGATCTAATACAAATTTGCTCTTCCAGCTACCGATACTGCTGTAATCATAATAGCATGGACCTTTAGAGTAGAATGAAATCGCCTTGAAGCTTTTTTATGCTAATCGGTTGATTAATTGCTGAGATAGTAGTCTATGGAGAGAAAATAATCACCTTTTAATTATTGTAAATGGTGTAATGGTGCTTATGAAATTGAGTTTTCAGGATTTCTTCTGGACACATTATTACATGCACTGACAGCATGTACATGTAGGGCTCAACGGCCCAGATTTTTACAAGCCTCCACAATTTTTTCCTTTAAAGTGTAAACATTTTCTCTGCAAGAATTTGTTTATGCGGGGACTAAGTTAAATGGAATATGTTGTTGCCTATGCGTCAGGGGGTAATTTGGGAGGATCAAAGCAATTTTTCAGGGTAAGAATCCTTGACACCTTTTGTGTCCTTCATGCTAAGTCATAGTGACTAGAAAATATCCTGTCTTGAGAGCAAAACAATACCAGTCATTTTTTTATTATTTTTTTTTTGCAATTAGGTTTTTAAAGACATTCTTTTGTATTATTTATAAGAGACTTGGCAAGAAACATTATAACCCTTGCTCAAATAAACAAATAACCAACATATTTCTTATGTGCAGGAGACAGTCGAAACCAGCGTTGTAGAGACGACGACGATAACGGCAGAAGAGCAAGCACCTATCCAGGAGCCAGAGGAAGCATCGGTGGAGGAGGATGTGATGATGGAGGTGGAGAACAAGGAGAACATCTCAGATAATGTGACAGTCTCTTCCCAAGACAGCGGGGAGAAGACAGACACAGAGAAGCTAGAGCCCTCTGGTGATTGCTATTGGTAAGCAAGAGTACTTTTATTTAGAAGTCTATTCGAATAGAATTGAAACTCATTTATTGCCATTGAAAAGCATCATACTTACTTTAAAAGATAGTTACAACACCCTGTAACAATTAATTGCACTGAATTGCATAAAAGTCTCACTTTTAACTAATCACGATTCTTGTTTAAAATGTGCAATTGATTGTAACTCTTTATGTTACAGGGCAGAGAATATAAATTGACCTTTAGAAAGATGAGGGAAATTAGGAAATGTATGGGAATCCACAAATAATTGAACAATGGGAAATTTTGAATTGGAAAGTCATAACTTATGTGCATAAAGTATATTGAATGGTGAACTTTGTATACAACTTTTCAATTTTATAATATCTAACTGATAAGACATTCTTTTGCATTATTTGCTTTATTTTTACAGTTTACTCTTCCTTTTCTACCTTTTCTTCTTTTTCTTCCAGTGGAGAAGGTAGGACTTTTGAAGATGTAGAACTTCAGTGCAACCAGTGCTTCAAATGGTTCCACAAGGCTTGCATTAAAACCGTCAGTGTGGCGTAAGTGTTCATCTACTTCATCTTGTCTGTGAAATCTGTACTAAAAATTTCGTCTTGGGCCCCGTTGCATAAAGAGTTACTATTATAGTAACTTTGCCATCAATGGTAACTACCATGGTAACGTTGCACAACAGTCAATCAAAAGGCAGTATTTCATGAAAGTAACCATAAAAGTGACTCTTTATGCAACGGGGCCCTGTTCTAATAATCAGAAGTGAATTGAAATTAATGTTGTTAATATATGTCTTCACATTGATCAAATTAAATCCCTAAACCAGGGCCAGATGGGATTATACTTCTTCCCTGTTTGGCAATGAAAATTTAGTGTAGTATAAGTTGGAATTTGGGGTTTCATAGTGTTTTCAATATAAATCATAAATAATATTTCCACTTTCTTATCTCTTAATTAACATACAGAAATACTGTACCATTCATGACTACTTACACATTCTGCTGTAAGAACTGTAATGTAAGCAAACTGGAGACTTTCAGCAGAAAAGTTGCAAGTAAGTTATTCTTCTTTTTTTTCTTTTTTTGCAATACATTTTTTCCCCCAGCTCTCTGTTTAGCTTTGCGAGATCTACAGCCTGTGTAGATTTGGAATAAATTGAGAATGAGTCTCTATCTCAGTCTCTGTGTAGCCATAGTGAATCAACTTATACCTCCTACTGGGTATGGAAAGCATGCCCTTATATTCTATTTAGTGTAGTGTGGTTTATAAACTTAGCTTATTACTGTTATTACTCATTGTATATGTATATAATGTACTTTTGTTGGAACACAGGACTGCTGTGGAATAAAGTTTTGAAACTGACAATGATACCCTTACATTACCCTGTATAACTAATAAACATCTATGTATGTTTGCAGATTTCCGAGAGCTTTGCCACTGCGCACTTGCCAACCTCCAGGCCAAGAATAAGCTACAGGACCCACCCAAGACCTTGTTTTCTAAAGAAACTGATCTGATTCCATTCATTGATACCCATTGGGAACAACTCACACCCATGCCTCGACGTACCACCGTCACCTGGCATGGAACTATCGTCAAAGCTATGGTATATAATGGCTTTCTTATTTGTTCATATTTTATTATTCATTAAAGAGAATCTAGTGTAGTGGGAGAGGTAAACCATGTGTCAACAAAATAATTGTGAGCTTTCAAATTATTTTCAAGGTATTTAGGAAGAATTTTATAGTAGAAAGTTCCACTGAAAAAGATTGCTCTATCAAATGCCTCATATGATATATGGCATAAAAAGCTGATATGTTTCGCGGTCACCCGAACATGTGAGCACATGTGCATGTAGTCCCATACATGCATTTTGGTGTGCTGTGGCATGTTTCTCAGAAAGAATTTTGGTAAATTTCCTTAAAATTTCTTGTTCACAAAACCTTACACATTCAATAAACAATTTTAGGCTGGCATTGTTATCAACCTTTCCCAATCACTTTGACAGGTTTCTTCCCACAATTCAATCCTCATGACTGAAACAACCCTAGATTAGCTTTATAAAAAAAAAAAAAAAATGTCTGTGTCCCGTATGACAAGTAAGTACTGTTCTCTATGATACAGGATATGTAATCCAATATCAAGTCAAGTCATGTCCTTGTACTCCTCTGGTAGGAACTTAGGAGTCACCATCTGTCACACGTTTTTTCTTTTTTGTAATAAGCTGTGAAATTGTCTTTAATGTCCGTACGACGCCAACATGGAAATTAAACTCGTTTGCTTTTTCTTTTCTTTAGCTTCATAAGATGTTCATTACTCTTGCTTTTACTCAAGGATATAATGGGAACTTGCTCCTTCCCACCCCCCCCCCCCCCCCCCAAATAAAAAAAAAGAATGGACATCCTTCTATTCCTTTTAAAAAAAAAATCCTGCAATATTCCAGTGTGAACCATTCTCCAAATGCACTTAAAGGTAGTGTCAGCCTTTTGCAGGCAAAAATATTAAATTTCTAGTTTTTGAGAGGATATTGTAGTATATCAATAACTATATCTTCCCACAGCATTATTAAGCTCAATTGTGTATATTTGTTATTATATTGCGATTATCAAAATTCATTCCTATTTTTTCGAACCTCGAAAAATATACCGTACGGTGGGAACCGTTGACCGTTAGCGCAGAGAATAATGCACGCTGATGCGCCGTGTGTATATTGCTGTGTGTGGTCCGTTCTGCACGCGCTATAATATCTACGATGTTGATGGAGAGCTGGTCTAGATTGGTAGTCAGATTTTCATTTCATATTACTGATCTAGGCAACCTATGACAGTGAGATTGAATAGACAGTATAGGTTGATCATTTTCTAAAGTTATGCCAAGTTGCATTAGTTTTCGCAATTTGTGAAAAAGGTTGACACTACCTTTAAGAAACATTTTAATATAAAAACCCTATTTTGTCACTTTATCCCTAATCTAAAGACTTATTTTGTTCTTTTCTTCGTTAAGCACACTTATAGACACTACTGCTGTGAAAGTGCTCAGAGAACTGTATTATTATTATTCTAATTATTTCTCATTCTTCTTTGATGTATCAGATGAAAGATGATGATGTGTTTATCAGTAAAGAGAACTATTCTTCTAATTGTTTCTTTATCCATGTGACAGATGAAAGATGATGATGTGTTTATCAGTAAAGAGAAACCAGACAACTCTGAAGAATCAGATGCTGACTACCCTGTCTTTGGATTGCTGGACCAGGTCAGGGCTCATATACATTTGTAGTATTATTGTCCAAGGTGACGTCTTTAAGTGGTGCATTAAAAGACATATATTGGGCCTTATTATTTGTCTGTGTAGTGGCAGAGCGTATTGTATGAAGCACCAAATCTAACAAATATCCAATAGGCTGATATATACAAAAATTGCTGTGCAATATCGTATCATTTTCTTATTGTAAATATGTCTACGCACTTTGTTTCCAAGCTGATTAGAAAGGTCACATTATAAAAAAAAAATTTTTTTTTTTTTGCATTTCTGAAATAATGACTTGATGATGAGTTGAGAAAAAAGGCGTTATGGCACACCAAAATTTGCTTCGCTGACTATTTCTCCAGGATTTATTTTGTTTGAGACATAGAATTAATGATTAGTTTTGTAATAGGTTTCTATGTGAGGTATAGACGAATTCGAGTTTGGTATGATGTTTTGTCTTGTGGGCGGCCATGGCTGGGGCGGCTTCCAATGTACTACGCATGCTCCATGTGTTGCGTATGTATGCGTAACAAAGGAAATGTACATACGCGCCAGACATATGCGGCGCAATGGCGCTATATGGCGTAGTATATTGGAAGCCCCCAGCTGTATGGCAAGCACGTAAGAGGGCTCACTTCCATGAAACGCTGCCGCGAATTCGTCTATAGAATAAAGGGCTGAAGTTTAAATATTGATTAGTGTGTGGGGTTTTGTCGCTAGAGCAAATGCCATGAAATCGTTCATTGTGTGTTACCCTTATTTTAATAATATACCTTCCTTGTTACAAGCTTATTGTGTAGCCATTTCTTTCTTATGTAGGATCTGTCTAAGATAACTCCATACTCAGAAGCCAATAGGCGGAAGCAGCCTCAAACTAGACAGCTCTCAGAAACTCAGTCTCATTCTCTACAAGCTCTCTCAATGGTGAAAAATAAACACTGCATAGCATGCAGCAGAGAGTGGATGTACAATGTGTAAACCGTTAATACCCTCTACATACTACAACCGTCTTAACCATTTCCTAATTATTGACCCACTCTGAGTTAAATTAAAAAAAAAAAAAAAATCTGAGTCAATAATCCCTTAAAAGTAAATACACACGCACATTTGCACAATATTATCAGTATTATCAAGCATATAATTTTGCATTTTATGTAGATGGTACTAAAGACCAAACGAAGAGTCAATTTCCTTCGAATATCCCGCCTTGAAACTTCAAAATTGTTTTTTCTCTCTGACAAACCTCTGTGAAAAATTGCTAATGTCTGGCTGTAGCCAGAAATATTTTATTTGTGCTTTACTATGATAAAAATTTCGTTATCTGTGAGTAGACTTGAATAACCAAGGAATGTGGGTATTGAAGTATATTCAACGCTTTCCTCCTACATTGCTTGCAGGTTAAACTCTGGCCTGTCTTCATCACAAAGAATTTAGTAGAAGCGCTAAGAGGACAAGGATTTGATAGTGATCAAGAATGTAGCATCAAGTTAAAAGACAAGACAGCGTACTGGGTTTAACTTTGCCTATTAATTATATATCACTGATGCGTTCTATACGTTGAAAATGATTATTATAAAGGTCTCTTTGCTACAATGATTCTGATTGTCATTATTCTTCTTTTGTTTTTTTCTTTAACAAGACTTAATAGACACTTCTTTTGAATGCAGGCAAATTGTTTTGGCTGACATCAATGGACAGATCTTATTGTTTCACTACAGTTAACCCAAAGTAATGCTTGATTTCTGACTATCAAGTAGTCAAACGTATCTTTCTCATCCTACAAAGCGAAGTGTATTGACCTGTACCGTAAAGGTAGGTCGTCTGGTATAGACCAACAGTCTATCAGTTTACTGTAGTCCCTTATAACGGTATACGATCCTCATAAACAAGTTCTTGGAATTGGAATTCAATCTATAAATGTATCTTTCAACATAGCATTGTATTCCTTTCCCCTCCAACTCAGTTATAAAATAAACACCATTTGTACGATCATCATGCTCGCAAATCCATTTTACATTGCAGGTGAAATGCCTTCCATCCACAGAAGCTGCCGCTCATAGGTTTACCCCATTGCAAGCTAGCCATCAATATAGGATGGAGTACAGCTGGTATCACTCTGACCCGATGAGACTGACCCTCACGCCCTAACAGTGCCTTTTGAAGAGGACCAAACGGATAGGCAAACGCAGATCCGCCACGCTCCTCTATCGCGTTATGGCTCTCAGCAAAGATGTATTTCTAGCACTTTCATGATAGAGGTGAGACCAGGGGAGGATTCATGAAACAAATATTTACTTGATTCTCACTGAACAACTGTTATACTAGCTACTGAATATGTATGCATCTGATTGGCTAAGAGGCAAATTGTTGGGATAAAAAGTCTGACCAAGTCCCTTCATGAAATGCCCCGCGTCACGCCCCGTGAGCCCTATATCATAAAAAGATATGATTCATTGCACATTTGAAGCAAATATTCTGATTGGTTCACAGTGAGACTTTTATGCAAGAAGGATTGTGATTGGTTACTAATGATTTGCGATTGATTGTAAATCGTTATGTTACAAGCACAGACTACTTTCTAAAACACTGAAAATAGTGGTAATAATTGTGATTTTACAAAAAAACAAAAAAATTCTGGTGCTATAATACATTCTGAATTTTCTTAAAGCCCTTTGCAAGCAAAAAGAGAGAGAAAAAAAAGAAAGATTTGATTGGGTAGCAGACACTCAAATTTTCACAATGCAATGTTTGGAACAGTTGATTTTTAGGTACACACAAAGAAAAAAAGTTTTGAGGAGTTAATTAGACCTTTTAAGGTTCTTGTCATGCATTACACACTTATTTCATGCACATTTTAGTTCTTGTAACACACATTTATTTCATTGGCAATAATGTCCCTGAATACTACATCCTATCTGAAAGACTTCTTTTTATTCTACAGCCCCACAATTGAAGATATCTGAGGATCGTCTGACAGTGACTGGCGACAGAGGCTACTGCATGGTACGAGCGACCCACGGCATCAAGAGAGGGTCATGGTACTTTGAGGTCAACATTGATCAGTTACCAGAGGGAAGCGCTACAAGATTGGGATGGTCTCAACCACTAGGTATGCAGCTTGGAATCATGATACATTCATTCTGGCATTTATATAGCAGTTTTCCATTAAAAACTGCCTGAAGCACTTCACAATAAATATTTATAAAGTGAACAAGAAAACATATTTCTGCTCTACGATCACTTACAATATATACAGGGGATCAGAGACAGAAAAATTTATTTTTGAAAAAAAAAAAACAAACAAACATGAAAACAATATATTTGTATGTGATTCTCTTTAGACCAGTAAGCCAGTTGAGTTGAGTTTAAGTAAAGGATGATATTTTAAAACGTCTAGTACTAAGGTCATTTTTAGGTACAGTACTATAAAAGCCTTTCTTCATTTCCATGACAAATTATACCCAAGAATAGGTATGACTGTTCTCAGCATTTTGACTAAAAATGTTTCTTTATTTCTTTGCAAAATAGGCATATATGTTTTGATAATTGCTCTCAAGAAAATTATCTAAAGCCATAAGTAACTGTTGTAAGTTAATTTTACAATCAAATAGAGTTTAATCTTTGAGCAGAATATGGGTCAAACAACTTAACCTACTTGAAGGTCACTTTCTAGATGTATTGAAATTTACAACAACTAATTATCTCCAGGATGTAACCTACTCTCAATGAATTTTAAGTGCCATGAAACTAACAAGAAATAAACAAGCAGATGTCTTTTCACATTCCAACCTGTCAATCAAACTCTGAAATTTACCACCAAACAGGACGAAATGTACAAGCAAGCTATGCACAAGTCCTGTGAAATGTACACTGGGTTGGTAAACAAGCAGGAATCTGGGTCACAGTATGGTCTATGATATGATCATACTGTGATTGACATTTGTTCAGTGACATTTGCTCTTAAATATTATTTTTGAAGATAAAGAATTGGGTGTTGCGGTTGAATTTTATGTTAGGTTTACAGTTGGGGTTATAGTTAGGTTCAGGGTCCCAGTTTGGAAATTAATTCAAATAGAAGTCGCAACTAATAATATTGATAATTTGACACAGTCACCTTGCACTGTCAATGAGGTATTCAATTATACATCGGCCTTTTTTATCTTTAGGTAACTTGCAGGCTCCTCTTGGCTACGACAAGTTCTCCTACTCCTGGAGAAGCAGAAAAGGAACCAAATTCCACGAGAGCCGGGGCAAGCACTACAGCAACGGCTATGGGGAGGGAGACACACTAGGCTTCTTCATTCAGCTTCCAGAGAAGACAGAAAAGGATGAAATAATTCCTCATACCTACAAGGACAGGGTAAGTGAGCTAACCTGACATAGCACAGGCATTGATTCAGCATTAGCTCTGACAAAGGATTTCGTCAGCCAAATTGTCTGTGGACAATAGCAGCTCTGGTATTATGCGTGGTCATGGGCTGATACAATCATTTGTATGATCTGACGCTGGATCCACTACTGTAGCAACAGTGGATGCAATTTGACCATTGAAATGCAATGCGTTGTGACAGATGAATGCAATTGTTTTTAACAATGACCTCATTGTAAAAATACAAGATATTTTATGAATTGTTTTTTGTAATTTCATAAATGTTATGTAAATTGATTGATTTGTATCCATTGATATACTAGTATCTCTCAAACTCTGTTTTCAGGCGCTGATTAAATTCAAGAGTCACTTGTATTTTGAGGAGAAGGATCAAACATCAGAAGCTGAGAAAGCTCTTCAACCTACCACAGGCACAAAGGTATGATGAAAACAATACTTATCTGTACAGTATACTCCCTTTATAACAAGCTCAAATACAACATGATTTTTTAAAGGCAATTCTTATTGTCCTAATTCCAAACATGTTCAAATGTTTTGTTCAGTACAAGTATATTTTGTTATAAGATATTTTTTTATAAAGACATATTTTGTTATAATTTAAAAACATATCTGTTTAATTCAGCATATGATTAGATTGGTTATTCTGTTACTTTTTTATGTGCCCTATCCTATGATCTTATACTTGTATAAATAATGACATTTCCTTAATGTGATTTTTCTTGCATTTTTCGTTGATCGCGATGTAGCACACACACATGGGGAGGGGGTATTAATCACCTCTAGTGATATTTCTAGTCTTGTATTAGTCAGGCAGCCAGCTCGGTTCTAGTTAGCTGAACGAGGTACCAGTAGAAAAGTATTGGAATATATGGGGAGGAATCCCACATTTACTAAACCCAACGTCTGGCAGTGCATCTGCTGCTGCATAAGGTCCCTACAGCCGGGGGCGTCAAAATGAGTGCCCATTTTACAAAATTTTTTATTTCTATAAAATAGCAAAAGTCATTTTCTAAACACACTTAATTTGATGTCAAAATAAAGAGTATTAAATTGTCTTAACGCTTGTGCTATTTTGAAATCATACTGAAATCGAAAACAGTGAGAGTTTAATGAAGAAATGTTTTTGTCTCACTTTTTACGAAAATATTTTTTTCCCTCTTTTTTCAATAATTTTTAATAAATAGTTTGTAAAAACATTGATGTTTGTAACTTTTCTAAAACTACCTACGTGCATGTGAATGATGCTGTAAAAAGAAGGAGTTATATCTTATTCGATAAAGAATTATGATTAGTAAGTCAGGAACGCAATATAGACAAAAATCAACAATTTGCCCCGTATCGAAGAAGAATCCCATACCCGTACGTGTATTAGGAAAGGCCGATAAATGCGATAGCTTTTAGCAGACAAAACAAGTATCGAAATGTTCCGCATTTTTGGCACTTGTGTTTGCCTACTCACAGCCATCACATACAATCAGCTTTTCATAATACACGTGCGGGTATTGTGTTATTCTCAGTCACGGGGCAAATTGTCGAATTTTGTCTATATTGCGTTCCTGACTTTATCTAATCATAATTCTTTATCGAATAAGATATAACTCCCTTCTTCTTACAGCATCATTCACATGCACGTAGGTAGTTTTTAGAAAATTTACAAACATATGTTTTATACAACTATTTATTAAAAATTATTGAAAAAGGGAAGAAAAAAATATTTTCGTAAAAAAAGTGAGAAAAAAACATTTCTTCATTAAAACTCTCACTGTTTTTTTATTCAGTATGATTCTAAAATAGCACAAGCGTTAAGACAATTTAATACTCTTTATTTTGACATCAAATTAAGTGTGTTTAGAAAATGACTTTGCTATTTTTATTAGAAATAATTTTTTGTAAATGGGCACTCATTTTGGACGCCCCCGGCTGTAGGGACCTATGCAGCAGAGATGCACTGCCAGACGTTGGGTTTAGTAAATGTGGGATTCCTCCCCATATATTCCAATACTTTACTACTGGTACCTCGTTCAAGCTAACCAGAACCAAGCTGGCTGCCTGACTATATTGAATAGTCCTTGATAACATATTTCTGTTTTTTTTTTTTAGATTATCTTCTTCAAGAACGGTGTAAGCCAAGGTGTTGCTTTGAGGATGTTTATGAAGGGACCTATCATCCGGCTGTCTCTCTCTACAACCAGAGCACTGTAAGTGAATCTTATTGCTTTACCTTCTCAAAATTGATACAATTACAGTCCACTCCCTTTAGAATGAGCACAGATACCAGATATTTGCTGTAACAAGACAATATGTGTTGTACAGTTTGCACATCACAATTCATGATGGGACATAATTCTAGTCTAATCATTTCATAATTGTGTGCGATCATATTGTATTCGCTATGAGAAATTCACTTTTTACCATATTCGTGGTGTGGACCAGTTGAACAAATGAAATTTTTATAAAATTTAAAGGATATGTCCCATCATGCATTGCATTGAAAGAGGCATAAATGCATGTAATCTCTGGATCTCAATTTTGAAAATGTGTCCATATTTCTACATGTTCATTATAATGAATTTTCAAGGTATGATAAATGAGGTAACTTGCTCTGCCCTAAGCACTTTGTTGTTACAACTGGAGTGTACTGTGCTATCTCTGATCATGTGGATTATCCTTAAAATTCGGCAAGAAAACCCACACTACATTCAGCCTCTAATTCAAACCCGTCCTTACAAATATTAATGGCTGGACAACATTTAATATAAAATTGAGCTTAACTTTTGTTTTGGAAAAGCAAATTATACCAATACAGTGTATCAGTAAGAAAAAAATTATGTTTCAATTTGATACCACATACACATTTTGTTGAGATTTCAAACCTAAATTGTTTTTCCACACTTTTACTGTTTTTTTTTTTTTTTTTTTTTTTTAAACAGTATTATTCATTAGTGTAATGACCTTCTTATTTATCATTCTTCATCAGGTCACTGTAAACTTTGGACCAGATTTCAAGTGCCCACCAAAGTCCCTCACGGACTACCGACCAATCAGTGATCTTGCCTATCTGTCGGCCGTGGAACAGACTATATCGGACATTCTCTTCATCGTAGAGCATGAAAAGGACTATGAGTTGGCAGCACGAGGTGTCCTTATTGACATTTAAATCAACCAATCAGCAAGACAATACATACTTACAAATAAACAACAGGGGACCTATGGCTTTCAACCCCATCAGGAGGGACTTGGTTATGTGGATTAATGCCTTGTGAAATGGCAGCAGTCCATCAGCTTTATTTTGAACAAGGGATCTGCCAATTACAAAACCGCTGCTCTGTGGTCTAAGCTAACATGCATTCTGGTACAGGGCGATTCCATGCTTTTGTTGTTTTTGTCTTTTATTTTTTGTGTCCCGTATGACACATTACTATTTTTCATTTCTTTTGTAAACGATGTGTAATGGAATGAAGTTAAGTCTTTGTTCTTGTGCCCCTTCTTGTACTACTTGAGGATCACCATCAATCAAGAAAATATTCTTCTATTTTCATGTCAATAAGATGTAAAATGTTGTCAAAATGTCCTGTATGATACAGCATGGAATCGCCCTACAGTGTACTTCCCTATTCTTCCTTTACATCACTTCCAAATCTGTATGCATGTTAATTCTGTTCTTATTATGTAGCAAATGAGTTTAAAACAGTTTCATATCAGAAATTCTGTGATTTCCAGTTGAATATTTGCACATGTGGGCATGTATTTATAATAGTGACTTTTTATTTCTAATGTTTGTCCAAAACTAGTATATTCAAAAACTTACTTGGGTCTGATTAAGATACATAAAGAATTTTCAGGTTATCATTTTAAAAATGTTAAATGGTGTAACACTCAGACTCAGGCATCAACAATGCAAGAACTGATACATGTGTTGTATTTTAAATACTGCAGTGTTAGAAAATTTCATGAATTTTTCAATGGAATATTTCTATGCACCAAATGTTGAATGTTTCTCTTAGTAAATCAGGAAGAATTCTTTTTATAAACACAGGTGAAGTTCTGCAAGAATGTTGGGATTCATTGCACATATAAACAAATATTGCAACTGAACACTAGGATGTTTTATTCACATTAAACCTAAATACTGAGGTACTTGGGTTGGGGTGTTTTTATAACATGTCCTTTTCACTTGTCACTCTAAGTTTTGGAAATGTGATTTTCTCATAAAAAGTGAGCTGTATTTTGACAAAAATACATTCAGCAATTTGCATCCCCCCAAAGAATAAAGATGTTGTATAAAAACTGACCAAACATGTACTAAATAAATCATGTATTTAACCACTGTCTCGTGGTGAGCTTTCAAAAATGTGTAAATATTTGAAGATTTGTAATAAAGCGAAAAATATAAATATTCTGAATAATTTAGTGTTTTATAATTTTGACATAGTTATGTGTATCAATCCACTATACAATTTGTGATCAAAATACTGTAAAACCAGAAACATTCGCGACATGAAAATTTCGCCATTTTGGGCCAAATTTTTTTTGTGTCACGAAACTTCCGCGAATCGCCAACCAGCGATATGAGTAAATTAATCTACTTGTACAGTGTACAGTACTGTAGTGGCATTTATTTTTGTGAATGTTGCCTCCTTGCAAAATTCATGTAAATATCATGCATGCAGAAATTTCTTGTTTTACAGTACTAATGTGCTTTGAGGAAAGTAGTCTTTTATCGTCTTTACCCTTTTCATGCCGTTGTTGACAAAAATATCAATGTTGAACCATTCAAACTCTCTGCATGAAAATAAATATAATGGGGAGAGTTGCAACTTCACTTTATTGATTGAAATGATTAGATCTTTTACTTTCTGAAGTGCAAAGCACTAACATTGAAATTGGGCGTCATTCACATGTGAATTTGCTGCCTCAAAACCACCACTATATTGCAAAAATATATCATTGATAGCTCTTACTCTGACATGATATTTAAGTTGATTATACATTAGTTTCAAAAAGTTTAGTGGTTGTTGGAAATTTTATAACTACTTTGATCTATTTAGTAGTGCAAGATAAACTCCTTTTCTTTCCAGTTTATATTTCTAATCTTCAACTACTTAGAGACATTTTGTAATTTTATGGTTTATAAAATTATTATTGTTAGTAGTAGCAAACTACAAGAGTTTGATGTCATTGGATAGCTTCAAATCTCTAGTTGCAGAAAACATGACAAATCAAGAAACAAATTCTAGCTTCATTGGTGGTTATGAGCTGGCAAGTCACATATTCTGATTGCAATCCACTGTAGCTTGGAGCATTGTCAGATTTATTACTGGTCAATTAATCCCACATTTACTCCAGTGACACTAACTTAGGATTGAGTTGCCATGGGGTTAAATGAGTTATCTCACTGAGTGGTGAACACAGGCAAACCAAAGTGAATTTACACAATGCCATATAAAGAGAGATAGTCTAGCCTACACTGAACAGTAGGTATCATTTATTTCGCTTACTCTTTTGTAATGTGCTTGACTATTAAAGCAGTGCAAAGGAAAATGTACCATATTGGTACCTACTCTGTGTAGAGTTGGGAAGACTCTCACTTTATGTAGCACTATGCAAATTCGCTTTGGTTTGCCTGCATTTACCACTCAGTAAGATTACCTCCTTAAGGAGGTTAAGGCCCAGCTGCTGCTTCCATTCAAAGTCCCATCAACTGTCAGACTAGGACCTAACATTGATAAGAAGGCTATCAAATGCCCAACAAATTTTTATTTTTGATTTTGATTTTCATGTTAAAATTACACATCCTAGCCTCATAGAAGTGAATAACCTAAATCCTTCACTGGTATAACTTAAAATTCTTTCTAATGATAGAGCAATTCTGTATCAGTCATGTTTGATCAATGCGACTTCATCTTTCTTCAAAGTTTCACTTTTATTGGCCTGAACAGACGGAGAGGAATGTACCGCGATCCCTTCACGTATCAACGCATCTCTGATATTCCTTGTCTCATTTTTGCTGATCTTGATAGCCAACTTGAGTTCCTGTAGTTCTCCTTTGATGTCCTCATTCACCAATCTCTTAACCCGCTGCAGGGATGACCCCATGTAGTCAAGCTTCGTGAGCGCCACCTCCAGGCGGCGGTCACACTCGTTCAACCTCAGGATAGAATCGCGGAGCTGGTTGTCGTGGCTTGCGGACATTCTGGAAAAGAAGACCAAGTTCTTTTCCATGACACTCTGGGCCTGCGTCTGTTCCTGCAGTGTCTTTGTGGTCTCTGATGACAGTGTGCAGGCTTCTCTGGACACTTTGTCCAAAGTGGCCTGCGTCTGGCCCTGCTTGAGGAGTTCAAAGGCAGTGTCTTCCACGTCTTCCTTAAGGTTCTTGAGCTGGTTACGTATTCGCTGCAGGACGACGGACAGTTCCCGCACTGTCCTGGCCAGGGTAGGATCAGAGTAAACCTAGAATGGTTTTTAAATTAATATGATTAGCAATAGACATTCATGAACCTATCTATTCTGTTGCTTGTGCAAGTAGGGTAAAACACACTTTTTAGGAGATGGGGAATATTTGGACTGGATGGTTATGTTTTGTAATATTGTTTTTGGAGATTAAATGTCATGGATACTTCTAATATATTTATTTAATTCCTATGGCTGTCATCAAATAAAATGAGTGACAGATGTGAAAATTCATTTGCATTTAAACATTGGATTGATAAGTATACTATAACAAGAAAGTTTTTTGAAAAATATTTAAAAAAACACTAGAAACTTGGTCAAGTGATGTGGAAACAATGTAATTCAACATCTGCTGCAAAAAAATATGTGTGTATATCAGAGATCTTATAATTTGCCTTCATGGTAGCAGATCTAGCATCGGCTCTGACAGAGGATTTATTTGCCCATGCTGAAACATAATAAAGCTGCTATATAATCCCCAGATAATTGGGTTGGTAAAATCCTTTGTCAGTGCTGATGCGGGATCTGTACTTTGTTACCTGGATTGTGGCTGGACTGACAGTTTGGTAATTTCCATCCTTCCCTCCTCCGCTCGACGATGATTTCCCCTCTCTCGAATTATGGGCTGGGAGGCCGAGCTGTTCGTCATTAATCCCACTACCTCCTTTTTGCCCCCCTCCTCCTCCTCCTCCTCCCTTTTTCCCGCCCGCCGAGGAAGAAGAATGCCGCTTGCCGCCGTTGCCATGGTTATGACTATATCGTGTGCCATTGATCCCGAGAATGGAAGGGATGTTGGGGCGGTTGATGAGCAGTAGCAACGGTCGGAATCGGCCGAGGAAGACGGGCTTGATGAGCGCGTTGATCACGGACGATGCCGAGGTGGAATTAGGTTGGTAGCGAACGGAACGGAGGAATCGTGAGCTGAGAAACATTTTGCGTCAAGGAAGCTGTGGAGAAAAGGAACGGGCGTTGAATTGTAAAGCTTATTGTGGGAATAATTGATTAATTTTGGATGGTCGCATAAAACCTGGCCTACCTCGGAATAAGAATATGTCAAGTCTTCGTCATCAGCATTAGCTCACGTATCCTGCAGAGTAACCTCATAAAAAATTGAGGTCGGCATCTACATTATCATTATTTAATCATTATCATCATCATCATCATCATCATCATCATCTCTCTACCTTTCTCCGCTTAAACACCAATCATCAGCCCCTTGGACCTGCCGATTTATTGGCTGTTTTCTGCATCCGCCTTGGATTATTGTCGTCATGATCATAATCACCCTGGCTCCTTAACGCAATAATCATCAGCCACTTCAATGCAATAATTATCAACATCCTCATCATCATCATCGACGTCATCAAAATTAGCAACATATCAATAGTCTTTGTCGTTATCATCAATCATAATCATAATCATAAAGACGAGCAGCAAGATTCACCCTCTAGAGATACTATCGTATGGACAGCTTCTCTGCCATGATAGAACATCTAAATTGGGAGAGCCTGGAGAAGAGGAGAAAAGCTGCAAGCCTATACCTAATGTACAAGATCCAGCATGATATGGTAGCGATCAATGCAAACCACTACACAACACCCATGATTGCCAGGAACACAAGACAGTACCACCCCAAGAAGTTGTTGGCTATCCCTTGTAGTAGGATGGGGGGGGGGTTGGGTGTCGGGACACCTAACGAAATTGAAGCCTTGTTTTTTTTTGTCATAAGATTAAGGCAAAAATATAGATTGAATTCTGCTCTTCATCATCAATATTTGTTCTTCACAATATTTTCTAACATTTTGTGCTAAAAAACTACAAATACATTGCTTGCAAACCTTTTCAAATGGTTTGTTAAAATTGAGTGTCCGGACACCCAACGCGTCCGGACACCCAATAACTGGGTATACTCTACCAGAACTCTTATTTCCCCCGGACAGTGACTGCTTGGAATGCGCTTCCGAAAATCACCCTTGATGCCACTTCCTTGGAGGCCTTCAAGGGGCGCTTCCATCCAAAATATAGACCATGAAAGTAAAATAAATAAATAAATAAATAAGAAATTATAAAAAAAAAAATTTAAAAAATAAGTGCAACTAAAATGTAACAAAAACACAGTGAAACTGAAAGTTATCATTAACGAAAGCATAGATCTAGGCCTAACGTTAAATGGAATGCAATATGCTTAGATGGGATCAAAAATAATGTAATAGAAAAACAAAATAATTACCTGTATACTCTGCTGATCATAAGAAATATCCCCAGATTGAAGAAACGTCACACTTCCGCAAAGCGGGTAATATTTTAGCGAGTCTGAAGTCACAAGAAAGTGTTGAAAAGTCTCAAAAATTTGTGATTTATTAATTGCGCGCCTGAAACTCGAGGACAGGGCGCGCATCAAAGTTTTGCGTTGGCATAGTTTTCGCGCTCCCTTTTTTACTCTATCTATTTCAATTTCATCTTCTTCTTTTCCTTCTTCTTATTCTTTTTTTTTCTTCTTCTGATTCTTCTTCCTCTTCTTCTTCCTGCACTTCTTCTTCTTCCTCCTCCTCCTCTTCTTCTTCTTCCTCCTCCTCCTCTTCCTCCTCCTCCTTCTCTTCTTCTTCTTCTCCTAGGGGGCGTTTCACGAAAGGACTTTGTCGGACGTTTTATCCGATAAATTTGCTCTCAGCCTATCAGATGCAAGCATTTTAGTAGCTTCCTCTTCTTCTTCTTCCTCTTCTTCCTCCTCCTCCTCCTCCTCCTCCTCTTCCTCTTCTTCCTCTTCTTCTTCTTCTTCTTCTTCTTCTTCTTCTTCTTCCTCTTCTTCTTCTTCCTCTTCTTCTTATTTCCTCTCTTTCTTTTTTCTTAATTCTTTTAGTTTTTCTTTCCAATCTGTTTCTTTGTGTCTGGAAATTCTTCCACGTGCTTCCTCTTCCTTGATTTCTTCCCCCCTCTGATTTCTTTCTCTTTTATTTTTTCTGTATCTTTTCTTTCCTTTGTCATATTTTCCCCTCTTTTTTCTACTTTTTCCCTCCTCTCCCTTTTCCCTCCTTACTTTTTGTTTCTTTATTCTTATTTCTCATTGAATTTAAGTCCTTTATGATAAAACGCACTATTTTGAATTTATAATGGATTTTCAAATAATAGCTTAAAATAAATAAATAAATAAAAATCCAATACCCTAAAAATTTAATGGCCCGTATTCTCAAAAGCCGCTTATAGCTTTAATCTGTGGTTAAGCTATGGCTTGCTAAAAGGTATTCGATCCCGAAAAGTAGATGTTCAATTCATCATAATTTTGGGTAGTCGAACTATTAAAAACTCCTTGGGAATGATAATTAAAAATTTTTCCTTTACAATTAAAACACTTCCAGAATTCAGTGAAGGTTAGGAACATGCAACATAGACAGATGATTCCCTTTTAGCAAGCCAAAGTTAAACCACAGATTTAAGCTAGGCTTATGACAGGGAGAAAAAAACATCTAGATCTAGATAACTTTCACAATACGCTATGAAAGAAAGATTAAAACAAGAAATAATTGAAAATTATTTACCGAGGATAATTTTAAAAAAATTGAGTAATTTAAGAGAAAAGGGGGTCTTAGTATTGCCTATTTCCTTATCGGCCGCCTGCCCAACCCCCATTCACATCCAAGTAAAAATTTAAAATCGGAGCCAAAGTACCGAGCGCCATGCCAGCACCTCCCCCTGGCCTGTCATCAAATTGTATAGCGCCATCAATAATGTTTACATCCAGATGCAGAGCGAGGAAAATGGCGTCGTCTGCAAATGAATGCGGAACCTCAAAGGCGAATAAAAAAGGAAAAGATTCTATTCATTCAGACCCAACTCAGCATAGAAAATACACCTTTCCAACGAAACAGATTCCTAGGCTTGACGTATCGGATCCTAAAGTTAGCGAATATGTTCGTGAAGGAGTGAGTATTATATTAAACAAGGAGATATTTCTAGAAGACTCGAGTCCATCTCTGAGTCTGGTGCGGCCGCGGCTCGCGGGGAGAGTGGGTTTGATCAAAATAAACAACATGCCTACGTGCAAATCAGCAGGCCAGCAATGCGTGCAGTCAGCGTTGCCAGCCGTACGATAATTATCGTATTTGTACGATAATTTGACCCTCTGTACGATGTACGATCAATAATTGCAAAAAAAATGGCAAATGTACGATAATTTGACATATTTCACCAGATAACACTAATCTGTAGGCAAAATCAGTGAAAACTGGCCTATAAACCACAAAATGCCTTAAAGACCAGACCCCCATCCATAAAATAATAGAAGAGTCCCCCGATCCGCAACAATGTTAAAACGTGTATTTCAATTCAAAGTTCTGGGGTTCTTTTGGCAGTTGTCGGACTTGAAGGTCGATGTCATCACCCAAATAGACATGATAGGGGTGAATTGCTTTGGAATCTGGCATGTACGATAATTTTTGCTAAAAATCGATAATTTTGAGGCTCTGGTACGATAATCTGACTTTTTCAACCTGGCAACGCTGCGTGCAGTGCAGTGGGGCACTGCATGCTGTGGAAGAGTGCGGTCGCTGATCTGTTCGACAAGTTTTTGTTTTGTCACTTGGTTTTGCTTTCTTGTTTCTGTTGAAAAATTGAATAGTTTACTTGTTGTTGATGTTGAAAAGACTCTGTTTATTTATATTAACCTTTATCTTAATCTTAAACTTAATCTTAAGTTAAGCCAGGTCTTAATTTAACGGGGCGGG
This sequence comes from Paracentrotus lividus, assembly GCA_940671915.1. Classification (NCBI taxonomy): domain Eukaryota; kingdom Metazoa; phylum Echinodermata; class Echinoidea; order Camarodonta; family Echinidae; genus Paracentrotus; species Paracentrotus lividus. Next base: position 10,649,580 of record CALNVZ010003433.1, read on the forward strand.
TCAGGCTGTTTTTCCTTTGCCTGATCTTGATTATGGAGTAAGAAGAGAAATCTTTTTACTCCATGATCTTGATCTATTCTTGGCTTCTCCACTCCAGTTTGACTTTAAAGTTTAATAGATCTAACAGAGGTCTATATAGGGGATACAAGATACAAAATATTTTATTTCGTGTTTGTGAACAGTCATTGTTACATAAAAATTTGGATTCCACTGGTGATTAAAATAAAGAAATTTGATGATGGCAGTACCTAAAAAAGTCTACCAAGTACCAGGCATCTATCCTTCTTCAAACCAGAAGGACATTTTAAAATGGCAAGCCTATTCCAGGATGATTTCTTTGTCAAAATCAGCAGTTTAGACCATGCACCTAACTTTTTAAGAAGTTATTAATATTTTCACATTTCAGTTCTCTGGGGTTTTTTTTCAGCGATCATGATCACAAAGCAACAAGCATTGTGATTGCAATGCCAATGGTTGGAAAAAAACAACACAATAGTATATCCAATTATATTATAATGTAGCTAGGCTTAGTCTATATGTCATATATTGGGAAATCAGAAAGAAATTGTCTTGACATATTGACAAATCTGCACTAATGAAATTTTTTATGTTCTGAAACACATTGTATTGACTGGTGTTTTATTCAAGGTCATAATATAAATGTGCATTAATTTACCCTTTTATATCAAAAGTGACTATGATAGGTCTATAAAGTCTGTACAGTTAGGGTCCTTATCAGCAAAATAATCATATTTGACTTAATAGGGGCAAAGTACACTGAAAATGATTCAAGCAAAGAAACTGGCAGCACCAAATGAAATTTAGAACTTTGGAAATCAAAGTTCAACTGTAAAAGATAGTGAAAATTCTTCCTATGAAGTGAAATAAGATAAGTTTTGTCAGGCATGGAGGAAAGGGCGATGGGGGGGGGGGGTAGTTTAACAGGTATCATGATAAAGTTATGAATTTTAATGCCTAATTCTTCTTGTTTCCATTTGATGCTTGAATGGTAATCTCTTTTTATATGGCTTGAAAATAGTTGGCTTTGAAACATTAAATAATAATAATATTAATAATGTATTAAAATCTCCATAATCTTGTTGAATATCAATGAATGCATTTTTCCTACTTTATAGGGAATCTAGTGTATGATGGGGGTTCCGTTGTCCGGACACTTAAGCAGATAAAAACATTGTCTTTTGCTCTGGATTATTTCAAAATTTGTGCAATAAAAAGCAAAAATATTTGTGAATATTTGTGCTTTGTTATATTGTCTGATATTACTTTCAATCGATTAATGAAATATTGATCACAAAGCTCCTAAAATTACCGTCTTGTCCGGACAAACAACCCGTCCGGACACACAACAACCGGGTATAGTGGGAAGGTGTGGGAAAGATGAAGAAATCATGTGAGTTTTCCTGTTGTTTTCATGCTGTTTGGGAAGAATATCATGATTAAAAGCTCTGGACACAAAAAAAGATTGCTCTTCAATTACCCTAATAATCATAATATGACCCAAAACATACCAAACAGCTGAATGTTTGGGTCCCAAAAATTTTGTGTTACCCCAAACATGCATTTCTGTGTAATGCATGCGACTCAAAGCTGAATTGGATTAATTTCTTATCCTTTTGGTGATTCCAAAACTTTACAACACAAAATAATGCTTATACTTGAATTGTTATCAACCTTTCTAAATTACTTTCATACAGTGCCTTTCACATCTCAATGTCATATCTAGAATAATAGTTTCACTTTAAACAGTAGCGATAAATAATGATATTAACCCGTTGTATACTGAGCCCGCATACATGCAGGATGGTGAAATAGAGACTACCCCTCTTTTTGACCATATATTTCGCTGATTATTGCATTAAGGAACAAAAATAATGGATGATTTCATTGATTAGATATTGATGATTGAATGGCTTTCTTTGTTTCACATTCAAATTCAAATGATTTTTGGAACCATGATTGACAAACATGCCTCATTGGTCTTTGTAAAAATAACCCCAGTCTTCAATGGGTTAAATAAAGCACAAATACATATGATTTATATCTTTTTCTTAGAAACCAGTAGTGATTACTGGCTCCAACCTGGTCCAGACTGCTTTGAAATGGGACCTGGACTACTTAGAGAAGAACCTTGGTGATGGTAAATTCAATGTGTACATCTCAAAGAACCATCGTTTCATGTACTTTGATGACAAGAAGGCAAAGAATCGGAAAGAATTCACTCCTGGTACAAGACTTGAGGAGATGACATTTACAGATTTCATCCAACTCTTAAAAGAAAAGAAAGGTGGTACTGACAAGTAAGGAGACATTTTTTTTTATTGCTATCCCTATTTAAAAAAAAACTGTTTACATGTACTTCTTGTTTTCCCCAGAATGCTACATGTACATAACTAGTAACAGATGCTTCTAGGTCACGTACTGAATCTCTGTATAAAGATACAAATGGCATTAGAATAAAAATACACCTCACAGATTATGTGTTTCTGATCTTATAATATGCAGGAAATATCAGATCTATGGTGATCTAAAAAGGGAGAATACTGTAATTTGTAAAGTTGAAACCCTTTGAATTACTTTATTTTCTGAATAGCATTTGAGGGTACACATGCCCCCGGGCAACAGTGAAGAATTTTTCTTCTGTGTACCCTGATCCACATGCTATTTCACCTTTATCTTACCTTGTATTTTCCTATTTCACTATATATTTTATTCTGTATGCTATGTTTTCTGTATATTTCTTGATCAAATAAATAATAATAATAATAATAACTAGATTTTAATTCGTCATGGGGACGAATTAGGTGGTCTGTCTTTCAGTCTGATCAGCACATTAACGATAGGGAATATGTGCAGCTTACAACATACTCGAAACTGGGCGGAAAACCGACCAGAAATAGGGCGTGTTGCAGTATAGCTTCAGTAACACGTTCATATAATTATGTCAAATTTGCAATAGGGTTGTATTGATATTGATTGATATTGATTGATATTGATTGATATTTATTTACATTGATAATATGATCAATGATAGAATAAATAGAATCAAAGAAATACGTAAAAGATGGTATGAGAAAAGATGAAACAAAGAGGAAATGCACTGATGTGATATAATGGCGCTCAGTACAAAGCATAGTTATCCCAATAGGGTTGTGTACATAAACTACTAAAAATTGCATTTGACTAATATAAAAAGTAAATTTTATTTTTATTAACATTATTGGCTATTGTTTGTGTGTGAAATCGACCGAGGAAGACATTCACATGAAAAGAAAAAAAAAAAAAAATGTAGACACACCGGACTCGAACCCACGCGAGCCACGGTCTTTTGATTACGAGTCAGACGCCTTACCGATGGAGCTAAAATCCTATGAAGGATTACACGTAAAACGAAAAATTCCAGACGGCAAAAACATTTCAAGTACGGCAAGTTATATAAGTCATGATTCCAGAGTCTGATTTGAAAAAACGTATGATATGTTTAGAGAGATTTCCTTGCCTACAACCTATCAAAATTTCAGAGAAAATGAAGCAGAAATGACGGAGGGAATGGTCATTTCAGGAGGGTTGCAGTTTTATGTTTCAACCAAAAGTGCTTCGTAATAGAGATTGCGTGCAAAATGAGCAAAATGACATGCCTTTATATATTGCCATTTTTGACAATGATGCATTTGTTTAAATGAAAAATTAAGGTCACGTACCCGAAAGTGTATATCCTCAGCTACAACATATTGAAATTTGGGCGAAAATCGACCAATATTTACAGAGTTGGAATCAAATTTGCATAAATTTTATGACGTCATTTAAAAAAAAATGAAATTTTGAGTTTAGGCGCCATTTTGATGACGTCATAATGTTTATAATGGTAAAACGAGGCCGCATGAAATCATATCTACAACTCATACTGAACATGTTCATTAAAAAAAAATTGGGTGTTCGTGGACTATTTTTCGAGCTATATAGCGAATTTTGTAAAGGCATTTTTTTGCCCATATTTGGCCTATGAAGAGGAAATGCGCGCACGCGCGCTGAAAAGTTTGACGGGCTGTAGTTTCCTTATTATCGGTCGTATCAAGTTGAAAATGGTATCAAAATGTTCAGAATTTAATGCTCTATTAGATGGCATAATGAAAAATGGCGATTAAAGGCTGCGTTATAGTAAAACGCGCAATGATGCGCGCGCAAAATTTTGAAATGCTGGAAATTGCCTGAAACGTATACAAACTTGATACTAGGTCATTTGGAGCATTTTTCAATTTTGACGTACGCGTACGCGCACGTCATGACCCTTAGGTGACTTTTGGTGGTATGCTAAGGTCAAGGGTCATGTGAAGTTTATGTCATGTAAATATGGGTCATTTTCAGTCATTGGTCATGAAGTTATGATTGTTAATGTAATTTTACAAAATGGCGCCTGGATTACGTCATGTTGACCTGATGACCTTGAAAAACTTCGATGCACATCTTCATAGTGACATCCATTGATGACAAGAAGTTGAAAGAAATCGATTTGATAGATTAAGAGATAGAGTGACAACAAAATATTGACTATAAAAATAAATAAATAATAATAATAAAGAAATAAGAAAATTCTGACAAAATTAAGAGGTGATCTGTCAAAGACAGACCACCTAATAATGATCTATTTTGCCTGAGAAGACCCGGTTGCACAAAGAATAACACACTTTTAGCAAATCCATGACATGAACTTCAGTATTATCTTTAACAGGAATTGGGTGACAGCTAGACCTTATAAGGAAAACAGCTTAGGACTACAGAGCCTATATTCTCACTTATATTATTTTATCTCTATAATGCACATTTTAGTCAAAATAATGCAATTCTTTGCAAAATTAATAACACTATTAAAAAAAGAGAGATATTGTAAAATAGCGTTTTTTTTTATAGGGTATATCTGCAGCAGGCTCTGAATGACTCGGTAGGTCCAAGCATCGTAGAAGACTTTGTGAGGTTTAACTGGAATTGGGTGACAGATTACCAGAAGAAAAACAGCTGGGGACCACTCACATCCAATCTACTTCTTGTATCCATGGAAGGTAGGTCTCAAGATATGTAATATGGAGCAGGCAGCTAAAGCTCTAAAGTAGTTTTTTTGGTAGGTTACATGAGATGCACTATTTCTTGCATTCCTAATCATGGCCTTACATGTGAAGCAATCGAAGCCTGGAGCAATTCCTGCTGAAAAAATGTTGGTGCATCACATTAATCAAGATACTCAAAACTTAAATATCATTGCCGATAGTTTATTTGAACTTTCAAGAGTTTCTTTATCAGATTTTTGGAATGCACAAGTTGATGAACAACAAGATATTTTCCTCGAAAACGATCAGCAATCATTGACCTGAAAAGCAGACAAATATGGAATATATTCCTACTTAATTGTATTTCTCTAAAATTCTTGCAGGCAACGTGACTCCAGCACACTACGATGAGCAGGAGAACTTCTTTGCTCAGGTCAAAGGTTACAAAAGATTCATCATGTTCCCTCCGAGTCAATTTGAATGTCTCTACCCCTTTCCTGTACATCATCCTAACGACAGACAGAGTCAGGTAATGTATTCCATAAAGATGGTTGTTATGAATAGGAATGGTGATGCTGTTGATGATGATTATGATGATGATGATGATGATGAAAATGATGATGATGATGGTTATGATGGTGATGATGATGATGATGATGATGATGGTTATGATGATGATGATGATGATGATGATGATGATGATGAGGATGATGATGATGATGATAGTCATCATTGATGGTGATGGTTTGATGGAGATGATGAAGAAGGTGGTAATGGTAGTGGTGGTGGTGATGATGATGATGATGATGATAGTGTTGATGATGATAGTGATATTGGTGATGATGATGATGATGGTGGTGGTGATGGTGGTGGAGATGATGATGATGATGGCGGTGGTGATGATGAGATGATGATGGTGGTGGTGATGATGGGGATTGTGATGGCAGTGAAGATGGTGGTGGTAATGATGGTGGTAGTGATGATGGTTTTTTTGTTTTTTTCTGTTTCATTAACCAAGTATGAAAATAATTTTGCTAGTCCAATTCCGTTTCAACAAAAATTATTTTGATGTTTCCTTGTTAATTTCCTATTCTTAAATTTGTTCCAGGTAAACTTTGACAATCCTGATTACAAGAGATTTCCCAAATTTCGAGAGGCCAAGGCAGTTGAAGCAGTAGTTGGGCCTGGTGATGTCATCTTCATTCCAATGTACTGGTAGGTAGACATGTTGTACAGTATGGCCAAAGGTCCTGATTTAAGTATGGTGATACGATACAACTCTGTCACATATGTGTATGAATCTACTAACAATCATGATAATTCATTTTCTCCTTATTGCTTGTGCTAAAGGATTTTTTAAAAAGCTATAATACTTTTTGTAACATGTCGGTGGAGTAATTTCTAGTATATACTATGCCATATAAGACTTGAGTAATCATGTTTCATGTAATTTTCAATTAGAAAAAAACATCTTTTTGTCTGTATAATGAAGCAAAAAACTTTAAATTGATTTGTCAAGACATAGGCCAAGTGCGGGCAGACAATAGTAAGTGCACATGTTGTGCTAGATCTAAACTGCACTTGAGAAACCAAAAATGCATGCTTGTCGACATTGCCCACTGCGTTAGTGAATATCAATATCATGTGACGAAAAATCCTCCAATCAAATGACAAGTATTTCCTTAGGTGTTGTATAAAATGTATTATGAGCATGCTTTAGTGACAATAAGATACCCAATTTTTACAAGTTAACTTAAAAATGATAAATTGTTTTTCTTTTTCATAACAGGTGGCATCATGTAGAGTCTCTCTTACATGGCGGAGTGACAGTCTCAGTTACATTCTGGTTCAAGGTGAGAGGTCGAAGGTCGAATAAAGAGTCAAATGGGGAGTCAAAAAGAATTTAAAAAATAGTAATTACAGTTTGAAATAGAGATGTGAAGGTCCAGTGATAGATGACTTCATAACTGTGAGATTTGAGGTTCAAAACCAAGTTGAAGTGGTAGTGTCTTCAGGGGGGCATTTCATCAAAAGACTTGTCGGACGTTTTATCCGACAAACTGTTATAAGCTACTGAAATGCTTGCGTCTGATTGGCTGAGAGCAAATTTAAATGAAATGTCCGACAAGTCCTTTGATGAAATGCCCCCCTGGTGTATTCTAAGGAGAAGAAGGATGTGACTGTTACAAGCGATGTCTTTTAAACTGGATAATAAATCCAGAAGGGTGTTTTAGCAAGTTGTTCATAAAGTTACAAATGGCTTTATAAACGACTGGAATATGATCTTGGGTGCTATACTTAACTTATCACATTTTCAATCATTTAGCACAAGAACTAATCACCAGTGGTTTGTAAATTTGTTCGTAACGACTTGGTGAATTACCACCCAGGAGCACTTGATGAAGCGCCTATTCCACAAAGCCCTTCATTATCTCATCCCACAATTAGCATTGGAATTAAATTATACAACAGATAAAAAGAAACAGAAAGAAAGTGTTAATTTTATGGAACAAATAACCTCTAGATTTGAGAACTGCAACATCTTTGGAATGTTTCAAATCCAATTTTTTTTTATTGTGTTTGACGTAGATAATGGTATTGCCCCAATTTCAAATCCTTTGTTTCACCTTTATCTTTCTTTGCAATAGATATTCTTGATGAATCCCTTATTTTATAATCTTTATTATTATTTTTTTTTCTATAACAATAGGCTGGAGCAGGTCCCAAACAAGTGGAGTACCCTCTGACATCTCAACAGAAAGTGTCCATCACAAGAAACATTGAAAAGATGGTATATGAAGTCCTCAAAGATCCAAAGGAGGTAAGGGAAACATTGATGATGATGACGATGATGATGATGTTGTTGAAGATGATCTGTTTATGATTAAAATGATGTTGATGAAGTTGATGATGAAGATGATGATGATGATAATGATGAAGATTATGATGATGATGATGATGATGATGATGATAATGATAATAATGACGTGGATGATGATGATGTTGATGATGATGATGTTGATGAAGATGATAAGTGTGATGATGGTGATGATGTTGATGATGATGATGATTGATGAAGAAGATGATGATGATGATGATGATGATGATAATGATGATAATGATGTGGATGATGATGATGTTGATGATGATGATGTTGATGAAGATGATAAGTGTGATGATGGTGATGATATTGATGATGATGATGATTGATGTTACAAGAAATGTTGAGAAAATCTTAAGCCAAGAGAAGGTAAGAAAAAAGATGAGGTTGATATTAACAATAATGATAATTGTGATATTGAATCATGATTTAACATCGCATACATAGTTGTGTGATGATGATAATCTAATTCTTTTGATTATACTAAAATTGAATCTGACATTCTGACCTCTAACCTCAACCCTCTATCAAATTCTCTCCCACTACAGGTTGCATCTCTCTTTCATCTGATCGTTGATGGTCGCTATGAGAACCCAGTTGAGCCCTTGCCCCCTTCAAGTTAGTACTCAGGTACCTGCCCCCTCCCGTTTCACCCCAACCAGCAATAGTTTATCTCATATCAAAGCACTACCTAAATATTTCCATCACTGCACGTCATTCAAATCTCTACCTAATGTTGTTATTATGATTAACATGAAGAAGTTTATTTTTAAAGTGATTATCAAAGGCCTACTGGTATGCCTACATAACCTTCAACCTCAACCAGCAACAAGAGGAGAACATATATGTACAAGTACTTTGGTTTGAGGAAATTGTCTCACTGAAATGTTGCTCAGTCTTTACTGAGTCATTTATAATTTTTTTTTTGTTTTTTTCCTTCTACATATACATGTATATATACTGTGGGCAGAAATTTTTGTTTACTTAAACACAAAATCGAAGTAGTATGATGTGTTGCTATGTGTAAGTACTTTTTGGAATCGACCAAAGCTACCTTGATGAATGTTTGTTAGAAATATTACATAATCCTTAAATTTGTTCTCACTTTTTTTTTAAAAACTGGATGAAGACACTTAATGGGGTAAGGTCAGCTGTATTCATCAAAATTTATGAAAACATTGATTACATTTGTTTTTGAAGTAGATATCATGCATTTACAGACGTGCTGTCCCAACATTTGGAAGTAATTCCTGATTTAGTATTCGGCATCTACTATTGAAGTGTTTGAATACCTGTGACAAAATTGATTGGGCCACTATTTTGGTAAAGCAAATGATCATATAATGACATTGCAAACTGCATGATGCACCTCATAAATGTAAAACGTTTTAGAATTATAATAAGTTGAGTTGTGGTTTATGGTGAAATTCGCTGTGGTGAAAAGCGTGTGTAAAAGGAGGAACTAATCTTACATAAAAAATATTGTTTCCCCTTAATGTTTTGCCTAGGTATATATAAAAAAAAAATAAAAAATCCTTGTTTTTAGATGGAATTGCGCCAGCTACGGGAATTAGGGGTAATATCTAGTAATTAAATAATTTTAGTTTCTCCTTATTTTTCTAGCTGGATCTGCCTTATAAAGACAATGTATGAAGATTTTCATTTTAATCATCAAATTAGCCTCTTTTTCATTTTCTTTTTCCATAATTTCCCTTAAGGTCATATTTAGATGAATTCTCCTTTATTCCACAATTAACATTTTTATCATTTGAATTATTATTATTATTTTTTACATATAGATTTCGTGGTAAAATAGTACATTTTCTGACTTCTTGCCAAAGTAACTGATTGAAAAAAAAACCACCAAAATATTATGTAGGAATATAAGATCAAACCATTTGCAGCTGTAGGTAAAAAAACAATCAGAATGAACAAAAGCTAATTGATATTTGAGTCATTTGATATCTTTCTACCTTTATTACAAATGTAGAGTTATACATTTCTTGGAATTATGTACAGAACCTAATTCAAATAATTTTAGTGAATTTTTGTTGTTGATATTTACAATGGCTTCCTTTGAACATAGTTAGTATCGTATCCTGTTGTTTGAAATAGATAAGTAACATTTATGAAAACAGTTTTCTTTTTAAATGAAGTCAAATTTGCAGATTTCCAAGTTCCACTATTCTTTTCGTTTCACTAAGCGAATGTTTCTTTTTCTAATAATTAGTTGTATACGGTAGATAATTTTTGGCACTCTGTTAGTCTCTGACTTTCTAAATCAGCTTCCGGACTGGGCTTATGGATTTCAATGTGTAGTCTTACAGATCAGAACCTGGGCAAGTGTTAAACCACATTCAATTTGATTAGACTGTGTCTCTAAAGTTCTACCATAGATAGAAAAGTCTGTGAATGCACACTTTCTCTTTTAAATATTGCCATGATTAATCATTTATTACAGTTTTCATGATTTCTTCCATATTTGTTTTCACTTCTTTCAAGTTATTTGGTCTGTAAAGTGTGTTTATTGACAAGCCAAAGTCATGTCACAACTGAAATATTGTTTATATCAAATTGCTTTTTATAAATATTCTTAGAAATATACACGTGTGGAAGGTTCTGTAACTTCATATCAATATTATGTAAGGGCCTAAAAGTGTCATGTTTGCATTAGATATATATATATATATAGTTTTGAAGTATAAATAGCAAATGTAACTAATTTTTTGTATTTTGTTAAAAGCCTTGTTAAGTTTTGCATGGTCAAAACACAAAATGATTTTGTTTGACTCGAGCATTTAATAAAAAATATCTTTTTTTTTATAATGATGATAAAAAATGTCCTCACTTAGAGTTAAGGGTAAAATCTTTAGAAATGGATGTCGATTTCTACCTGAAGTGAAATGCTGTATAAGCTAATATTTTTTGCAATTTTTGACTAGGTGGGGAAATTTGACCGAGCCTAATTTTATGTTTTCATTATCGTAAACAACATTTTGGGTGAGTGACTGGCAAAATTTGCAAAAATAATCCCTCTGCAAAAATAACTGCTTATATTCAGTAGTACTTATGCCAATATGTGTCTTGCTAATAAACTTCTGTAATTGCAATTGCTTTTAGAGTGTAGTCCTGCCCATTAAAGATAGAGAAAAACATTGTTGTAGTAAACTGAAATAGGAAGTAATAAGTTTCCTATAGACATGGGTTATAATTTTGGTAAAACTTAATGATATCAGTTGTATTGGTCTCTTATGAAACAGCTAGCAAAGTAATCATGTTAAATCACTGTGAAAATTTGACAGTTAGAGCTGATCTGGCGCCCTCCATTGGCATTGATTTTCTTTCCCTTAAAATATGGCTTCTAAATGACCATTTTTATAGATTTAGCTAATCTGTATCAATGAACTTTATAGGAAGATATTATCCTAAAATTTTCCTTTCCATCCGTGCCTGTAAAGTTGAAAAGTTATATGTCCATGTTTATATTAAACAAAAAAGTATACATGTAGCCAATTTGTTGTAACCCTGACTTTTGATTATAAGGCATTTTCTTATTAATGTTGTGCACATTTATAATGATTTTTAGATCCCTGTTTTTCCCCCCAAGTGTTATATGATATTATCTTTCATTCTATCTGAAGTAAACTCAAAATTGAAGGTATAAAGCCCCCAGAAAACAGCAACTCATTGTTCAGAATGCGTAGATGCATTATTCTTTTTTTTATTAGCCATTCTTCTCAATGAATGTTACAGTTCACTTTTTAAAGCTATCTCTTGCCAAAAAAGGCAATCTAAACCGTTACCATGACAAAGTCACACAGTAACAAAAAATTCTACTTATTAGGACAGCACTAGAAACTTGAAAAAGTTTCAAAAATCTTTGAGATTGGTGATGTTTGTTTAGGATATCTGAAATATATTTTGTCAAAGCATAGTGAACATCTGTTGTAAGTCATATTTAACTTTCATTCTAGTTACATGACTAATTATTACATTTTTCTTCTGTTTGAAAACCAATTTTATTTCTATATTTTATCATCAGGTCTCTTCATTTATACATGTATTATATTGCGTTGGATGCTTTGCTCTGAAGGGAAAACAATATTTTCATCTTCCCCCTCCTGTAGGCCTGTTTTACTTCAATTAATTTCTCGCATCATCAACTTAAAATGTATACATGCACTATATATGATAATGAGATGGTTATATTTTCTTCATTTAATTTCTCGCATCATCAACTTAAAATGTATACATGCACTATATATGATAATGAGATGGTTATAGTTATAATGAAAATGCATCTTTCATCTTTCATACAAAGCAAGTAGATGGGCTATGTACATTTCTTATGCATACATGTATATGGAGAATCAGTTTTACATTTGTTTGTGTAATCTTTGTAACCAAGAATTCATATGATTGATATGATACACAGATTATTTTTATTTATATCATGAGAAATAAATATTTGTTCATTTTCATGCAAAAGTAACCATGGGTTGTTTTATATCTGTTCTTTTAGTAGACTTGTTTATGAAGTGAACTCAAATTTCATGCAAACAAACTAAGAGGTTGTCCATGACAACCTAAAAGCTTGCCTAGTGCTTGTCACACATATCAACAAGTATTAATGCAAGCAACTGTTGTTGCAATATATCATACATCTTTGAAGAGGTCAGTTGAATACCTCTTTTCAGGTTTCCTAGGAAAGAAACGTCTTTGATATAAATGCCCTTCGATAAACAGGTTAATTGTGTTTCTGTTTCCATTTTTTAATTACAATTTATTTTTACTCTAAAGAAAGAGAAAGAAAGAAGAAAAACAGCATTAAACAGTAACAATGGTATAGAAAGATGACAGATTAACAATATTCATTGATTATAGGCACACACATTAAGTATTTGATGTGGATTGATTCAAAGATTGCCATCCTAATCCTTCGACCCATTTGCAATAAATATACAGCAAAATAGACCCAAAATTAATGACATGGCCTTTAATGTGATGCAAGAGGGATGGAGAGAGAGAGAGCAGAAGAAGAGAGATGGAGAGAGAGAATGACAGAGAGGAAGAGAGAGAGAGATAGAGACAGACGGACAGAGATAGAAAGAGATAGAGAAGAGAGAGAGAAGAGGGGGGGTGGGGAGGAGAGGATATGTGGTGTAATAGTTAGAGAGGAAAAAGCAACAATGAGAGAGAAAGTACAGGGTAGAAGTATTTAGAAAAAGATATTGAAAACTGGATTAAAATATACACTGGGATATCCATAATTATAATATTTCATTTCAGAACGAACACAACTTGTGATTAAAACTTGAAAAAGCTTTTTTTTTTTTTTTTTAAACCTCGTAACATTCTCACAATCTATTCCATTTTCCAAGACCTAAGATGGTGTGCTAAAGGTAGTAGGCCCTAAAAAAAAAAAAAAAAAAAAAAAAAAAAAAATCCAATTTTCAAGGGACATGCGACCAATAGCAATGTACCCCGCCAACTGAAAAGTCAACATTTCTTTCAACTCGAACAGTCGCTAAATTAGTTCTAGCGGTTAGGTAGAGTAAGATTAGAGGTGGTTGATTAGCTTTAATATGAAATTGGTTTTATCTTCCCGTTTCTTCTTCACTCCGCTCCTTGAGTTAACCCTTTAACCCTTGACCGTTTTCCTGCATGCCCTGGAAAGGGCATACCCACTTCCTTTAGGAAAGATAGTGACATATAAAGAGCTGTTCATAATGTCAATTTTGGAGTTTGGGAGGTTGGAGTTGCGGCGGCGGTGGCCAAGAACTTGAAGGAAAGAAGATATAACGAAATTTCTGACAAGCCCAAAGATGCTCTGTTGTACCACAGGTTTTTGCTATTTGTGTATTTATTGAAGGGGGGGGGGTTGAGCCCCTTATATCTGCACAATCGCCAAAGAAAGTGATGACAGACAAAATTAATTATAGCAGACTGTTATAGAACCTAGTACTAGCTTCCATGTAATCAGAATTTCCCATATTTTTATTTTATTTATTTATTTAATCCTTATTTTATTTTTATTATTATTTATTTATTTATTTTTTATATAGTTATATATATTTTTTTTGGGGGGGGGGGAGGGGACTATGAGGAGATTAATTTTTTAAAAGTTTTTACCGTCCTCATCCGTTTACACAAATTTCATCAATTAAATTAATACAAAAAATATGGGACTCAGACTGAGTTTTTATTTTTGACTTACCAAACTAAAAGAATTAAACCAAATTAATACACAATAGACACACTCATTATCGAATCCCCTATCTTTAAACTTCAAATTAAATGAGTTTTTTTCCATTTATCTCAGATTATGAATCAGCTTTTTAAATGACAATACCCATACCCCTCCCATCATTGTAAACATGGTAAAGCTTAAACCAATCATGATTAAAAGTGCAACTTGGTTTGTCACTAACATTTAGACCAGGGCACCGCCCAAACTCTGAGCTCACATGTTGATTCACCTCTCATGTATCCAGAGGTACTTATAATATATCATGACTGTTCTATTCATTTGTTCTCTATTTTTCAAGAGCTATCATGGTTCAAAATTAATGTCTTATTGTAGGATGGTCGTTATTTCGAATGTTCTTAATATCCGAAAATAAGCATTTCCTACACCTGAAGTTTCGTTTATTCCAAAAAATATTGTCCGTGCATATTGATGCCATAATCCCAAACACTTGATTCTCCAAAAATAAATAGGGTTTATGTGAAAAAAGAAGTTTCAGTTATAGGTTTAACGCCTAGTTATAAAGTCATTTTGTGTACTCCATAAAAAGTATAATAAACTTTAAAACTTTAAAAAGCCTCCAAAGTTTTAACAAAACAGGGCCTAGATTTTTCAGCTGGAACAAATTTCTGGGATTTAATCGGAAATCTGTTGAATCTTTTTTACAATTCATGCAATAGTTAATTCAGTACGCATTCTCCGTGTTTGCAAATTTTAAACCGGCGATGTGATTTAGACCAGAGACAAAGTTTAAACTTAGACTGGAGGTTTAATCATGAACCGCCTTTAGAATACGGGCATTGTATTATGTGAAACTCTAGGCGATGACTCATTGGATTTTTTTCCCCAGTCCCTGTCTCATTGAACTCTTCTTGTGGTAAATTATCACAAACTGGAAATAATTGACAGATGCTTTCCAAAAAGATGTTGAAAGATGTGATATCTATCTCTGTTTTTTTTTTCTCCATAGTATTTCGATATGATTAACTATCTGCCGACTCAAAAATCACCAATAATTCACATTAATTGTACTCATTTTCCCCGGCTAAATGTATTTTTTGAAACTTCTTGTTTTTAAGCTATTACCAATATAGCAAACACTGTCTTGCAGGTTAACAATGAGCTAATAATCATCATCTTTCGTTAAGTGGTAGGACTAACAATGTAGCATCTCCCCATTCTCCTCTCCATCTTCTCGGCTCTCTGTATATCCTTGTCTTTATTTATGTCTCTCTCTCTCTTTCAATTTTTTTCTTTGCTTTTCTATCTGAATTTCTTCTTTTTTTTCTTTTTTTTTCGATATCAACTTTCACGTATATACAGTGCGTCCCAGATAAAAGTATACCCAACTTTGAGAGCCTCATATTAAAATTGTATAAAAATTACTTATGTGTAATTAATTTTAATTTCATGACAAAGATTAACTCATATTCTATCTAATGATACCAAAATCATACCGATACTGTCATGGATGACTGAACACTCGAGTGTTTAAAAAACATTGGTCTAAAGTGATCTGTACCAAGTTGTCTGAGAAGCAGCCCTGGCTTTCTGATCATTCATTGTTTGTTTGAGGTCAGCCTTCCTGAGTCCTGCATTAGGCACAAAGGATTACTTGATCTATTGAAATGCAAAGGTGCGCTTTTGCTCAAACTTGGGACAGGGCACTTTTTACGCTTGTTTTTTTAAGCCCAACTTCTTTGTCATCCGTCACAACACGGGTATAAATTTGGTATCATTGAAAAGAATATGAGTTGCTCTTCATCATGACATATATTTCAAGGTCACACAAGCTAGAATATTTTAATATGAGGCTCTCAAAGTTGGGTATACTTTTTTTTCTGGGACGCACTGTATAAACCATCCATCTCAAACGCACGGCCAGCCACCTTCTCCTCTCTTTAATTTCCCGCCCATAGCTGTGCCGATGATTCACTAACCCCAACACATCTGGATCTGATGATGAATACATCATTCTCTTCGGTCGGGACTGAAAGGGCGTGTGGAAAGAACCATCAAAGTAAATTGACCATAGCTACAGCGCTCAAGGCTTTTAGTAGCAAACTTTTCTCGTCTGTTTCCAAGCTCACCTGCTTCCAATAAGATGAGATCATTCCTAAAGGAAGAGAGTGAAAACACGCTCCTCTGTAACTGCATTCAGTCATATTTTCCCTTTCAAGATGCCTTCAAAACTTTTTTCTTCTCCCGGGATCTTCCTGGTCAATTTGCTTTCAACAAACTGTACTTTTTCATAATTAGTTAAAAACAAAAGTTATGATGAGTGTGTAATTTATTTCCCCCCTTTTTAATGAAGAAAACATTTCCCATGATTCAGCTCGAGGAACACATTTTCACCCATGCGGTAAGAATCCTTCCAAATCATCACAGCCAAGAACCAGCAATGCAGCCTCCCAATTCATCAATATAATCACTGTTATCATTATCATTATCATCATCATCATAATCATTAACATTATTACCACCACCACTGTGACATCCACAACCACCAAAACTACCACCACTTTCATCATCATGACCAATACCATCATCATCATCATCATCATCATCATTCCCACAACCATCACCACCACCACCATCATCATCATCATCATCACCTCCATTATCATCGCCATTACAATCTCTATTATCACCACCTTAATACCATTATTATCATCACCACCACCTCCAGTACCATCATCATCACCATTACCATCATCATCGTCATTACCACTACCACCACCACCACAACACCATCATTGTCATCACCACCACCATTATCATCTCTATTATCATGATCACCAACAGTATATCGTCAGTATCATCATCTCCATCATCATCAACACCACCACCAACACCACCGCCACCACCACTATGATCATCATCCATCCACATCATCCAGTTTCACTATTCCATTAAACTACACAGAACAAAATACTCTATCGTTCATACAACAGGATCGTTTTATGGCAAGTACATGTATTCCACATTTATTGACTCTAATATCTGCAGATATTTTTTTTCTGACTTTTTAAAATCTTACATTGAACTGCACTGTACAAATTGGAATATTCCAGCAAACATACAGATAGAATAGTCTACAATATCTCCCTAGATCACTGAACTCTTTTTCTAGGACATAATAATAATCCACATAGATCTCACAAAAAAAAGACATATCCACTGAAATAAAGGTGCACTCTACATTAAAATTTTAACAATCTGCCTTTTCCTAATGCCATATCTTGTGATCTATTCAAATTGTGCTTATTCTTCCAATTTTCTTATTGAATCCAATAAAAGCCAATATAAAAGATCGATACTGTCATGACTTGTCTTAATCCTTGAAGAATATTTGCTTCTATGTAGCTTTACAATTTAGTAATTAAAGTTGATGATTTGATAAATATTTCTTCACCAAATATACCTTGATTTATGTTTTTGCAACATGAAATTCTGCAGCATATATTTTCATTGTCCAACAGATTTTCTTTCTCAGAATGTAAATGAAATAAAAGAGGAAAGACACGTAACTTATATCATTGATCATAAGTTAATTGTCTCCTTCCTTCCTTTTCTAATTTTTAAACTAACGGGCCCTAACATCTCTTTAATTCAACAACGTTAGCAAATTTTCCCCCTCATCATGTTTTATGAAGCTGTATTTCCTCTTTAGACTTCATTACTTTGTGACACATCTAACCAGAGGTTTTTTTACAAATGTGATGACATATCTTTAAGAACAGTTCTATTTTTCCCATACTACCTACTTCAATCCCTTTGTTACTCACCAATAGAGTTCTAGATCTTCTAAGAAAGGCGATGACAACTTTTATCCCACGTGAAAGTGATCTTTTTAAAACCCTCCCTCCTCTCCCCATTGTTTCCCTACTTTCATCTGTTCAGTATTAGACATGACAGCTGTTTTGAATTCCATTATTTCCCAAACATTTAATAATGAATATAAAACTCACATAATTTCCCACATCCTTTGTCAAATGTCATCCCTAATACTTCCATTTCATTTCAAATATTGTTCATCTATTGTTCTATTTGAAATGTGACGTTTAATCATCAGACCCAATTTGTTTACATGTAGTGTTTGAAATATGAATATAGTATTTCTCAATCAAGAAGTAAACATGAAAATTCTATAATGAGAATACAATTGTTATACAATGGTTTCTCTTGTTCTTACATTTTCCAGAAAGTCAAAGAAATAGCTCATTTTCTTGTCTTCTTTCAAGATTTTGAAAAGCAAAATACATGGTATAAGTAAAATTCTTAATTAAAATTTTTCACGAGACACCCTGATGGAAAGATAATGCTCACAGCAACACTTCCAGATATTAACTCTTACACACTGGGTCTCCTATCAAGCATGCCTGTTATGCCTTTGTGTTGGCAAATTAGGACTTACGATATTTGAATAACATTTACAGCAATTTTGACACTACATGTGCACCATTTCTACAAGCGTTTTAAGTGTTTAGTTTCTAAACTATTCCTTTTCTTGGGAGTCTGAGTTGTTAAACAGCTAATGAAATTGAAAAATATTTAAATTTACACATTCTGAAATTGAAAGATATCATAATTATGTACATTACAAATGTACAGTACAGAAGATTTGAATTTTTACAAGCCTTTACACTGACCACTTTACTAGGGTAAAAAGAAAATTTGTGACAGAGGGCAAGAGATATGGAAATAGAAAGAGCGAGAGAGAGAGAGAGATAGAGAGAGGGGGGGGGGGAGGAGGAGGAAAAAGGGAGATATAGAAAGATATGGTACAAGAGTTCCAAAGAAAAAGATAGTTTGAGAGAAAGGGGTCAAAAAAGCTATAGAGGAAAAGACCATAATTTTTCTGTTAAGAGTCAGGACATTCGCTCATATAATTCAACACAAAACCAATGCCCTCCTGACTCTAAACAAATGATATATGGAGAAATACAAATTAAAGTTACACAATTACACATTCAATTAAATTGAAGAAATAAGGTGAAAAAAATAGTACAAACCACAAATGAAAAAATCATGAATGAAATGTCAAAAAAAATAATACCACAAAGTTCACAAAAATAAATCTTTAACACATAATATTATCTCAAGTTACCTCCTTTCAGTAAATATTCTACACACTCAGAAACATAAAAATTCTCACAATGGCACAAAAGTACTCTAGAAAAAAAAAAAGCAAACATTTGACAAAATCCTGATTGCACTTTTTGTTACATCATGGATTACAAAATCCATGTTAAATTTCACTCTATATCATTCAAGACAACAGAGATATCGTTCAATGTTAAGCATAAGCCTTTAGCATCTGTTTACAGCAATGCAATTTGAGCTAAATAATATCACTCTGTGTATGTATATATTTTTCTTTTTCACTTGCTGCACACTTTTTTTTTTTGCAGTTATGTCACCATTATCATGGAGTTTCTTACTTTACAACTTATCCATGCCATGATGTACTGCACACACTTACAGCAAATTTTTTAGCTATTCGATTATTTTTAATTAAAATCATGAATATCCTTATCATGATAACATAGATGAAAATGATCCCAATTTCTTTCTTAAGACACGCCACTTAATTCTACATGGATAATTACAATGCAAAACATATTGTATGGAATGCAAGTCAAGTAAAAATGTTCTGGATTTATAACATGATTTCTTTGACAACACATTGCTATTCAAGCACCACATTGTTATACTGGTATATGTGAATATTTTTACCAGAAAAAACAAAGAGTGAGAAAAGTTATTGATTTTCTGATTTGTTTGGAGCTATAGTGGGCCAGAACTAATGTTCTGAGGTTCTACTACTTTTCAATCTATACTTCAGATTTCTGAAAATAATAATGGCTAAACCCTGTCCATTTCTTGATATATTGCAAACTGGTTCATCAGGTATCACAATTAGTGCTAGTCTAGTTTGCAGACCCTTTCTATCCCCCACACATAACATGTTTGCTAAGGGTAACAAGATCTGAAGTTTAAACTATCATGGCTCGAAGATATTATTAACCTCTTGGACTCTCCTATAAATGGTAATTTCCTGCTAAAATTGACCTGATCTCCTATCCATTACAAAGTCCTACACCGATATTTGATGCTAAAGTTTATACTTTGGAATGTTTGATAAAAGTATAAGTCATGACACTCCTGAATTTCTGTTCCTAATATTTGGCACAATAACTAAGGTGTAATATATCATAGGCAAACTAGACATCAATATCACTTCGTCTCAAGTTAAGCATAAATCTTAGCAAACAAAAAAAAACACAAACAGAATATTTGGCAGGATATAAACAATAAATGATAACGATGCAAGAAAATTGTTGTCAACATATATAATTTTTTACCCTTAATAATATGATGGAATAAGAATAATTATCATAGTAGGACAAACACACAATGTGAATTAAGTATGAATAATACTACCTGTCACAATGACATGGACTGGATATAAGAATACAAATTGAATCAACTTTGGAGTAGCATTTTTGAATAATATAAATAAAGCATAAATATTTTTGCAAGCTTGTACATGTAGATAACAATTAGGGATATTAACACAGTTCAAAATAACGAGGTCAAAAATTTGGTATACATTACATCTCTTCAAGAACTATAATGCAAAGTCAATATACCTTAGATTAAACAGTTTTTAATTTTTTGTTCATGCGAATATGATATATGATAATCATTAATGAACTTTTTGTCATTTGGTATGCTAAAGGGCCAGATGGGAGTATATCAGACAATAACAGGACCTAATACCCTTTTTGCTCTCAACAAAAAATATGATCATGAATAGAAAGAGACTGCAACAATTCAGAAGTTATTTTACAAAAATAGTGCAACAGCTAATGATCAAAAAGTGATTAAAACATACAATATCTTATTGCCAAAAGCCATAAAGTTCAATATCTCATTGAGATAGATCTTTCTGGCTTTTGACAAATAATATGGAAGTCTAACGAATAAAGAATAACAATACAGTTTACTGAGAAGAACAAGCAAAGACGTTGTCAGCTTAACATGCATGACATAACGATACAGAAAGGTACAGAAGTGGCCTGATAAATGTTTTGTGAACAGTAACATCCACAAAACATCATCGCCACGAAAGACACACAATCAGATAGTCCTTTGAAAACTCTCTTTAAGAAACAAAGAAAAAATAGAAAACTAAAACTACAGCACGAACTACAGTCATATTCATTAATTCATATGCTAGAGAGAAATATCATAGTAAAAAAGACAAAGAACTAAATAGTCTCATTTAGACAAAGAAGAACAAAAATTACATCTACTGGGTAAGGCATACACTAAAATATTCCTACTTATTAATATTTCTCAAAACAAACACAAGAGGATTTTAGAAAAAGAGAATAGCAGCAGCAAAAATTGCACAAGTTATTATTAAAGTAGTAGCAGTAGAACAAGCTGAAATATACAGAAAAGTAGCAGAATCGTCTTAACAGATTTATATGCTAAGAGTAATCATTAATATTGTTGCAGTCTCCTTACCGTAATGAACAAAAGACATTACATGATCATATCAATAGTAATTTAGTTATTCATTTAAATATGAAATATGACTGCATACTATTGATGCAAAATGTATCTAAATATATTATGTTGTTACAGTATATGACACAATTACTTGTAATTCCTTCAGGGCCTAGTGTGTAGATTTAAATATATAAATAATGTCATGATTTTGTCATAATGCCAAGTTAAAAATCACAATTTCAAGAAATCTTTTCTGTGCTATACATGAATTATTGGCATATATATATATTAAAATAATTTTCATAATGAATGATACATGGGGACCATAATACAATCTACAAATATATAAATGGAACATTTGTGAAGTAGCAAGCCTTTTTTTATCCAAAAGTATTAGATACTCGGGCAGTTTAAAACTCCCGCAGCATGGTAAGAGATACAGGATCTATGATGTAATGCTAAGGTTTAATGGTGGTAGTCAAAGGGACAAAAGTTTGTGAGCTCTCTATGGATTCCCATAGTCAGTGCAGCATTTCATTACAAAATATAACGTTTCCATTTTTATAATTTATAAAGCCTTGAGCATTCTTTGTGGAAATGTGTGCATTATAAATATTGCTATTATTATAATGAAATTTGAATTTGAATGTCAAATTGAAGTAGGAAATTTAAAGGGTCATAAAAACTATTCCAAGGATATCACTTTTTGATCACTGAAGAGACCACCCTGTAGAACAATGATAGAATAAATGAGTAAACTAATCAGTTAATCTGTCTGGGTTGGAAGGCATATCCTCAAGATCTGCAGTACAGGTGTCTTTGGTCCATGTGATGATGGACTGAAGGGTTTCCAGGATCGACAGCGTAGGATATAAATCTTTCCATCAGTCTGCCCGATTCACGATGGCAGCTCATTTATGACGTCTTCCCGTCTTCCGAACCCTCAGATGCAATGCCATTCAACCTAACCCAGCATCCTCTTAACCCAGGGCTCATTGACGTAACTAACTCTAGATGGTGGGGGTAGTTTGTCTGCACCAAGCCTTGTATCCCATAATATATAAAACAGGGTCTGTATTAAAAGACTACACACTGAACCTAATAGGATCTTATACATACATATAGGTGCTCCACACTTGAGACAGTCATTAGGAAGCAGAGCTAGGCTTCACCAAAGACACATTTACAGCTTCAAATTAGAGTCTGTGCTTACAGATCTGGACTTATGTCACAGACTATGCACACACAATTGCAACAGTAATTTGTACACACTATGCTTATTACAGCGTTAAACAGCATTATTTCTTGTTAAAATCAAATTTCTTATGCAATGTTTTGAATAATTTACAGATCTGGGGGTGTGTTCTAGAAGGGAACGGAGGTCATTGACTACCAGGGATCTTCCTCCATGAGGAGAATGAATCATGATCTTAAAATAAACCACCCCTTAGCCTATCCCCATGAGGAGTGCTAGCCCCTGGATGTATGTAGTCCCTGGAACTGGAATCGATGTGCCCCTTATGTGAATTGTCTTTAATGTGCACTTTGGATCAGATATTGAAGACAATCACAATCTTACTTTCTGTTTCTGACAAAACCATATTCTATGCTGAGAGCCCATAGAGCATAAGTTTGACATCCTTTATTCTCTTTCAGATGCTAACTAATAATAATTAGTAATAACTAACACTGAGTTGAGATTTTAGCCAAAATTTCTGCAAAATTAATACAGACTTCTTGATCAATTAACTGCATTAAATCTACAGCCAACATTCTGAACTGAAATACGATCATATTCTCTTAGATTTCCTGTCCTACGTAATCTACTTCTGTCCTTTCACATAAGGCAGAAGAGAAATTCAATATACATGAACACGCTGCAGCTAAACTCTATATGCAGTAATAATTCACAGACTTATGTCACAGACTATGCACAGACATAAATACAATTGAAACTGTAATTTGTACATAACAGTAATTTGTACACACCAGTATTATGCTTTTTACATGAGCCTTAAATACCATTATTTCTTGTTAAAATCATATTTCTTTCGCCATGTTTTGAATAATTTACAGCTTTAAAAATCACTGCTTCTATATACTGATATTTCGTTGACACCTTTGCCTCTTGCAAATGTGAGACCACAACAGATTTCTTTTTCAATTATCACATACAGCAATTTCCACTTGTAAGACTTTTTTGTTCTAATTTTTAGAATATGCACTTCTTGTACTTTACCCCAATCACCTCGTCATCTGATGTTTGAAATTTTGAAAATGAATCATGACTAGCTTCCTGGAGGATTTTTAAACAAGGAATGTTTACTGTTTGTGTGTTAGATCCATGAACTCTCAGACACAAATCTTTGAACCAGATTTGAATCTGCAGCATAATGCTATCTGGGAACTGACTATACCACCAGAACATATCTGTATCATGGACTAGACATTATGAATGAGTAAGAAATACCTCAGTCAGTCCTCTTAAATTTTGACTCATATAAATATTCAAGATTCTAAGTAGGATCTTGGGGCTTTGAAAGTTGGGAGGCTTCAAATCCAACACCTTTGAATTACAGTAAAAATCTTTCTTGTTTCTCATTTGCGAAAAAAAACATGAAGGTGTTGCTTCCCTGGAACCGGAGTATTCATGGCTGATCCCTCATGTCACTATCGCCTTACCCAACATGCACCTGCTCTAGGTGTCCTAGATAATGGTTCCGTCATCTTAATGACCTGGAAGCTTCCTGTCTTAAGAGGTAACAGGGAGCTGCTTCTTAAGAGCAACAGTCTGAAATCCCCTTAATTGGAGCATCATGCAGTTATTTGCTCATGCAGAGAAGCCCAATTATTGAAGCTTGTTGAGAAATACCTTACACAGAAAAACCCCAGATTCCAATAAATTTAAGATGAAGGTATTTGAAAAAATGTTATGGAACCATTTGCTGTGACGCATTCTTCTGTCCGTTAAACCCTACTCTTGAGTGATTTTGTCTATTGATCGTTATAAATACAAAGCAGCATTGTCTTTAAAACCAAAGCAGCATTTGCCAGAACTCACCACCAGTTTTTCATGATATTTCAACACTTAAGTTTCGCATCAATTTCTATCCATTTCATCTTTTTGTGATAATCAATAAATAAAGGTATATGGCAAATAATTTAAGTAGTCCTCCAATGCTGATATATAGAAATATATTCAGGGTTATTAATTTCATTAACAGTCTTTTTTCATCTACATGTATTTCAGTTTGCATCTCGACTTTTCATTGGAATGCCAGAGCCTTTGGGGATCTTACTTTGAACTTTGACCTTTGGCTGTGCAAGTCTACTAGCAGGCTTAAGGTTGTTCTTTACCGGGGAGGGGAGCTTGGAAACCTGACTACCAGACGAGGATTGTGGCAGGGTGGTTGTGGTGATGGTGGTGGTCGTTGTGAGGAATGTTGTGTGGACTTGCCCCCTTGGACCAACAGATGGATTGTTGTTCTGGTTGCACTGAATCTGGACACCTGCTTGTCTTGACCCGGTACTGCTGGCCACGCCTGGTAACTGTCTCTCAGGTGGAGGAGAGACCCTCTTGGATACGTTGCTAGTAGGAATGGTTCTTCTGGGAGATTTAGGGCTGGGCATCTTGGATTTGTGGACTGGAATGCCATTAGCAGTGTTCTTTGTTTGTGCAGGGCTACTCACCTCTCGCTTTACTGCACCATTTACACCCTGACGACTTGAAGGCAGTCTGGATGCTGGTGCGGGGAGTCGGGACTTCAGGCTTTGTTTCTGATTCTCAGTCCCATTCTGTTTCTCTTGGGTGTGTACTGTTGCTGTATGTTGAGATGAAGAGGAAAGTTTATTGTCAATTAGATCAGGGCTAGAATGCCTCATTTCCTGAGAAGTTTTCACCGTTTCTGGTGATCTTCGTTGTGACGATGTCAAGTCTACGTTGCTTGACCGTTTGGTGATCGTTCCTTGGGGACGGGCAAATTTGGGCATGGCCAGTTCTTGACTCTTCTGCTGCTGATGTTGCCACATATAGTGTTGCTGCAGCTGTTGTTGCCTCTTGGATTGCTGTTGTTGCTGCTCAACCAATATCTCTTGTTGTTTCTGAAGGTTGGCTGTAACCTTCTCTTGTTGATCTTTCTGCAGTTGTTGCTGTTGGTTGTGCAGTCTCTGTTGATTCTCCTGCTGCTGCTTATGAGCAGCCTGGTTTTGCTTGTGAAATTTGTCCTGTTGTTGCTGCAGCTGCAACTGTTGCCATTCTAGGCTTCCTTGCTGCTCTTGAGGGTAAGCACTCTTCCCCTGATCCTGGTGTTGTCTCCCATCTCCTTTGTGCAATGACGAAGGTTTCTGTAGTCTGTTTGTGGCTGCCTTGCCATCAGCTTTTCTTCCTTGCTGCTGACCTGTCTTAGGCCGCTGTATCTGTCTTGGTCGTTGCATCCTTGAGGTTGGTCTTCTCATCTGCGGCACCTTTGACTTCTCCTCCAATGACCCGGATTCTTCACTGTCATCATGGGAGCTATCACTCTGGTTACGTTGCCTACACACCATCCTGCCACCAGACCCTGTTGCTTCATCAGAACTGGACAACCTCTCATGGGCTACCCTTGGAGACGCCAGCTTCCCTCCTCTCATACCCATCCTACTCTGAGGATGCTTCAATCTACTCCTGCAAATATCACCCATCTCTTCAGAACTCGATCCCTTCTCTCTGTTCATCCTGGGCAAGGAACTACCACGCTGACTGGGTAGCTTCAGTATACCCGAACCCGACCCATTGCTACATTGATCTGAGATGCGGACATGTTTCCGATGGGGCTTGGTGTGCTTCTGTCTATCTAACCGTGTGACGTTGTCATCGCTGGTGTCTCCTGAGCTGAGACTGTTTCCTAGAGGAGAGAGAGTGACCTGATCCAAGCCAGAGGACCCCCGCCAAGGTTCCCGGAGGATTCCTTCTTCTCCACCGGAGGATGAGGAGGAGATGGAGAGGCATCCTTCTCTGGATCGGAAGCTGTTTGCTGTGACCTCTGACCCCTCAGGAATGATGACTTCAGCATCTCTGGGCTTTCCCTCACTGATGAAGCGTTGTTCACACTGCTTGCATCCCTGCAAATTTTTAACAAAAAAAGAATGAAAAATAATTACTCATTTGTCTTTTTATGGAAAAGGTGACATTATGTCACAAATTATTTCTAAATATATCAAAATTAGTCCCTCAAATGTCATTACAATTACATATTATCCCCAATTTACTTGATTGTGGATAATATTGTAATAATAAAATTGCACATAAAGGTTTTTATTTGCATCCAGTGTAAAGAATGGATGCATTCAAACATAAATAAATCCTTTATTATAACTGCAGTATTTGCAATTTTTGCTCTTAGGTGAAAGATACATTGTACATGAGATCAGTGAATGTTATTTTTAACCCTGACATGCAAAAGCGGGAAACAGATTCAAGGGGCTTTGTCAGACGGTTCATTTAAATATTTAATTGGATTATTGCCGTCTTCCTTAATGCTATCATGTGCCACAGGTAAATGGGATTGGCAATGGGAAATCTTGACGAGTTTGGCGCAGGAAGAGAGGGGTGAACAAAATTAGCAGAAGACAAATGGACATCTGTTGAAAGACGCATAATACTCGTGAGGAGGGATGAACTTGCAACAAAGGCTTTATCCAAAAATACAATTGGAGAACGAGAATAGAAATTTTCTAGCCTTGTTTCCAAATGTGCTATACTGTTATTTCCCAGTCCTTGTCATAAGGCTTTCAAGTTCATACTTCAAATGGCTTCTAGGCTTACAAATGTTTATCATAAATAAGATATCTTGAGAATGAAACATATTTCAACCCAAGAAGTTGTAGGCCTGTATTCTTAACTGAAGACTGAGTTCATATTAGTTGAAGTTTGTGTGGTGCTATTGTTGTGACCCTTTTGTCTGATACTCAAACAAAAGAATGGAATCGCACAAACTTCAACTCATACCAACTAAATCTTTGGTTTAGAATACAGGCCGTTGAGTCTACTTCCCCTATTTTTGTACTATTGCATAATTTTCTGAAGTGAACTTGTCTGACATGATAAAAATGTCCTATTTTCATCTCTCCTATTTTTGTCAATTCTGCTGTCTGAATGTTCGACTCATGATGGCTTTACGATAAATAAGCTTCAATTTACTGTTAAAAATCTTGTCCTTTTAAAGCCTCATTGTATCTTTATATGACACAAACAAAAAACAACCTGGTCGGAAAATCAAATTTGGATACTGTTAAAGTATTTATGACCATGCTTACAGGCCTTTTTCATGGTAGCAGCAAAAGGCTTTGAAATATGAGGCGCTTCTCCGATGCATGAAATATAGGGATGTCCTGTCTAACAGGCAGGCTTATGAGAATTAACTTAACTTATGAACGGAAGCGTCCATTTCCCTCCACTTTCTAGAAGAATGATTTAAAAATTAGAGCGGAGCTAAGCCTAAAGAGGGCAAGGGTACGAGGGACAGGATATTTATATGCCCCTAGGTCTGTCAAGAAAGTGATCAAGAGAATTTCTATCTCATTTGGCTCTTGACTACTGCTACTGCATTTCACCAACAGCTTAGTGAAGGCAAATGTTGGGGCAGTTGCATAAAACTTGCTATAATGGTAACTTTGCCATCAATGGTTAACTTTCATGAAATACTCAATTTTGATTGGCTGTTAAACAGTGTTACCATGGTAGTTACCATTGATAGCAAAAGTACAATAATAGCAACTGCCTAAATGCAATGGCATCCAGTTCATTAAACTGGGCCTGAAAATGAATTAACTGAAAAGGTAACAAGCCTACATATTCAGATGCTTGATAGCAGCCAGTGAACTGGAAGGTCCTCAGTTCAAAACCTAGTCAATGCATTATTCTCTTAGGCAGGGCTCCATACTAACTCTTATGCCAGGAATTCAGATTGTAATTTTCAGGGTCTATACGTCCGGGCCTTACTCCATAATAAACTAGTATTATATAACTTGGACTTTCAGATGTATCTAACAATAAGTACATATGTACACAGTTTTTTCTCCTCCCACTTAAAATAAATGCAATAAACAAAACAATTGATGATTCACAGGTGGATCCAGGGTTTGAAAATAGGAGCACAGCCAAAAAAATTAGAAAATAGGGGGAGCACAGCCCCCTGGATCCAGCACGGCAAGTTCTGTAATTGCCAAATAAGATAAAACTCAGGTTCATAAGTCAAATAAAGATAAGGCGAAGTGTGACAAGCAGAAGGGCGCAAACAAAGAATCTAGTTCCAATTGCTGGAATTTAAGCGGAGAAGTGCCATCTCATAAGTCACAAGAAAGACAATCCCGGAGTAAGACCAATTACTCCCTGCTAAGACCATCTTATGACAGTTTTCCTTATGTGATCAAACAGTATTTGAAATGAGAATGACATGCTGAAATGTGACAGTCTGAGTCCCTGGAAATGACTTGTTAGAAAGACAAATTCTTTGTACTGCTTACCTTTCACTTCACATTTGAAACACTGTCTTAAAGTTATTTCCTTTTTTAAGCTTTAAGTCATGAAACATTTTTTTCCCTTTTTACTATTCTTAACTATATCTTTCTATAGTGCTTTATTTTTAGAGGGTAATATTTTGAGTAAAATGTGTAACAAAATAATGAATTCTGGTGAATATGATGATTTTGTTTCCAATAGCAATCACAACATTTTGAGAGAGGTTAAGGGGAGTTACTCTACAATCTATTCCATAACAGAGTAAGAAAATAGTAATAAAAAATTAATGTTTCATACTCAATCCATTTTCATATCATACATCAAATTGTGACAAAAGTACATTTAAACATTGTAACATTCAGAGTAACATAATGTACAAGAATTTGTTTGAATGATCTAGTATTACTCAAAGGGACAATTATGATTCAGGCTGATGTTGAGATGCATAAAAACATTCCAACATTAATATCATAGCATTCTGAACAAACTAAGTGTTCACTTTGTACATCAGTTTCTAAGACAAATGAAATACTCATTCTTATACTTCTGTTAAAGGTGCCCTCACACTACGGCGTGTTGAGCTAACGTTTGACCAGCGTTCTTGGAATTTGGTGTGTACGTTCGAAAACGTTGCTACTCGTTTTCATACGCAATTAGTCGTGTCTCTGAACGCAAATGTACGCTGAGATAATTCATAATTTATTACACGTTTCACAGTTTTTAGCGTTTTCTAGCGCGTACAACGCACTTATCATAGGTTCTGTATGCGCGGGCATTAGCAGTGTGAAGTTATGCCGTGGATGTTCGTTCCCTTGTCGTTCTCTATTCGTTCCCTCGTCGTTCTCTGGTCGCCAAAGCGTCTAATCTATCTCGGGAGTTTTTTTCAATTATGGTTATTACTATTTTTCATTTTTAATCATATCTTGAATGCATCGATTTTTTCCTCCTCGATTAAAAAAAAAAAAAAAAATAACAATGGTATTAAATCTTCCTATTATCAATGTTATGGTCGGAGAGAGGATTATGGGATAATCAATCGACATGTAATTCAATATAACTGTGGTTCTTAATCTTTATTCATTTTGGGAACTAGCTATATTATTGATGTTATATTATCAATAAAATTGAATGCTGCCGAGCGCCTTCAGAGTCGCCTCACTAAGCTGTAATAGTTACATTAAAGCCCTTATAAACACCGAGTAGGATACATGTATAAGTGGATACATAATGTAACTATTATTAGTAATAGTCTATTCATGCATGAATATGCTTTTAGAAGATTTTCGTCAAGTGGTATTTATGTAATTAAGAAACAACTTCATAGTTTGGTTAAGAAAAAAACATTATTATGAGTATCTAGGAATAGGATAACCAAAAGCTTGATCACGGAAAGAATGAGGAACGGAAGAAACACAAGATAAGGGACCTGGTAGACAAAAAGGAAGAGAGGTAAAAGATAATGAAAAACAGCACAAGAAACAGACAGAAGAGAGAGAGAGAAAGGGAGAGAGAGAAGAGATAACGATGAATAATATAATGGGAGAGATGGAAGATGAAATAGGAAAAGAAACTAAAAAGAACATTATGAGTTATATGAGAAATGAAACTCAAAAGTTTTATAATAGACACAAGTCGTTTGGAACATACATTGTGCAAAACATTTTTTCCCTTTTTGTTTGGGGTGGGAGGTTGTGGGGAGCTTTGTTTATCTCTAATTTATGGGCACAAATTGTTTATATCATGATATTATTCATTGTATTGGCATGTTAAAGTGTTGAACATCAATGCATTCTGATAACTGCATGAACAGTTTGTTTTCCTTTTTGTTCTGTTTTTCCCCTATATGATCCTGAGGTATTATACCCCCTCATAATTATGATTTCTTTTTTTTGAGCACTTAAATTTCAAATAAATTGATGGGTGAAAAAAAAATCAGCTTGCACTTTTTTAAATCAAGATGATCCTAATAAATGGACGGGCTTGTTTCATATTAGATAAAATATACTTTTTTAATTTCTCACCCCTAATCAAGACGAAGGGGTCATACTCTTTTACACTACATCTACATCTACATCTACACTCAATAAGGGTGTTATAAGATGGTATTGTTTTCTTGAGATAGAAAACATTACATTTTTAACTACACTGTTGGTCAAAAGGTTGGATTTTTTTATTGATCCAGCCACATAAGTAATTTTGATGTTTATTTTTATTATTTTTTTTTTATATTGGATTTTTCGTAAACCATGACCGGGTATTGAATAATTGAAAAAAAGTACTTCATCTACCACAATAACCATTCTGGCAACTTTTTTTTTTTGACTTACCAAAGCCCCCTCGGTGCTATCCCATGAATCGATTTTGAGGTGTAGGGTTGCTATTGGTCTTAAATCTAGGTTTAAAAACAATGGTTTCTTGTCTAAGTGAGGGGTTGAATCGAAAAGTGTGACTGTTAAAGAATATAATAATAAAAATATTCTACCGTTATGGTAAAAACAGAGAGAGAGAAAAAACCTTTAACAATCAATTGTTATTATTTTTTCAATTTTTTTTTTTTGTCTAAGAAATAACCATAGCAGTAGTGGATCCAGGATTTTGAAATACGAGTGGTGCATCCTGAAAATTTGAGTAAAAAAATAGGTGCAGGCGAAATTTTTCAATCATTTTTTTTTTAAATCAAAGAAGGGGTGCGGGTCTCCTGCGCCCCGTCAGGATCCGCCACTGCCAGGTTCCCGGAGAGTTGAGAGGGGACTAACAAATTCAAGAAATTTAAGCTGGAGCAAAATGATGTGGCTAGAGCAAAAAAAAACAAACAAACAAACAAACAAAAAACAAAAACAAAAACAAAAACAATAAACAAATAAACAATAGTAATGTTATTGAAAATAATATATCAATAAATGGACTACAATGAGATAATCTAAATACAATAGAATAATAAATAATAGCCCAAGCTTAATGAACAACAGTGTTAATTCTCGTTCTTGGTGTTCTTTGAACTGTCGTATTCTTAAGGCTCAATAATTGCTCCAAATGGTGTAAATAAATATAGAAATCAAGACCAAATTTGTTTAATTCATTTAAAAGTGTTTTAGATACGTTTTATACTTTTGATATTCACAGAACAACAATTACATGTATATTTTTCAAGTCCAAAATGTTTTATTTCAATGATCCGCAGAATAGTTACTGTTTACATGTAAATAATAATGCAGCTCTATAAACAGGGAGGGAAACTACTGAGGACACAACAAGAATAACAGAATGATCAGCTTTAATCATTTTATTCGATGACACAAGCAACGCGCCCGCATTGGTGACGCTAAAGTATTAAAGGTAAAATAAACATACGCCCCATTGTTGTGACATGAGGAAATTGGGTAAAAAAAACATATAAACAAAAGTTCTGCGTTGGTTGGACGCACTTCGAACGATGAAGAACGTTCTCCAAACCAACTTAAACGCTAACGATCAAGTAGCGAAATGCCCAGCGTTCAAAGCGTCTTTATAAGAACGCTGTTACACCCAAATTTTGAACTGTTCAAAATCAAAATTGACCTCAGCGTTCCTCTGCGTTTCTTTGCGTATACGCAACGAATAGCAAACGCTTTCTACGTTTGCCAAGCGATTTTCGAAACGACAGTCCGCGTCATCATGAACGTACGCGAAAATGCAATTTTAACATTCCAAGCGACGTCGGGCAGTCGTTACTCAATACGCATCATATTAGTCACGCTCCATATACGTTTCGGTTATTGGTCATAATATTAGTTGTTTCGTTCGATTCGATAGTATAAGGTGTACAGTATGCGCGTCCTATACGAGTCAGATCATGCTATTGAATCGCTTCCGTTTTTAGTACGACATGATCTGATCTTGTGAATGAAAGTCACATGCTTTGTGCGCTTCTCTAACGTTCTTTAACAGCGCTCCATACACACGCTAGACATAGGTTGGACATGGGCGCCTGTTCATCGTTTGCTCCAATAAAGTTCTAGTAACAATGAGTTAGGGTGGAACGCTTTAAGATCGCCTGCCGCGAGAACTCGTCGTTACCTACTAAAACGCTTAATTTATTTCGCTCTCAGAATGTTAGAGCCTCAATTAAATTCGCCATTTTGGACAGGGAAAAATGGAGGCGTTCTTAGAGGCGGATTTTGGACATAGTCAATAATTTCCGTTAGATAGAAATCAGTCCGAACGCTAGAAATTATTCACGTTACCCCTCCAACCCGCATCTAAAGTGTGAGGGCAGCCATTGAAAAAGACTGCAACCGGCATTTACTATATTCAAAGTCCAAACAATATAAAGAATCTCTCTTTCTCGGATAATACTTTCTCAGTAGTACTCGATCTAAGGCAGCCACTAATCATTACAGTTCAAAAATCTATCAATCTTATATTCATGACAACTGCATTCTTTAGCAAAATAGCACAACGCACACCATCGCATCTCGCCATCTCGAAAGGCTCACAAGGCAGATTAAAGGATGTATTGTACCCTACAAAACATGAGACTCCTCCCCCTGCCCCCTGAAAAAAAAAAAAAAAAAACGAATACAATGACACTTGGACATAATCTTGAGGGTCAATCTGTTCAGTGACTTCACTATTTGTTTTTAATCAATTAAAATCTTTTGGTAATCAGCAGATGATTATCAACAATTGATATTCTCAAAATGAATAGAACAATTTTCCACCCAACTGTTACTTGTAACCATGTCAGGGGGTCAAAATTTATGAACAGGTTATAGAATTTGATATACCTGAACATGGTAGGTTCCATGCAAAGCCATGTACTCCTCAAACGCAGCCTTTATCCGACTGGAAGATGCATTAACAAAACATTAGACGTGGATGGGAATGGGTGTGAGAGGGGTGGGGCATGGGTGTAAGAGGGGTGGGGTATGAACGATAAACGTGAATGGAAATTTGTGTAAGAGGGGTGTAAAAGTGGTGAAGCAGGGCATGTGAGGGAGGTAGGGTGGGAGCGCAAAATGGGCGGGGCATGTGTGTACAATGGGTGGGGCATGGGTGTACAATGGGTGGATCAGGGGTGTAAGAGATATGTAGGGTAAGAGGATGAAATGGGTATGGGTCAAGAGGAGAGGTGTGAGAGGGGCGGAGTAGGGGTGTGAGAGGGGCAGAGTAAGGGTATGAATGGGAAAGGGCATTCATGAATTTCAGTTTGAAAGGGATAACAAGGAGTTATGTGGATGGGATTGGACGGGCAGACAGAAACATAGAATAGAAAAAGAGGAATAAGATTAAAACAAAAAGAGGCATGGAAGAAAATTGTATGAAAAACAAAAAAAGGAGACAAGTTAAAGAAAATATAGAAATATCACCAAACAGAAGAGAGTCAATGAATAACAAAAAAGCAAAAGAACATTAAACGAGAAGAAAAAGAAAATGAAGAAATATTAATGATCAGACAGGAGTAAATGAATAATAGAACAGAAGATATGTGTTGAATATAAAAACACAAAGGAAGTTCATTGGACAAAACAGAAAGAACAGCGGAAAACACACATATCAAATACTTGTTCATTCTGATTGTTTGAAAACCAAAGAAAAATTACTGCTAGTTTAAGTCTAATGTGCATGCAAAATATTATAAACAAGATGTGCTGAATAGGAGCTATATATGTTTTCAAAACATTATTGAATCAAGCGCGATTATTGAACAACTTATTTACACATTGACACTATGCCAAACATTTCCAATCCATTGCACAAGAATTTCCCAAGCAGACGCATATCTTCTGAACATTCAATTGGAGTTTCCACTTGTTTTATGATTCACTGAGGCATGGTCATTATCTAAATATTTACAGGACATTTTATTTATTCAGATATGGAAAAAAGGATCCAAGTCAAGGTCTAAAAGTGATTCCCTGGATATTCACCTTTCCGTCGTTTTATTGAATGCACTTCAAATAATTTGAACAAAGCCGAATAAAACCCGCCTTTCAATGTCAATAGTACTAATTACACAATTTCAGAACTCAGACCTCAAAGTCACACATCATTGAATATTACAATAACCACATTCCCATAATCTGGATATGTAGTAAAATTGAGAATGTTAAAAAAAAATCTTTG
The DNA here is from genome assembly GCA_940671915.1 of Paracentrotus lividus. Lineage (NCBI taxonomy): Eukaryota > Metazoa > Echinodermata > Echinoidea > Camarodonta > Echinidae > Paracentrotus > Paracentrotus lividus. The sequence goes on from CALNVZ010003433.1 coordinate 10,684,895, forward strand.
AATATAAGATTTAATTTAATACATTTTTCATCTAAAATGCTAAGTTTCAGCATTGTGATCTGATAAGTTTTAAATCTTATCTGAGCCATTAGATATTCAAACAATTTATCTCTATTTATTGAATTTCTTTAAAGAGTATCCTGTATATAAAATACTTAACAGTACCTCTTCAATCAGTTTTAGTTTTAAAAATATAGCATAATTTGTTATTAAACACTGAAATCATTAGTCAGGATTGCCTGTACAAAATAAGTAAAACAGAAGATAGTAATGATTTGTGTATTTCACATTCTTATTTTAGAATTGTGCTTACATATACATGTATTGTTAAAAATACAAACCATCAATTTCCATGGGAAAATCTGCAAATAGGTGCAGATCATTAAGAATTACATATGATCTTGAACTTCTAATTTTTCATCTCTTTGACCCCCAAACCTAAATAAGTCACTATTGAGGACACAAAACGTCCTTTTTGCTATAAAAAGACCCCTCAACAGGTTCATGCGTTAGTCTTGATGGGGAAATCCTTGAAAGCGCAAGGAGCCGAAAAAGCTACCGAACAGCACATCCTGTTTTGGGAAACGCAATAAACGATGATTCACCCCAAACATACATCACCCCATCTAAGGTTACTTTGGAAATAAATACATGACTCAGGCTGAACTCAAGAATAGGCTATGCTAACTAAAGCACATGAATCAACACTAAACAGAGGATGGATTTAAGAGAAGGGGGGGGGGGGGTTGAGTCCTAATTTACAATAAGAGTGTCTTTATAAAACTTTTTTCTTTTACTCTATTTTCAATAATGGATGAAGTTGAGCACTACTTTACTATGTTAATGGTGCATCTAATTAAAAAAAAACTATCAATGCTTCCTATTTTCTAATTATGTTAAGTTTTAAAAAAAAAGTATAAACGATGGACCAGTGGACCATTTTTTGAAATTCATAGGATTTTTGTAGTGATTCATGTTCTTATTTTTGACTGAAATTGTTTTATAAACACACCCTTACATGTAGTTCATGCATATCTTGGGTTTGAGGCTTTGAGAAAAGGGCATAAGTTTGCAGTTCATTAAGGACCTCTATAATGATAACTGAAACTACTATAAAGTTGTAAAGACATATCGCTGTTAAATCAAATTCAAAGAGGAAAAAAGAAAAATTAATTCGCATAGGCCTACATGTTCAGTCCACAAAATATAAAGGAAATTTTGCTTAATATTCAGTGAACAAAAATCACACCAATTAGGCCTAAATGAATGATTTAAAAAATATAGATTCTACCAAAACTACTAAAATCATAAGTGTAAATATTTGATATGTTTAACAAGTACAAATGTAACTCTGACTTGATACAATATATCTAAATGAAGTAACATTTTGACTATAAATCTAAAAACACGGTGAAAAACAATGGCTTCATGGAAATGACAATATTTAAAATCTAAATATAATTCCTATATAAATTTTTAAAAATATAGCAGGAAAAAAAAATAAAACACAGACTATAAACACTACACTAAAAAAATATTTTGAAAATAAATGAAATAATTTTTTATAATCATTATGTATCTCAGACCACAAGCTAATTGACCCAAATATTTAAAATCCATTAATTCCCAAAACCTCAAAATTCTTGAAAAATATGTACATGTATTTGGAGCCAAGTTTGAGATGTGTTTTGGCAGCTTTTATAAAGGATGGCTTCATCAGTAACAAAACTGTTATTATTTCTTCAATAAGCTCTGCAGTCCAAAACAGAAAAAGAATAACAGGGTTCATTAAATTGCAAATTGTAAACTGGATAGGTATAAATAATTTGAAACTTGCATGTGAATTCTGGCAAGTTTTCTTTCCTGTTCCAAAGTTATTTAATAACTTATTGAACAAGTTTTTGCTAAAGTTAATATCTTAAAATGTTAAGGACTTAGTTCTTATAATTCAGGTAATAAAAATGTAAGGCATAAAATAATCATGAAAAAGAAAGGGACTAATGAGGTTATCAATTCAAATTGTCTAAAGATTGTGAAAACATTATCTGAAATATATGTTACACATAAATACGTATCTGTTTACAATCATATTCTACAACCTTCAATCATGCTATTGAGCCATATGTTCATGAGTATGAAAGTTTTTAAAATTAATATAAAGTTTCAAGAATAGAAAATACTATAATGATATTGAAAAGAAGAGAGCAAATGCTTTTAAAAGGTGAACTCATTCATTTTGATTACCGGATAAGGTGAACATTCTGGCAATTTGAAATGTAAATGATACCTAGCATGAAATGACCTTTTCAACTTATGACATTCAAATTCTAATGTGATAATGATGGGCATGCACTTGACACAGTATAGGAACAAGAAGTCATTAACAAAGTTTAAAGTATGAAGTATAACCTAAATGGAAAGTTTTTTTTTTCTTTATCAAATTTGTAAGTATATATAAATAAAAAATCAACTTCTTACTTCCAAATTGTCTTTTTAAAATTTTTTTAATCATTATGCCCCCACACACTAGAGACCATATTCTGAACCAAAGACCGGGTGTGTATGAGTTGAAGTTTGTGTGGTGCTAAAGTGTGATTCTTTTGTCTGACAAAAGAATAACACAATAGCAACATACAAACTTCAACTCATACAAGCTCAGTATTTGGTTTAGAATATATATGGGCCAGTGTCTAGTTGTAAAAGTTGGGTTCAAATAAGTTTGGAAAATAATGTAAACTAAACTACCACATAGAGAATGAGCTAGAAGTGAGACAAGGGATGTATTGCACGATAAATACTATTCATTATGAATGATCTAGTATATCATTTGCTAAATCACAGAAGGTTGTTAACCCATACATTTAAACATTCATCAAAGAGTTAAGACAATTCTGGGTCTCATAAAATAGGTATCTATTAACTAATCCAGGCATTCAAGATCGATCATAGTCTACAGGGTTTCGTATAGATCAAGGTTTGACGTCATTCCAATAAAAGATGGGAAATATGTACGATTCCTGATTACGTTGTAGGATATGGGCATGCTTGAAAGAAATAGCACTGGACTGGGAGGAAATTAGTCTCAGACACTCAGACCCTATGCTGCAAAAACTATCTGAAACAGAATTTGGAATTGGCATCATTAGGTCCATCTGCTTGACCTGAAGTGTACTGTATTATCAAAAGCAATTTTGGTCAAAAATCATTATTCTTTCCCCTTTGGTGAATTGCATTTTATGAATTTATATTGCTCCTAATTTATGAAAAATACATTTCAACTTCATCCTGTACTGTGACAGCTCTGGATAAAATTGAATCATTAAAAAAAAAATGTATTAGCATCAGAAATCACCCCCCCCCCCTCTAGTACTTACAACACAAGCATTTAAATGGAGTAAGTACAGTTGTAATTGAAGATCCCATAAGAATGACATTACGCAAATTAAACTAAACATATGAATCATTCATCGTTACCACCTGATGTGCCTGAATACAGAGACACATCAAAACAGCATAGGGTCTGATAGTTAAGACTGATCAATAGGAAAAGACAATTTGGAGGAACGCAATGTTACCTGACTTTTGAGCTATTTTTAGTCGAGACACGTTGAGCGATCGCATCTTGACCATCGCTACTATCTGTGGAGGAACCATCTGATGTCTACGGTCAGAAAGCAAGCAGGCAATGACAAGATGGAATGGATGTAAAGCAATGAGGTCATTAAACTCAAATCGGCTGACCACAGACAAAACTTCTGATACTGTTAACTCTCAAAACATTTTGAATGTTGGTTATCAGGTTATGTGGCTATCAGCGCAAGAGCCAAGAGGTGATTTGTATGTCAATAACCTGGTGATACAATTAATGATTATCTTATGTAGTATAATGACATTAGGACAGAAGAATCAGAATTCTAAGCTTAAAAATATTGGAGTTACATGTTACAACATCCTTCTTGAACTCTGAAACAATAATCATTAACATGAATTATGAGCCAAGAATGGCGCAACGTTCAGCAGGCCGGGTTTTGACAAGGCTCATAAGTGGTCAAACAAAAACTAAGTTACAATTTTTACAAGAGTGTCCTCTTAGCAATATTTCCAATACTTTATTTCATTGTGTTTCTAACAAAAATATATGTTAAGAGCCAGAGGGACATTAAATCTGTACAAAATTTTGAGTTAACTGATTCCAACCACACAAAATAGCCTCATAATCAGGCTAATGTTCATTTTGAATTGCTTGCGATGGGCAATGCACATAGAAATCGCAATTTTGCTACATTTAGCTTTGATGATGATAATGTTTTTTTTAGACTGCTTTAAAATGATGACATAACAGACAAAATCTGTTAATATTGAGTTTTCCAAACTAACACTAAGCAAAGAGTAATTAATATGACGTTAAACACTCAAGAGTGTCCTTTTCTCTGCTTTTGATACATTTTCTGCAAAAGATGTGTCTGATTTGGGGGATTGGTGGCTGAGAAAATTAACAGGTATATCTGTAAAGAACAATATTATATGTGCAATATGAATTTCAACATGACCAATGAAGGATAGAATAACTTAATGTATTATACCCCCAAAATAATGAGAAAGTTTGAAATATTACTCTGCGAAACAAAATTATGGTCAGAGAGAGAAAAAATTAAAGAGACACAAAGAGAGGGTGTAGGTGTTTATTTGTCTGAAATAGAGAGCGAGAGAAGTAAGAGGTAGAAAAATATCATGGTGCAATGATTTCCCCCAGTTCACTCACTTTATGAGACAATACAGAAGGGAGGGGGGGGGGGGGGGGGGAGAAACAAACAAACAAACAGTAAGATACAGATAGTGATTGAATAAGAAAGAGGGAGTGAAAGAGATTGAGAGAGAGAGAGAAAAAAAAAAAGAGAAAGGAAAAATGAGACGCAGTGATTTTTTTTCTCAATTTCTGTCTTTGCTTGAAAGTATATAGGCATACAAAAATTTTGCAACTCACTGCCATATTTTCACCAAGTGTTTTAAATCAAAGTTGATTTATCCTGGGACTGATAGTCATTCCAGATCTGTATAAATTCATTAAACATGATGACAATTGATCTCGTCTGGAGTAATTAATCCCTCCTTTATCTTAAAAGCAACAACATCACACAGATAAACATACCGATTGTATTAGTAAATTAAATGCATATCATGGTAACTTAAGAAGAAAAATAACTGAAGCAGCATGGTAAAGTTGAACAATTTTATGACACATCAGAATTAAAAATTAAACTCAGATGCTATGTTTAACAAAATTGTACGATTAATATGAAAATCTTTAAAAGTTAATTTGTAGGTCATTTTATTAAAACTTTGTCAAAGAACCAGGTATGAAGCTACTTCATGTCAATGTATTGTACTTAGACTATAAATTCAAAGTTAGTTAGTATATTCACATTTTCTTAATATTAGGAGTCTTAGAACTTCTCAATCAATTATAATAATATCCATACATCTCTTGGTTAAAATCAAAACATATGAAATATAGTGCTGAAACCATATAGTTCGTAAATTTTGATAGTTTTGGTTTTTGTGTGATATAGGTAGAATGTACTATAGCATATATTGTACTAACTTCAAATGAATAGAGTCAAGATAATGAAGTGCAATTAGCCAAACCAAATCAACAAACCTTGGAAATTTGCAACAATCTTCTTTCAATGAAAATTTCTCAAGTTCATACAGTTTGTTGTTAATATCAACAGGAATGAAAGAAACTTTGTTAGAATGATATGTATGTATTTACATAACATGTAAGTTTTAAATAGATTTGTCACTAAGAATCTCTATTTTCAGTCTAGTTTCAAGCATTTTCACAATCTATGCCTCCAGAAAGCTTAACAGAGTTATAAATTTCTGAAACCCCCTTAAAGAACCTTTTGATCAATATAATGTAATTTAGAAGAGACATTGTGGTGTGTTATATTTCCCTTGAATGTGGAGATATTCTTGGAAAGAAGAATAGAGATTTATTTTAGGCTGTTACTCATAAAGCGCTGTCTGTAATTGCATTTGAATCTCTTTTTTAAGATCATAACTTTTTGAAGACCACATCATGACAAGTGAAGTTAAAAGGAGAAGTTTGGTGTAAAGCATTAACATCTGGCTTCCATATCCTGTCGACCACCATAGAGAATGTTACTCACCTAACTCATGTTGGTAAATATAGCATGGAAGAGCAACAGATGTCCAGAGCTAAAGAAAAAAGCTTAGAATTACAGTATTATTTTAGTCCTAAGATCCAAAATATCTTTTATATTTTTGGTTTTATTTTAATCATGTAATGCAAGAGTTGAGCAAAGACATGATTTAAGGCAGTTTCAACTATCATGCAACAAGAACAGTTGTTATGAGCCAAGATTTCCAGGTTATTTTGGTTAATTACGGTCACAAGATCTCATGAAAAACTAAAAAATGTGTTCCTTACAACATCTCTTACCTATCTCTGAAGTGGTACTCGTTTTAAAGTAATGCCAGAGGTGAGAATATGGCAACATTCTTTTTCAGTGCTCATATAGCAGTTCAAAGCACATTGTTTTCTGGGCATAATTTCTCATTATTTACAAGGAAATTGCTTGGGGATCTATTTAGAACAAAATTGAATGTCCTATAAATAGCACTCAGATTTTGAAATGCAATCAATTTTTGTTTAAACCCTTTGATCCTATTATTAAAGATAGACTGCCAAAACAACTAATTGCCTAAATACATGAATGATACATGGTAGACAATAGGAAAGAATTCTTTATACTTTTAATACATTCAGTCTAGTTCTCGTTGATAACTAATCCCAAATAAGTTTTTAATTAGAGATGGAATATAAATGCTGAATTAAATAAGAACACATGACTAAACTTCAGCCAGCCGAAAACTGATTTTCGTCTAATTTCGGTCCAGGCAACATCCATTAATTCCCTAACTGCTGTCGGCACGCAATCAATGACTAACGTCCCAAGCTCATGATCATGAAAGAAGATTTAACGGAACATGAGATGTAATGATCCTAAGTCCGTCTAAGACCCAAATGCAGATGCTCAAATCATTACAGACAGCGCTCTAGTGAGTAATTAGTCCCAAGACCCTTCATAAAATACGTTTCCAAGTTTATCATAAATGATGCATGACATGAATGTAATTATTTATACACCAATTGCAATGTCATTTGAATGTTTAAAGATAGCGTGCTTGATTGGTAGATGAAAGGAGTAAGACAGAGGAAAGGGAAACTTTTGAAAAGAAACATGTCATCCTCAAATTCTATAGCTGTAATACCCCTTCTCAAAATGACAAGATATTGCCCATGTTGTAGGCATACTTCCCTTGGAATGGAGATAGTGCACTCATTGTGTGAGAAAAAAAAAATATGATGGCAGTGGTAATAAAGTTTGTAAGAGACGTTAAGCAATACATAAAAAAACCTATCTCTATTAAGTGTAGACCAACAGAGAAGATGTGTGGGTCATTTTGTTAAGGGAGCATTGCATCGAAAATGGACATGACTAGACTCTTGCTAGCCTCACGTCTGAGGGCATTGCAGTGACCAATAGGGCGGATCAAGGAGGGGTCATTCTCAAGGGGAAACTAGTCAACCAAACTGGACATTACTTGATTTTCTCCTTAACCCTACCTATAGCATTAACACCCCTGGTTTGATTAGGGTAACGTGAGTCAACCCTCCCCGCTGGCTTTATGGGTGTAGAATGTACCAAAACTAGGCCACTAATCACATGTTTCACTATCAATGCACTCATCACATGGAAGTTGATCCATTAGTTACCATGACAACCTATGCTTATCGAATCCTCATATATTTGGACTTGCTTTCTTGCTTTGTGTAACTCCTGTCACCAAACGCAATAATAAAAATAATTTGCCAGCGCTTTGACGGAAAGTGTTTTGGGATGGCAGATGACTGAAGATGTTTTCATTTGAAAAACGACGACTGATGTCCAGAGAGAATGTGCTCTGTGTGGAATCCATTCCCAACCTTACTAAAATCTGAGCTCTATTTTAAATATTAATCCCCCCTCGTTCACAGATTTCTGAGAAAGTGTGGTTGAAATTAAATTTTCCAAGGGATGTGTTATTGCACGGAGGAAGCCCTAAAGGCAAACAGAATAAATGATTCAGTTGTCTGCAGCCTGATAAATCCAATTTTCAACCATTCTAGTTTTATTTATCATTAGATATCAATCTCACACCTTGATGAAACATTAATAAATACTTATTAAAGCAAAGGAGGTGACATGCAGCACAGTGTTTGAAAAGTACTTCTTAAGGCATTCCACATTTGTAACTCAAAATAACTCTTGTTCCAAGTATTTTTTTTTCTTATCCAGCAAGGGACTGTAACTACATACATCCAATATTATGTGCTTCTTCTTAGATTAGGGTCTTTAGGGAGGGTAACACTGTATGTCAAAATTGTGACAAGATCAGAAAAAAAATTAATGGAGAGGTGATGACAGAAGACATGGTGTGATTCACGATCTTGCAGCAAAGAAAGGTCAAGGGTTAGATACATGATCCATAATCATAAATTTGGCCTCCTAGTTTGATGTAGCAATTTTGAGCTTTTCCACTTTAGAAGAATGATGTAAATCAACTTCATATTCTTTTAAAAATTTCAGCAAGATCCAAAGGGAGTCGAAATCACGAATCCTGTGATCATTATTGCTTTAAAAAAAAACATGACAGTGTCAAAACTGCTAAGAGAAAGTAAACATTTTTTCCCCATCTTTTATCGAGCTCACTGAAATCTAGAATGCATATTTCCTGTTTACAAGTTTAAGCAATGCTCGATACAAAGACACTATTCAATGGACAACGGACGTCCAATTTTCGTGCTCAATATTGCCAGAAAACATTAGGGGCTATATGCATTAATAACATATTTATTCAGCAGAATACTAGTGTACTTTGTGGTATTTCTGCTTCGAATAATCTTTAAATAGCTGAAGATTTTAATAATATAACGATCATTATTTTCTCATCACATAACTAAGAACAGTCATTTCTCTTTGATGGATTTAATAATGGTCTCTAATCTTATTTCCCATTCATTAATCTTGTGTCAATTTTCAGTCAGTCGTAAACCGCAGGTACCCCACTAGATTAGCAAATTAGACGACTTCCTACAATTTGTTTGCTGCACTAAAACTTGCTTGCTCCTCAGGCTATTTTCTATCTTCCATGTAGCTTCTTATCACTTTTTGTCCCTGGGTTTTTCTTTTTCATTACTTTTGGATGCCTCATGGTTACATTTGCTATCTTTCAATTCTGTAACTGCTTTCCTTTTTTTCTCTTTGTCTACAACTTTAAAATTCTCTTTTCCTCTGATCTCTCCCCTTCCCCTTCTCTTTCATATACTCCATTTCTCATCTCTTCTTTTTTCGAGGGGGGTAGTATTTTCTCTTTTTGTTTTTTTACTTGCCATTTTAATGCTTTGGGATGCCTAGTTCATATATTTGATATCTCACTTTTATCTCTTGCTTTCCTAATTTCTCCTTTTCTGTCTCTTTCTCCCTGTCTCAATATAACTTCTTGTCTTTATTTTCTTTTCCATAATCTGTCTCTGCACTCTCACGTTTTTACCCCCCCCCCCACCTCTCTCTCTCTTTTGTCTGTCTTGTCTGTATTTCCCCTTATCGTCTCTAATTTTGTGTACATGTTTGTAGATCTCTCTGTCTCTCTCCTCCACTTCCATCTTCCTTTCTTGAACTCCCTCTCCTCCCTCTCTTTAGTTCTCATAAATTTGTATCCATCTCTCTCTCTCTCTCTCTTTCTCTTCCCTCACTGCTTTGTCTTTATTTCAAATTAATCTTTGCCCCCTTTCTTCCTCCCTAGACAACCCCCTGTTAATCCTATAATCCTGCAGACAGGTCTTTGAACACAGACAAAGGAAGTTGTCAATTAGTAATAGACTGTACCGAGGATTTGGGTGGGATGGCACGAGATATTTCAACATCATTCGCTATGCAACTTGTTACCTTTGATAAATATTAGTACTGCTAAAAGGAAATTCCTGAAGTAATTAGTTTCAGATCCAAAGTCAAATTCTGGAAAAGTATGTTTTTGAAATTCTGCAAAAATAGAAAATTTTAGGCTTTATATTTTTCACTAATAGAGATATGAAAAATTTTCTTTACAGGAAAGTCTAGTTTTCTATCTTACATGCCCCTCTTTCCAACAACGATGGCATGCGCTCTAATTACTATCTGTAAAGATAATCAATGATGCTTGTTAAGAAAAGAAAATCAACTATCAACGTATTACATCAAGATTAATTTTTTTTTTTAAAGTAAAATTAAGAATTACTTGTATTCATATACTTGATCATAAGTGTTAATATGAATATTAAGAAGTTCTGGATTATAGATTGGATATCATCAGTGCATAATTGGTGACTATAATAATGCTCTATGTCTGCAACATGCTGCAATGGAGAAATGGAATCTTTTTATTGAACATAAACTTGTAGTTTATCATACCAGACACTCTAAATCAATCCATAAACCCATCACTGCTTTACTTGAAGTATCTAATAAGCAATTAAACAAATCCTTGTTATTATTTCTGCTTCCAGTGACTCACACGCAACCATCACATTGATTTCTATTTTTGTTCTTAGAGAGCCTTGCTGTTATTCCTGTCTTAACCTCACCATATCTCCTGTCCTACTCCTATAGCAGTGTACGGAAGTCACTTTAATTTGCCTTGCCTCAGACCGTACAGATCCAGAGGGAATAAAGATGAGAAAATATCATGAACTATTAAAGAGGGTTTCACACGAGAACCAAATTATCTTTGTACAAATTAAGATTACAGTTGTAGCGATTACAATAAACGACCTTATACATGACAGAAAAAAAGCTGTTTTTGAATCGCAATTATGTGTGCCGCGTTTTGTTACCTCTCACACACAGACCGCAATTTATTATTGGACATGTCTCCCAAATCGTGTTTTGCGGTCAAACTATATGTAAATAAGAGAAATTGCAATTTCAATTTGAGAGAATTGCGATTAGAAATCTCCTATGAACCACAATTTTTAAAAGCATGATTCCATATTTCTAGTTTTCTTTCTTACCCTCAAAAAGTACCTTAATTTGCCAAAATACGATTGCAATCTCGACACTTAAAACAATCTACTCCTTTTGTTAATACCCTACAAATCATTTGACAGCAAGAATAAAAAAGTTATTTGACGACATCTTCCTGTTGACGAGTGCGATGTCTCAACTGACAAGTTGAAAAGGAAACGGGCAGGACAGAATGACAGACGAGGGAAGGCCGTCCGATAATAACACGGGCAGAATCCCCATGGATTGACAAGGATGATTGCAAAGGGAGATGCAGGCAAAATATAAGACAATGTGGATAATAGGAGAGGGATTGGTCCCTAGTCCCTTTCCTGGCAAAACATGTTGGTTTTTATATCTCCATGGTGAGGATGGTTACCCAAGTATTCAGGTACAGGATTAAAGATGTTTTTAGATTTCTTTGCCAAAAGGAGTACCAGTGGCAAGAATTATAATAGGAAGGAAATAAAGTATAGATAAAGTGTGATAACTATATATATATGAGAAAGTAATATCAAGGGGATTTACATAGTAAAATAAGGCTACAGAGGAAAATTGGTTATAAATAGAAAGTAATGAGAATTGAAAAAGAGAAAGAGAGAGAGAGAGAGAGAGATAGATACAATGTAGATATATAGATAGACGGGCATAGAGAAAGAGAAATAGAAAATAAGGAAAAGACATAGGGGGATAAATTGAACAAAGAGAGGTGGATGAATTGTTAAAAAGGAAGAGAAGGAGGACAAGAATAAGAAGGACAATATACAAAGAGATATAGAAAACAAATAAGAGTGGGGGCAAGATTTAGGAGATGGGTAGAAATAGACAAATGAACAAATGGGAAGAAGTCAAAATGTAGGTCAACATAAAATGGGGAAATATAATAAAAACAAGGACCTTATGAAGGAAAAGGACCTAAAAAAAATTGAAAAACCTTGAAATAAGTGAACGAATGTACAAATCAACTTCAATATCCCACGACACCCTCCGAGTTACGCCATGCATGCTGGGACATACCGTAAATGTGACATCACTCTGGACTCCCCTATCCTCTCTCTGTATACGATCACTCTGTGATGATGCTTCACATGTCGCCACAGACACTTTTGCTCCATCCTAAACGAAACCATGAAAAAGAAGAAAATATTGTTATTATTATGTTACAAGCATATACCTATTTTTTAATCAGCCATTCATCAATTATAGAGATCCAATCACCAAATTTTTTTTTGTGTGAATCATTGCAGTTCCACAGTGGTATGTTAATTACAAATATGAGAAAATATTAATTCTGTTTTACCTCAAAACACAAAAAAGTGATGTGTATAAAAACTATGAATATGTTGAATTTCTATATGGTTCCTTACACGGAATATTAAAAAAGTTCATTGTACGATTTAGGATCTATAGGCCTATGCACATGAATGCCTTCTGATCAGTGCCTGATACATGTACAAAATATACATTCAATGTACATGTATAACAAAATCCATCAAATTCACACCATATGCTTTGGCTACATTGCACAAGCATTGGCTAAATATGTTTTTTCCTGACTCAGTTTACTGCTTTGTTTACTTAAAGCTACCATATCTTGCATGTTCAGACTCCTGTATTACTTGATTGAAGTAATTGCAACTTTGGGTTTGTTGTTTTCCGTTGTCATCTCCCTTGAGTAATCAAGTACTATTTTGGTGAACTAAGCACCAAACTGTCGATAGCAACAGTCATGGCACATGAGTTTTTTTAATGAAATAATGTTATTAAGAACAGAATTAGGGAATGCGACCAACAAAACTAGAGCAACATATTTGCATTTGTGCATGAACGAAATGTGATTATCTGATTTCATATTGAATTTCCAGTACTATACTCCTGAAGTTTTGAAGGTATATTTCTGAATTTCTTAACCTTGCTATCAATTTTGTGTTACTCCTAAAGTGTAACTTCACCCTTTTTCACATTTTTTTTTTTTTTTCCTTTAATCTTTTTCCCCCTCCAATTTTAAGTTCTACTTTGCCTTGATAGTGTTTAGAAGTATTCTGTTTGGCAATAGCACATACTTTAACAGCAGTAGCCTAGTTGGAGGCACCTTCATTCAACAGATTTGCACATAAAAATATGAAGGGAGCAGAAAAGGCTCCATTAATTCACGTCTTATCTCAAATATTGAGTGTGCATCCTAGAACTTACTAGGCCTATATATTACATTAATACGTTTGCACAATAATACTATGACCTTTATCAATTGCAATGCATGACTTTGTCTTATATAATACCCTATATTTTTTATAAGCCATTCTGTTTCGATGAAGGTATCTAATGTGAACTCTCCCATTATTTATACCTGTACATGTTCAGTCTGTGCCTCTTCCTCCTGTGTAGGGATCTGTTCACATTGGGTCACATTATCCACTGTCTGTATGTCAAGCTCTCTCTCAGGCTGGCACACTGCAAGCATCTCTTGAAGGGCCTTTGGCTGTAAAAACAATTAAAATTATTCTTGAAATGATGTTTTTAAAATTATTATGGTTGTGTGGTTTTGTATACTTAAGGGCTTGGACCATTATGCTACATGCAAAAACAAATTGGAATATCAATATTTTGGGTAGTTGAAGCCTTTAAATACAAAAGACACAGAGATGCATGGTTGAAATCCTGGTGGTGCAGTTACATTTTGATAGCAACTGACACATAAATTCTAAAAAGTTTATCATGCTGAGTAATAAAAAAGTTAACTTTTTGTTTATGGTATTCATTGAAGAGTATGAAACAAATGAGACTGCATTGATGTACTTGAGTCTGGACTACTAGGTAAATTTCCTTTTCTTCCTTGCCTACATGTATTACTCAGCAAGTATATACTGTAAATCTATTAGCATTTAAAAATTTCAAATATTCCTTACTGATTATGTGAGAATTTAATTTCTCTTGTTTGATGTAGTGAAATGTAGGTTTGTCCCTGCTTTATATAAAAGTTTGAAGCTACTATTGTTCACAAAACAAGACAAAATTCACCATTTGTCAATGACATTTAATGATGATGTCATTACTGAACAGAAAAAACAAAAGGATAAATAACCGAGTCAGAGAAAATCTGTGTTTTATATCTCTGATCCACACTTCCCATTGAATTCATCTCTTCTTCCTGCTGTTATGAAACAAGTCTAAAGTCATGTACAAACTAGTCATTCATCCTCTTGTCATGTCATGTTTAGAACTACTGTTTATTTTATTGTAAAACATGTCAGTCAAGGACAAACACATGCCTATTCTTTCTATTTATTAAATTACTAGAAAAAATAGAAATTACATATTGCTGCACGTATACATACCAATGACAAGGACCCATTTTTAAAATTTTTTTATATCTGTTTCAACCCCCCTCCCCCTGTTCTTGAAAGCCAATCTTTTCAGAAATAGACATCTATGACCTATGTACTCCAAAATCAAATCAGATCATCCCCATCTGGTGATAATTACTGTCATCTAACTGAAATTGATATCTCAAGTTGGCAAACTTGACGCTATCACAATCCACTTACTCTTGAATTTCACAATATTTAAACACTAAAGATAACATATCTGGTAAATTTGTTTAAAAAAAGATCTGATAACATTCAATTCCCCACAGGTAGCTCAATAGCTAATTACATTCTGATCTTTCTTTTCCTGCAATGTTTCCTTGACTTGTCTCCTGCTTTAAAATCTACTATTATATTCATTTAACCTTTACCCAAAATATCAGTTATTATTATCAGAGGACACTTATCTTTTCTTCAAGTGGATGTGCTTTACATATTTTGTGTGTCTACCTATTGTTGAATAACATTTACACAAGTTCTTATTTAAACAAAGGCAGAAATCACACATTTGAAAAGTGCTTAATGACACATTAAACTTTGTATGTGAAAGACTGACTTTGATATGATTCCATGACATATGTTGTTTAATTAAATCAGAATAGTAAATACAGCAGCAACATGAATACTTGCGGACTTTGACAACCATGAAATGCTTATTACTCCTCATGAATGATGTTGCTTTAAAAAAAGACCAGAGGCATGTACTGGCTTTTCATCTATTATAAAGTTAATACTAGACCGATTCATTATTTTTGCAAATGTGCTGATAAAGAACATACTCTGTAGTTATTACACCAAGTGACCCGTGGAGTCACTAGGAAACTATGCAGTTAAAGATCTATATAATTTATATAATAAAGATCTCCAAATTTGGGAGTTTAAAATTCCTGCCCCCCCCCCCCCCCCCCCCCCCCCCCCACCGACACCATAACAGTATGTGTCAGGGTGGGTAGAGTAGGGGTCGAGAAATTGAAAGACCCTCTATAAACTTCAAAACCACTGCTCTAAACCTATTAATACAAGAGCCTAACTCCTACTGCTTTCCATCAATATTACCCCATCAATGTATGTGCCTCTGACTTTCATTTAGGGGGCCTAAATGTACATCAAGAACTTCAAACCAGAGGCATCATAAGGCTCTGCGAAAATGAAGGATTGGAGGGGCAAGGCTTGTGTGTTAAAAATGGCTTGCCTCTCCAATGCTTTGTCTCCTGAGAGCCTTCCAATGCCTCTGCTTCAAACTACAATCTAACTTACATCTTGCAGCATCTTGCTGAGTTTCCCTAGGGCAGTCTTCATGCTGTTCAGGTCCTGCACCATCTGTCTGTATGTACTGGCTTCCACTAGGATGGTGTCCCTTCCTGGCATCTGACCAGACCTTAGGTTACCCCGGGGTGAGTTGCTGGTGTAAGGCCCATAGCTCTGGCCTGTGGAATGGTGGCGATGTCTGCAGGGAAAGATAAAATGATGGAGTACTGTTAAGGATGTGTCTCTTCGTGCAGCCTGAACAGCTGACCCTATGCCCAGTGTTTACCACTGGGTGAGACAAGCCGATCTATTTGCCGGTCTATAAGTGGAGTTGCTGGTGTAAGGCCCATAGATCTGGCGTGTGGAATAGTGGCGATGTCTGAAAGGAAGATAAAATAAGAGAGTAATGTTAACCCTAATCAGGCAGGGCTTTTTTGGCTCTCCTATGGCCAGGGGGGAGTTGAATCAACCCCCCCCCTCCGAGATCTCAGCCGCCGATCGCGCGAGCGCCGCGAAATTTTGCACAATGGTAGTGTGCGATGTAATCTACAAGTTAGTACAGTTAATTTTACTTGAAAAAAAAATTCGGTATCAAAATTGTTTTTCAAATTTCTTATGTATTTCTTTGTTTTTCTTCGTTTTTTTTGGTCAAAATTGATTGCAGAATCCTTTTGAAGCATAATTATGCTGAAATAAATTAATTTTAGCCAATGAAAGTGAAAATAATCATATCTTTGTGAATCAGGTGAGAAAACTCTATTTGCATTGACTTTGTACACAAAATCATGTTTTTGAGCGATTTTCGGTCTGACGGAAATTTTTGAAAATCGTGCAGCGTCGTAACCGTATGAACGATTTTCACGAAAATGGTTTCAAAAGATGCGCAAGACTTAAAAGTAAAAAGTCAGCGAGCGGCACGGTCAAAAATTTCGCGCGGTGGCATGGTCGTGAAAAATGTTGAGGGGGGGCCTGATTAGGGTTAAGGATGTTTCTCTTGTATCCTGATAGTCTACAGGTTACCCCTGGGTGGATTGCTGGTGTAAGGCCCACAGCTCTGGCCTGTGGAGTGGTGGCGATGTCTGCAGGGAAGATAAAATAAGACAGAATCATCAAAGATGTGTCTCAAAGTGCAGCCTTGACCGACCCTATGGCCCAGAGTTAACCCAATAATGAGTTGGTGGTGTAAGGCCCATAGCTCTGGCCTGTGGAATGGTGGCAATGTCTGCACAAAATATACAAAAAATTAAGTGAGCAAAGATTCAAAGTGGGACAGCAGTACAGTTGACCTGACCCCGCAATCTTGAGGGTAGTTGGTGATAAATGGCCAGTAGTTCTTGCTTGTGGTGGTTGTTGTCTGTAAGACATTAAAGAGTTTAATCAAGGATGTGTCTCTTCGTGCAGTCTCTGACCAGACCCAATGGTTCTCAGGGTGAACCATGGGCAACTTTACGATAAAAGTTCTTTCTCCAACAAGGATAAAGATAAAATGCATGTAAATAATATAAGAGTTTCGCATTTAAGAATCGGTTCAAGAAGGATGCCTGTTTAGAAAGGGTATCCTATCTATCCAAGAAGACTACAAGAATGCACCTTATTGTATGCAAACACCTCTTCTGTTCGTATCCTGAAAGCAGTTAAGTGGATGTTTTCCATTTCTTGACACCCTAAACCTAATTCTAACCCTTACCTCAAACCTAACTCAAATCCCCAACCTAACCCTAATGTTTAGGTTATCAGGGGTGTCAGAGGTCAACAAATGGAATACCATACCATGATACGATGTGATTGGTTTAAATCCCACCACTGCAACCATGTAGAAAAATGATAGTTCTATTATTGATATTGACACATGAATAAAGTACTCAAAGAGGATTCAATCTATACATGTACAGTTCAATCTCCTCAAATCAATATGAGGTGTCTACTTGCTGACACCCTTACCCTAAACCTAACCCTAACTGCAGACCTTACCCAAATCCCCACCCTATTCCCCAGGTTTAGGCCTTTACGGGTTAGGTTGTCAGGAGTGTCAGAGGTCAACATGACATTAATGATTTGGGTTAGAATCCCACCGCTGCCACCATATAGAGAAATGATACTTGATAGTCCTCTCATTGATATAGATAACATAATAAAGTACACAAAGACGATTCAAGTTACAGTTCGATCTCCTCGTGTGGGCAAGCATTATTTGTTTTTGTTGCTACAACAACATCTTGATGAAGTGTCTGTTATATCTACACAAATATACATCGATGAGCACTTCCAGAAGTGGCAAAACTGGGTAGTGCTAATATCACTACGGCAATTATTGAATCAACCAACTATCAATGCAGTTCCTTGATCACCTTTCACCTGAACAGCATGCAGGATGGTGTTCCATGAATCAAAGTTAATGCAATCACAACTGCACCTCTGCTTGAAAGTCAGCATTTAACCCGTAGACAACTGACTTATATCAGTCCCATTGGTTTAATACAGGAAGCACACAGTTCCCGTCAGGTGAACACCAAAAAGTTCAAATGCCATAATTCCTGTAACAGTCAAAGATTCACTAGTGACTGTGTATATACACTGTATATTGATAGCAGTTATATGTACTTGAATGCCCTGGAAACAGTAACCTAATAAACATCAACAGCCTCCATGCCGATTTCTTACAACAAAGATTCATAAACCTATGCTAGATATCTTCTTTTTGTTATATTTTTTATGGCTTCTGTCGTTGTTCAAGCATCAAAAATTTCTAATGCAGGACAACAAATTATGAAGATATACAAACAAGTTTTAAAGGTAATCCCAAGTTCTGGCTATGACTGAATGAAATTAATCTTTTTATAAAATAAACATCAATTGTTCACAACTGAAAAAAAAAAAGTATGAAAGCTGAGCAGAAGCGAAGATTTATGAGGAATCGATGTTAAAAATTACAGGTAACAATATCGATTTTTATGAATTTGGTTGAAAGTGTGAAATGCTGAGTAACATGAAGAGAAATATGAGTAGATGTGTTTAATAATAAAATCATGCAGTTCCATTGTTGCATTAATGAAGATTTACAGAAACATTACTGTATTGAAAAATTTGTAATCATCTCAGGATTTGGAGGAAATTCTGTACCAGATGAGAGAAATACCTTTAATCTGTTTTCTGAAAGTAGGGGAATGAACATAAATTTTTAATTTATTATTGTAAATGGCTAAAGAAATCATGGCCAATTAAAATCATTCATCCACGCAAATTTAGAATAAAAACATACATGAGGCCCCCTGCAAAGAAGAGAATGTCGTAAATTCTATGATTTTTGGCTCATAATCAACGTCTGTCCCAGCTTTTGTGTACATAAAACATTATTTCAAATACTCCATAGTATGTACAGTGTTATATGGCATATCTCTTCATTTATTATGTGAATGTTTGGCATGCCGTACATGCTTGATTCTGTTGATGCAAGGTTGCATGATGTAATGAATTACTTTTATAATGTCCCTATTCATTATTATAGGATAGTACAGTTAGTCAATAGGTATTACATGATAAAGCAAATTATCTGAAAGTTAGTACATAAGAATTCAAAAAGAATCATGAGATGTTGCGATCATTGTAACTCGTAGGCAAATCTGTATATTTTACAATTATGAAAGCATAAACTTGTCTCAACAAAAAAGGAGGGTGCCAATCATAAGAGCAGTCATAAACCTTTTATCTTGGTAGAATTGAGCAATGAAAGTGCATGGATACACAGGGTTAATGATGATACCAATTAATTTAAACAGAAAAACACCATGCCAAACACTGGACACCGATTTATTAGTCTGGCTTGAATGAACACCAACATGGGTTAAACACCAATGGTTGAATGAAGATTACTGGATTAATAACAACACGAAACACCTAGATCTAAAAACACCATTTGATGACTCTCTAGTGTCAAAAACACAAAAGGTTTATAAAGAAAGATGAAGTGACCATGCAAAACAAGACAAAGCAAACACCGATCTAGAAAACTAATGATGTGACAATGGAGTGACAATGGAGTGACAATGCCACCAACATAGGAATGAAACACCAATGGGTTAAATGATAACACCACAGTTAGACAAAATGACACCCAAACCATACACCAATGGGTTAAGGAGGATGACTGGATTAATAACAAACACTGAGCATAAAGATATACCTTTCCGTGTAAACATTTATCCCATTGAGTTGTTCCTCATCGATATGAAAGTGTCTAATACCAGCCTGACAGTACATGGCAAGCATGTTCTCATCAAGCATAAACACACGTTTCAACTAAAGAAAAGAAACGCTAAAGCTGTCCTCTACTGATTTGATAGCTAGTCCAAGATAGAAAGAATCAAGAACCGGCGCTATATCACTTACAGTCCAACAATAACGTCTGGGTCTGGACTTCTCTCTTTTCTGACGACAAATTTCAACATTCGGATTTAATACCGCAGAAGTAAAATGGCAAATATTGGTTCAGCTTCAAGGTGAGAATATAACACCGGCATCTGGCTTGGAGACGATCTAGTTCACATGCACAAAAGCTGTCTGCATTGGTTTTAGCACCACTTCACAGACCTATAATTCCAAAACAGTTCCACATTTAGTCCAAGTACTGATCAAATCCCAAGGTAACCCATGACTGAAAATGGGTAGTGTTCTACTGCTTTCATTTCATATATTGGGGAAAGGTAAACAACTTCCCTAAAATGACTGATGTCATGCTTGTTTTAGCTTGCCGAACAAATTCCCCGGTAAAAAAAGTCCCACCCATATGACTGCTGGTTCCACGTCACCTGGTGTAATGTAATGATAGAACACACAGGATATGAATTGTACAGTCAGGCTGAATAAAGAACAATTCAGGGCGATATGATAACATTGACAGTTAGAGCTAGCCAAGGCCCCTGTCATATAATACAGAATTGACATTCTCATTGCCGTACAGTGTACGTATATTCAACTTGCATTTCCTCTATTATTGTCAAAAAGGACAAAGCAAATTAATTTAAGGGGCTATTATGCTTAATTAATTATGGCTAGTTATCCTGGTAAGGTTAACGAGGGTGTGGCACAATGAAGGGCGATTTATAACTTCTATAAATAAATGAAACATTACTATCTTAAGGCCTACGTGCTGCTGTACATGTGAGGTGAAAGGTTATAAAAACTGTTCGACATATAATTACATGACTTATAATGATTAATAGAGTCAATAACTTCAAAGTGCAACAAAATCAGTTTCTTGTTACAAATAATAGTATTTTTTTCTTTTTCAGTCTCCTTCAAAAGGATAAAATTAATAGGCCTACAACTATTTAATTTTGCTCTTTTGTTAGCGGGTTCATACGCATCACTGTTTTTGCTGGGAGCACTGTAATTTTCTTACTTTATTTGCTAAATTACCTGATATCGCCAAGTAACAAATTGAGATGTAAAGAGCAATGTACTTTAAAGTAAAAAAACTTATCGATTGGCAATGAGAATGAGCCTGATACCTATCAAGGTCTGACCCACATACCACTGTATTGTGTCACAGTATGGAATAGGAACACTCCCACTCATCAATGTTTGTTTATTACAATCATGCATGAAATGGCACAATAGAATACAAAATGGATGCATCATGGATGACTAAATTATTACGGTAGCTGTCTCACGGTAGTATTAAAATTATCAAATTCAATCACTTGCACAAAAACTGCAGTCATGTTAGAAGGTTTCTCTCTATATACACCCCTCAACCCCCAAGAAAAATGGTCATATATCACATTAGTCCTAAATCCCACTGGATCAATGAAATGTATTAAACTTAACCCTAATATCAAAAGGTGATTAAACTAGTCCCACGAATGAAGTCTATTTAATGGCCTTAATTTCTACTGTACAATTTGCCAAATAAACAGGTACGATTTTTCTCTACCCTATTCCAAATATTAAAAAAAAAAAAAAATCTTAATTGCTCAAAAAAAAGAAAATGTACATGTACTCTTCAATATGAAGTGTTCTGTAATGTTGCATCACATTATGCCTCCCAATGTTATCATTACATGTACTTCAACTTACAGTGATCTGTAATAAAGGGACTATTCTACAATTACAATTTATGTAACTCTAGATGTAGTACTACAAACCACAAGTTTTCAAATTTCTTTCTGGAAATAAATATACATATTACAGCTGCAGCCTGTCAACAGCTTAAAAATAAATGTTAATTTTTTATTATTTGATCACAGAAAATCTTCTTTTTCTTAATGTAACTTAAGTCAATGCTACATGTACTTGTACATGTAGGTCTGATGCATAGATTGCATGTCATCTAATTATAAACAGTCATGGCATCCTAGACATAAGTTTCTGCAATTAGAGGGCAACATAATCATACACATTCATCAAATTATGATAAAACACTGTCACATCCTTGACTTTCATGACTGTACAATGTTAACACGCAATCAGCAATTATAATCAAGTGCATCTACAATTTCTCTGGCAAACATTATCAAATTGAGCTGAAAGGCTCTTGTGCTTTTTAAGTTATTTTTACTCTCTATTTGGCCCTAGCTTATACTGCACTTTAATGAGTACATTTTTAATAAATACTTTTCCACCTGCAATGTTTTGGGAGCTGCAAGCTTCATTTATTCATTGTGAACTGAGCAGGATTTTAAGAATTAAAGTTACGTCTACTCTTTCTACATCTACTGAAGATAGTAAAGAATAATAATGATGATGACGATATTGATGATGATGATGATGGTTGTGGTGATGATGATGATGATGATGATGATGATGATGATGATGATGGTGATGATGACAATGATAATGACGACGATGATGATGATGATGATGATGATGATGAAGATGACGATGATGAGGGGGTTTGATGATGATTGATGATGATGATGACGATGATATGTGATTGAGTGATGCATGATGATGATGGCTGATGTGTGATGTGTATGATTGGTGATTGATGGATGATTGATGATGGTTGATTTGATGATGACAATTAGATATAAAATGATGTATAATGGTGATGGTGATGATGATGATGGTGATGATGATGACAATGATAATAATGATGATGATAATGGTGATGATGATGATGATGATGATGATGACAATGATAATAATGATGATGATGATAATGGTGATGATGATGATAAATGTACAAATACAATTATATACATGTACAAAACAACAAAAATCAACAAAGAAACTAAACCCAACAAAACTAAACAAAAAACAACGGGGGAAAATCGCATACACAAAAGTTCATGGTGATAGAGAGAGTTTACATGTAGATACATAATTCAAGGAAAAAATACTTTTCCACCATCACCAAAATTAAAGATCACATAGGCCTATACTATAGGTCTATCATCCTTGAGTCAATTTCATGGTCTACTTCTTATCCTGCAACCCCATCCTACCTCTCTACGCTTGATTGAAGCTCCTAATAGTTACTGAGATCGATACTAGCCTCATTCCATGACCATCAACATTATTACTTGTCTCCTGACTGTGGTGGCTGCCACAAGTGAAGATAAGGCCAATATATACTTGTAAAAAGGTACAGATTTATCCAACCATTGATGTCAAATTTACAATCTAATAGGGACCCATTTTTCTGCTTAATTTTTGAATTGATTTTTAATTTTGTTAATACATTTTTTGCAATATTTAAAAACAGAAAAAATACTCCGTTGGCATTTTTGGATTATTTTGCATGACTTGAGACAAGACCAAGTAGATGGCACTTATGATAAGATTTATGAGAAACTGCATTGGCTACACTTGATATATTGACTGCCAACGGTTTGCTAACTCCTTTTGCGTTCCAGTTACAGATACATGTAAATAATAGTTTTGGCAAAGGACACAGGACCCGATATAATTCTCACCGGTAAACAGATATGTTTCACATTCAAGATACATCTGAATATGAAAATGATATCCTTGTAGATATAGGACAAAGACATGTTTTTTCAATGACTTATGCCCACTTTCATTCATCTGATACTACATGTACTAACTGTACAGTATTATATAGCATTAAAAAAAAATGTATTTGTAACTATAGCCTCAACATATGATGGTCAAGCAAAGACAATTATTAATGATTCTTATTCCTCTCATCATGGATCATAATAACGATCCATGCTTTCACTTTCCACAAACGAAATGCCCATAAATCTCTTTTTTTTACAACAAAGCACACTACACAGGCAGGTAATAACACCAAAACCCAGTTTGGAAGTGGACAAGGACATTAGACGTAATATGCCTAAAAAAATTGCACATTATTCTTAAGTACATTGTCATTAGTATGACCCAAAATACTACATGTATGGAAAATCAAACAGACATGCAATGTAACTATTGCGGAGCCTTGTCACTGATTACTGTTTCACGATAAACACACATGTACATGTATTGCTATGGGGCACAGGAAGGGATCAAGAATTAATTTCTTCCCTCATCATCAGGTGAGGATTATACAGTATAACAAATATAATTTTAGCACAGTTTAATTACCAAATACATCTGCATGTCATGGTCTACTGAGCCACGGGGCAGAGTAGCCGACCACTTTTTTTATAAACATGTACAAAAACATGAAAATGACCATCAGATTACACTTTTCGCATGTTCAGCCCCCCCCCCTCTCAACTTTCTGCTCAGCACTTATACTTAAAAATGGTTTTAGCCCTGCATGTGTGCCTTCCACATTCTTGCACACTGAATGAGATGATTATTTACTAAAAAAAAAATAAAAAAATAAAAAAAACTTCCTTTGAACTGTGCCAATCAACTTAAGTTAAGTACTTACAATGTATTGAAAACAAAAAGAAATCTTATTTCAACACAATTTTTTTGTATTCTTCTTTTTACATCTAATCTTGGGGGGCATAAAATTTGATGAAAAATTACGGATGATATTAAAGTCGTCTGGCCATCGTAAATTTGGAAGATCCATGAAGGGCTAGTTCTTGAGACAAGTCGGTGCAATGCCCGATTAAATGACATAAACCATGACAATCAACCAATCACAGACAGGATATCAACCTAACGTCCTATCAAAGCCTTGCTCAGATTGGCCATTTCCTGAGTTGACATTACCCTGGCCAATAGCAAGAGCAGACATAAATCAAATTTGGGGAGGATTGTTAGTCATATTGAGGTGTCCGATACCCAAATAGTTTGGTTATAATAAGATGAGAAAATGGAATTCTTGATGATCATGGTGATATGAGTGAGCGTCTATCTCCGTAGTGTAATCCATTTATGAGTGTGAGACAGTCCTATTAATTATTCACGACTATTTTGATGCATCTAATGGATCAAACAGCTGATCATTATCGGAGTTTCGGAGCATCATCTATGCAGACAAAGGAACCCCCTATCTTTTTATTACAGAGAGTGTGCTGCGATTAAATGCTGATGAAAGAAAAAGGAACGGGCTTGCACAATTTCTCACTACTGATTGAGTGGGAGAGAGTTCCAATTATCCAGTTAATTTACATGTACTGCATTGCATTCACAAAGATAGCAGGTTTGGGTGACTTCACCCAAAAATGGCAATCAAACGTTACTGGGGAGAATTACTGTGGGAGATGAGAGACGTCAGAAATTTAATGAAAAGAGAAAATGAGTGTTTATCATTTTTTTTTAAGAATGGAAAATAGAGATAGGAAACAAAGGATTGGAAAAACAAATACAATTCCTAAATAATGAAAATGTAGAAAATATTAAGTTCCATAGAAACACAAGACAAAATGAAGGATAATCACATAATGAAAATTGAAAATAAAGGGATCTAATTATGATAAAAGATAATATGCTGCTAGGTAGCCCCAACACTTGTTTTCAAAATGTTTGAAACTAAAAAATGAACAATAATGTCGTGTGAGCACAACAAAAGAAGGCCCCAAAAGAGTAAGAAATTGCAGTTCACTTGTACTTTATTGTATTTCATATAAGAAAGAAACCCATTTCTCTACCTCTCAAACACATTCTCAACTGCAAGGGGGTGAATAAATGTGACTAACAAGGTTAACAATATTACTGAAAATAGACTAAATATAGAACTTCCAGGGATTGCCCTAAATATGAATCATATCCCAACATTAATATGATTTTCCCCCTGAAATTAGTCTGTGTTATTTTCTTCCTATCTGTCTCATTCTACTGACAGATCTCAAGATGGGTTTGTTTTAACCTATGACAAAGCGGGGCTACTTGTTGGAACAAAGGTTAGGCTAAAGACATTCATTTCCTATTCCTGCACCGAAGCCAAACCTTAGATTTGGGATTAGAATTACATCTAGATGAGAAAATGGTTAATATTTAATGAAATGATTATCTCGTAGAAAGTTGGTCTATTCTTTTCTTTTCTACCTTGCAGCAAAATATTAACAAAATCATGAAAAGTTGCTCAATATTATTGCTGAAAATCATACTCATTTGAAATTCCATGTGTTATCTACATGTACATAATTTATATTATTTTATTCAATTTTTTATATGATTTGTTATATTGAACTAGAAACCATCCAACATCTAGGGCCTACTAGAATAGCAGTCACATCAAAGATCTTGCCAAGTACATCAATCAGGGGAAAAAATATTCAGCTTGCTGAAACAATTATCTAAAAAAAATATGGATATTAAATAATTAAAAGATGCATTGTATTACATGTATATTGTGTTTATTAACCATACAGTGTAGGCCTATCAATATTTTGTGAAGAAAATTGAAGATTCCAAATCAATGTACATGTAGTATGACAGCTAAATGTTATGAAAATTGAATTCAAGTCTTTAGGCGCCTAAGTGATCAAATTGTATTGGGCTCAATCATGGTGAAAAAAAGACGCAAAAGGACCATAAATTTGAAAAGATGGAAAGAAAAAAAATTGCAAAATTAATTTAATATAATAATACTATTCAAAAGTGTAAGGTCAACCACGTATATGAGCAATGTGATGGAAATTGGTTCATAGAAAGCAATGCTAAAAATAAAGAGAAGCTCTTTGTGAGCAATGCCATGTGGAGAGAATGCGGGTTTAGATTGAATTACATGTTTTAAAGCTGGTGTATAGTTTCGGGAGAAGGAAAAATTAATTTTGATTCACACTAAGATAAATTATGAAAGATTGAATCCAAGAACTATAATAAAGCAAATTATAGTACTTGAAATCTTGTTTTAGTGTCTTTATTTCGTAATATAAGGATAAAAAAGATAAGTCGGGGACCCGTCACAGGTTAGCGCTCACGTGGAAAACCAACGGGGATTCTCTTGTGTGGGTGTTACACGCAGATCGTTCGAACTAATTCACGCCGTAACCTTCGGCGTGCGAATCTGTCAGCAGAGGTATAAACGGCCGTTAATTACGCTTCATTCAAAACAAATTCAATGAAATTCATCGGAAATAATGAAAGGAATGTCACAAGATCTCTCACACATATCTTTTAGTGCAATGTGGACAACATGTAACTACATTTGATCGGTTTTGTGCCAATTCCTATTTTGTTACCAAAACTATACACCACGTTTAAAGATTTCTGCCTCAGTTGCATCACAGCTGCAAGTAAACAACACTTTAAAGGAATTCCTGAGCTCCGTATGTTATGATCAAAACTTTAAAATGTGTAAGATATTGGAGATGAGCAGACTACATGTATGATATGTCAGTATAGACCCAAATTTAAGTAAACCAGGTTTTAAATGTGTTCAAAGTTTTTTGTTCAAGTTCATGCTTTAAATTTCAACACCGGACTCAATAACCTAGGACAACGTTTAAAATAATTTTGCATATTTTCAGCACGTTTTAACACTCCAAAAGTTTGAACAATGACTTGAGAATTAGAACAATATCAATTCATATGCCGATTTTAATATAACATTAATTACCTGTGTTTCACTACATTCCATCAAAGTTTGTCAAATTTGATTTTCAAGTAATTAGAGACATTTTCTCATTTCATAACCCTTTAATAATTATCTCTCTTGACTGTAGCTATAGAAGCATCAATGAATAACCGCACACAGTATATTTCTTGCTATGTTTAGATGCATTATGAGACAGTCTCTGAATAGGATTGAATTTCAATTTAATCAATCAATCTGTCACAAAAAGTGGCTTATGACTTATTCAGTGGATGGAATTGAGCATAATGGTAGATCTCAGTGAGATTTGTATGGGAGATAATATTTTCTCCTGGGTGCTAAAAGGGCATTCTGTCAATGCAGTTTGTACAACTGAACATCCTTTTTGCTGTCAGCAACCAATTGAAAAACATAACTGTAAAGAATACATGTAGCTCCAGGCCATGGTATGTTTTCGAAATCCTTAGACACGTCTCATTAGCAAATAAGCCTTCAAAACTGTATGTTTTGACATTAGGAACTTGAATGGAGGACAAAATGATTCCAAAGTCAGTCTACTGATTCTTTCATCATGATTTGACAAGAATATCTTGATTTATTCTATGATTGTACATTAATGTTTTAGCACTATGTAAACTTGTTGACATAAGGTAGGAAAGTGTCATATAATGAATATACTTTGTGTAGGAACCTATTTTACCTTTAGGGGTGATGTTCGTTTGATATATGCAAGGTAAATTTAGATTTTCAAGTAAAAGGACCTGGACTTGGAAAAAAGGTCATCTCTTAAAATATTCCCAGGGTAATTTAATATCTAAACTTACAAAGAGCTACAATTAGAAACCTGTCTGTTAAAAAACCGACTCCCATTGTTCTTTTGTGGTTCAACAGTTGCAGACACAGCAGCAGGGTAGTTTGTATTAAAAATAGGCAGCCTGCAGACTTTAATTGTTTATGATGATATTGAGTAGGCTGTGTGCCATTTCATCCTATCATTCCAATTATTAATCATGTCTTTGATCCAACGCCAGACTTAACATGCTGACACAGTCTGATACTGTACTTTTAACAATTTTCCATGCTGTTACGCCAGGCAACATGCTATCAGAGGATCTGGGCAAATGAGCATGGTCATATGTTGTATACATGAACCAATTTCAACACCCTGAACAAAGTCGTGTTTCATTAAAATCTAGGTGACATATTAAGAGTGGTTACCCTTGTCATTTAAATACAGACAGGTAGATCATGTTCAAAGTCAATCATAATTTGGGGTTATCATAATTTACATGTAGGATGATGCAATGAAGCATAGACGTGCTGTAATGTACATGTGGGTGCATAGTGTCTCCTGATTTGGGCACTAAACAATAACATGTACAAATGTAGGCCTAAAAGGAAAACATTGAAAATCCTTTCATTCTAAATTGTTCTACACGTATTTTACAAATGTAGGTTAGCAAAGTTTACACTACATTTTTAAAAGCTGGTATTATGAGCTGATATCACTAGAAGAAGAAAAAATGAGAGGAAATGGAACACAGAAAGGGCGATGAAAATTTGATAGGGGATAAAAAAGTTAGGGGAGTAAATAGTAAATGAATCAGATGCCTAATTGCAGTAAATCTTTCTTCAGACATGTTTATAGTGTACATAAATATCATAAATTAAATTTTGTTATGTATACCCTACTGGTATCCTTCAACCGATCTACAAGTATCTAGGCAGCCAAAAGCACGTCAAACAGCTCTGACATGTTGTATGACATCTCAGCCGACCTTCGTTAAACATCAATCATCACGAAGGCAGGTCCCGCATCCTCCATCTGGTCTTTAAGCACTACATACATCTAGCCTGGCCTGGGGGACTGACATATAATCGGGAACAAATTATCCTCAAACCCACAACAGGTTCCTTATATCAGCCATGGAGTAAAATACTTTTCTAAGCTCCAACGATGCCCTTACATATCAATTCTTGTTGTAAACTTAAGAGGAAGAGGGCGCTATCGCTCTACGCAAAATCAACACGCTGCCATAGACATTTTGTATTTTTGCACAGTTTTTTCACTTTGTTTTCTTGATTATGCGCGAGCAACTACCTTTTCAAAGAATGATCAACTTGATAATTACGCTAAGAGTCTTTTTTTTTCAAAAATAGGAATAACTTACTGCCAAGGGGAGAAAAACGTCTGTCTCACTTGTGTCAATTTCGAAATCCTAATCAGATCAAATTCCTGTACAATATGGCCAATTTTGCTCTAAATAGTCTATACGCCACATAATTATCTTTCTCTGGATAACGCATAATTTTATAACAGCTTTAATGATCCAAGCCGTTTTTAAGCTTGAATTTCTCACCTTTCCAGAGATGGTAATTCATTTCGATTGGTTAAAAAAAAGTCCTGTCACTTTGAACATTATCACAAACGAAATCTTTACTCGATGGGTACATTTCCGCATATCAATGCGCATATCCGCATCCGTGGACGGCGTCCTTCGCAAGAATGTGACAAGATCACTATTTATATCAATAATCGTTAGGAACATCAATCTATGTGAAATAAGATTCTGATTACAACTTTAGCACAATGGTGTTATAGGCTTGCCAAAATGATATTTTCCCCAATCTGGTTGAAGCCATCTACCTACGAAAAACTATGATAAAAGTTCAATTATTTTTTCATGTCCATGAGAAATATAGCTCGAACGGTCGACTGACGCAGCACCTTTTACACAGGGAAGTTTTCTTAGGCGAGTTTTGACGCTAAGTTAATATGACATGCAGTTTGTCAATCGGTCGCTTCCCGCCGTTTATAGCGCCGGTTTTGTTGAATTAATGTAGAACCGTATAATTTTCTGCGCCGCTCAGTTGTTATTTCCACTAAACTCATTAATGTAATGTTGCGTTTCCCCTCCCCCCAAATAATGGACGCTCTTTATATGTTAAGATTTGTCATACGCTTATGGTTTACTATTATCACAGTTGGTAGGTTAGGACTTGATTATGGACCGATCCACTTCTTCTAGTGTGATTTCATTGTAGCATTTAATAGAGGCAATCTCTTCTACAAGCCATGTGTGTTTGTTCTGTGAGTAGTTGATGAATTCTAATTCTCAATCCATTCTTCAAAAGTGATTCTTTGTCTTCCTCTTGCTCTATTCCCCCTTCAGAACCTCCTCAAGATGTGGCTGCCACATTAAATATTCAGTAAATGATCACACATGTCGGAGTAGGTATAAAGAAAGAGGCAAAGCAGATCATCTGCAATATCCCCTTTCTTTACCATGGCATCATCAAAAGAAAACTCACAAATGACATTAGGACCTACATGTATATGCAAGAACAGTCAGTTACATTAATGTATTAAAGCTGCAGTGTGTAATTGAGCATAAAGAAGGTTGCATGAATTTCACAGGATTGATACATTATTTAAATGCTAAGAGACAAAAAAAAAGACTAAAAAAAAAAAATAAAAAAAAAAAAAAAAACATTGACGGAGAGGGGAAGCCAAAATTTTGCAAATTGTAATTTCCTCCTTGTAACATTCAATTACCGAAAACCTTTTCCTTAATTGGTCGTTTAATTTTATTTGAATAATAACAATGCTAACATTTATCTCTACAGGTCTAGATTAGATTTAGCTAAACCTGAGCAATGATAAGGAGGAGAGGAGGTTATTAGTGAGTGCAATGTCCTCTTAACATTCTATTATTTAAAAAAAAAAATGCTTTTATTGGCCCTTGTGACCTAGTAGCAATTGCAAAACTTATTTTATCAGTAGGCCCTAGGTAAAATTGTTTACATGTAGGCCTACATGTAAGTGCATAACAAGAACAAGGAGGTTTACATGTGAATTCCTTACGGGTTTGGGGTTGAATGACTGAACATGCAGCTTCAGGACAAGGGGGGCATAAAATGCATGAAATCAAGAAAACTTAACATCGCTCTTGTTCTCAACCTTTACCTAGTTAGTAGCTGGGCCCCCATTCTTTTCTCAATAGATTTAAAGATAAGTCACACAGCTCTTATTGGGAATATCCACTTTGAATTTAGGGAATAAGCAACAGAAGACAGACTGCTGAAGCTTTTTTCACCTGAGGAATACGATCTAGCGAACCCCAAGATTTTTATTTGAACTGCTTTCGAAACCAGTAATATAACTTATGATTGGGGGTGTGGAGGGTTCATAAAGCAGGGATGGCAGTGTAACAGAGGACCTGGAAATTGCCTAGATTTAGCTGGCTTTCACACAAAAAAGACCTGGGGTTGTTTCACAAAGATTAAGTAGACTTAAAGTCGCACGTAACTTCTACGCACATCTTGTTTTATAACGCGCAATTTAATTGATAGATTTCACAATGGCGCACATCCCCTGAGCATGCTCTTACCAATGAAGTGAAGCGTAATATGACGCACAAAAATAACGAGTTAAGTGCGATTTTTAAGTCTACTTAACTCTTTATGAAACACCCCCCTGAATATGTACGGAATGAATGGAAGGGAACTAAAAACTTGTATTTCTACACAGGCCTTACATGTGTACACGGGAAAAGTCAAAACCAATTATCGGGCTACTTTTGTAAATGTCTCTTTTGCTCCTTGATAGAAAAACTGAGGGCTTGTTATATTAATTCATATATTTCATTTCTGACTTTATCTTCAACTTTTCTATGTGTTTATAGTCTCTCTGAACTCCTCTGTTTACAACCCCACCCCCCCCCCTGCAATATTCCTCCTCAGTCTGCAAAAATACAGAGTTGATTGAGGGAGCTTATTCCGCTCAGTACAGTAACCCTCCCCCCCCCCTTGGAGTAAGATGTGTACATGTACAGAACAGGGCCTCTATGGTACAAGGTATCTAGTCTGAAACCTCAGACTCTTTTTTATTATGCATGATGCCCCACATTTACAAACTGGAAACTGAACTTACCCTAGACATTCTCCCTCCCAAAGTTCCTTGACCTGCTAAATCCAATTCTGAAAGTTTGAGCTTTCATCAATTGACAGCTCCTACAAATTCAATCATTTTTATCATGACACAATCATCTGCAACTTTGAAATGTGGAAAGGAGATAAAAACAAGCCCCTTATACCAAATGGAAATGCTACAAGGATTGGGGGAAATCATCTTGATGATCGACCTTAACCTCGACGACATGACAATTACTTCCTGTACGTTGACTAGTTAAGAAAGCAATATTCCCAAAGTTTAGGTAATCTCTGAACTTTGAAAGGCACTGAATACAAAATGTTCCTGCTATCTATACCGGGGTATTTAAAAAAAAAAATCAATTACTAGTCAATGGAGAATGTTATTTACACATGAAACATCTTGTGTAGAGTGTAGGCCTACATTTTCGAAGGTTATTTTAATTAGTGCTCACATTCAAAGACAAAGCAACTCATAATGGTGGAATCCCAGTGTGTTTAGTCAGTGAATATGTTTAAAAATGAACTGTACAATGACCAAGTAATGCACTAGCAATAGGAGATCTAGAGAGCGTGATGCATTGGGAATAGTAGGCCTAGAGCAACAAAAATGTAGATGGTATTTTTCATACACAAAAAGGCCAGAGAGAAACACAAAGAGACACAAAGAGAGAAAGACAGCTATAGACAGAGAACTCAGTTTTCCAGGACATGAAGTATGACTGACAGTCGAGCCGAAATGTCTATAAATCTGGTAATCTGCAACAGTCCAGCAAATGATGAACGCTTGACAAGAATAAACCAAAGTGACAAGAAAACTGATGTGGGTGTTACGAGATTCATAGCAAACACACAGCAATGAGTGCCAACAGGAACTTGACCGTGTATCTATAACTAAGGAAAAAACCTGTCAACTTTGATGAAGACACAAATTATGATAGTATCTTTTTTCCCTGCCAAGCCTTCCTCTTCTGACCCGGGGACTAGATAAACTGTCCAAATCGCTGATCCTGTCCTCTAAAAAGTTGAGAAATCCTTCCTTTACATCACAACCCTGTAGATATGTCAGTTGACATTGGCCAGGCACTGAGAAATCAACACCAGGCTGGACCAGCTTTCACAGGGAACAAGTTGGGACCTAAAAGGAGATATTTCTCAAATGGCATCTCAGGGTTACATAAATGCACAACCGATTGTCACAGTGGCTGTGAACTGATCAAGATCACAAAGCAGGCGCGGATCTAGCACCGGCTCTGACGAAGAATTTTATCAGTTTAATTGCCTGAGGATAACAGCTACATCATGCTTGTGCATGGGCCAATAAAATCCTTTGTCAGTGATGATGCTGGATCCCATCGTAAAAACAAGGTACATGTATATGAAGTGAATCACTCTAAACATGCAATTAATTCACCTCTGACTATACATTAGTAAACAGAAGTCAAGGTGTATAGCTCAGGATTAAATATTAATTGCACAGATTTGAACCGTTCCCCTGATACTCCACCCATGAAAACAGGGTCACGGTATATGGGTGGTGCCACTTCTTTAATGGGTTAATCCTCATCCCAACGCGGGTTGCTGTAGAATGCCAGCCTAGAGAGGCTGAGCTCATTGACTAATCTGCTCGTAAGCCCCGCAATTGAAATGAAAAGATTGTTTGGAAGATTTCCTCTGGATTGGTATCTTAACTCGTCAAACTTGGGACAAAGAGACAGGATGGAGTAACACCCAAAACCGCTATTTTCAACAAAATTTAAGCTTTTTTCTTTCTTTTGGCCCTGTTGATGCTGAATTGACAAAGTCAAAAAGCATATTTATATTTGCACCTCAAGTAAATGGTGAAAACAGATAATTCATACATTTCTTTTCTTAATGATGACATGAAACAAATTCAGAAATGGTCTCAGGAAATAACTGCATTATAACGCTGATAATCAGTAGAGGGTTTGTATCATCAGATGGGCAAATCAAAAGAGAGGATAACAAAGGAACAGAAGAAATTCTTATAGTGATTATGGTTGTGAAAGGCCTTGTTAATTTTATCAACAGGGTAAAGAAGTTCAAGGCATTCAACCTCTTTTTTTCCCTATTATCTTCAAAACTTGCATTAGTTGATAATTTTTGCATATTTTGGCAATTATAATTGGGCTGCATGTTCGTTACCAGTATCAGAAGTAGGACTGAAAAAATTATCATTTCATGTATCAAACAGATTATGGAACATACTATATATAACAGGATGGATTTATTTATGCAAATTATGTCATGATGCTTAACAACAGGGTAATACAATAAAATTAATGAAATCTTGATTAATTGTTATACATTACCTTTTATCAAAGCTGGCTACAAGGAATTCAATGCTATTATTCCTGAGACGTTTCCCTTTGCCCGTGTTCGGGTAGGGTGAGAATCCTTGTTCACCTGGCATACCGTTCCCCTGGGTCAGATTCGATTCGTCCGACGGATCCAGAAAGGTATTGTCCGCTTCACACATGAGATCATCTGAAGCTAAAGAGTCCAGGTCACTCGAGTCGAATGACTCTGACCGAAGCTTGTTGCGCATGGCTGAGAGTTGGATATGAGAAAGGGCATACAAAGCTCTCGATGTCTTAATAGGAGCAGGACTCGTGACTGATCTGACTCGGGTCAGAACTACCTCGTCGCTCTTCTCCTGATCCTGAGCAGCTGTCCCACCAGCATTGTTCGTTTGAGAGCGCGGTGTGGAGTGTTTCGGAGTGATCGATGCTGCAGCACGCGGAGTACGGACTGCGGCTTGTTGTCGGTGTGCAAGAGCAGGGCAGCTGTCACTGCCAACGTGTATATCTGTCGGTTGAATCAGTGCATCATGCCTTGAGTCAGATTCTGGGTTGTTATTAGTGGGGCCGCTGCTGACTGAGGCAGCTGAACGCAGGGAAATTAGTGCTTCCTCTCTCCTTGCTCCCACACTACTGGGGCTTTCCTGTCGCTCAGTCACCGGTTTCTGACTCTGCTGCCCAACTGCGATCTTGGCTTTGCTTGCCAGCACTTTCTGCCTCTCACGTCGAAGGTTGGCATTGATCTCGGGTGACGCAGCCGCTGCAGCCTGCAGGTCAAAGTTCAAATTGACAAAGCTGTTGTGGGCAGGCGCATCTCCCTTGGACTTCTGCGCAGCACTGTTGATGTCATAGCTTCCTCTGGTTAGGGTTTTCTCTTTTGAGCTAACTTCAGACTCACAGCCTGAACTATCGTATGTGTATGCTCCCTCTCTCTTTGAACTTCCATGGGTGTGATTAGGACTCGCACCAGGGCTAAGGGATTCAACTGGAGCTACCGCAGGGTATTGGTTAAGTCCAGGGACACTACAAGATTTGACCGTTACTTTTGTGGCTACGTCATCTATAGTTGGAGAGAGGGAGCTAACCGATCCACTCACGCTCACATAGCTTGAAGTGATGTCAAGGTCAGAGGGCGTGCTTCCCTGACGCTTGACCCCTCGTGGTTCATCACTGAATACGCTCTTATATGGCTTTGGTCCTCCGATGAGTTTGGTCAGACTCCCAGGGCTGGACAAACTCAACGATGATCCAGAGCTCAAGGTACTGGTAACAGATGAACAACGGGCAATATGCTGGTAGCTGTTTGTTTTAACAGGACTTAAAGGAATGATATGGGTCGGGGAGTCGGGCCTCTTCTCATTGATGTTGTCATTGATCTCCTGATCGTGGTTCCCAAGGATACCACCCTCTTTCTTGTCATTCTGGTTCTGGAGGTGCCAGATATCCCTGTCGTATTCCGGGTTAATGAAGCAGGTGGTCGTCGTCGAGGTTGTGAAGACGGAGGTCGTGTTGATGTTGGACAGAGCAGGTCTGACTCTTGATTGGTTGTTCCCATTCTGCTCCTCCTCCTTCAGTTCTGACAAACACCTGTTGTAAGAATCTACCACCTGGGATGTGGACTTGTCCTGGTATATGGGCGGGGCTCCCTTGGGCGTCTGGGTCTCCTTGGGGATGGAGGATTTGGTGTTGGAAGAATTCTCATTCTTCTGCTTCTTGGACTTGGACTTGGTAGCGGACTTGGACGGGGTGACATGGTCCGGGGAGGGGTTGTTCTTTTTGCGACGGAATGATGGGAGTTTGGGTATGAAGGAGCGTTTGCTCTTCTTAGGGTTCTTGTCCTCGCTAGATGACATTCTCTCCTCATCTGCCTCATCTTACTCCCTGGAGGATAACAAAATAAAAGGGCAAAAAAAATCTTTATTATCATTCAAAAAGTGGTTAAAATAGTTACAAAATACAAGCAAATAGATCTAGTACATTTCCATACATGTATCATTGGGTAGAAAAAATATGCTTTGATATTAGGGCAATTCATACATTAATGACTTTAAATGCATTCACAATTTCATTCCTATTCTGGGCATAGCAATTCTTCACAACATCAATTGCAAATCATTTGATGAGTAGCAAAAAACATAGCAAATTATAGTAAGGCAGCAAATAACACTACACATAAAGAAGCACGCCTAAAAATTTACTTTACGGAGAAAGGAGATTTCACTATTGGCAATTTTTTTATTATTTACTCTTATTAAAAGCCTTTTCGAAACTCCAAGGTTGCGAACTTTGCATTTTTGGACGCCACACTGCTTGGGAAAGCAAAACCCAATTCATAGCCCAAAGTTATAAACGTCCAAGAACATAAAATTTTTGTATTTCTATCACTGCATGTAAGTCTTGCTTTAAAAATTTCCCATTAGGGAATAGGGTCATTCCATGTCAGATCACCCAATGGGTTTAACCCGACCATTTCCGATTTTGATGAAACACCTGCCCGATCTGGAAAAGTTCCCGTAATCTCTGATCGGGTATTCTTACCCCGATCACAAACTACGCATAATTTTGCAAGTGTGAAACCAAACTACGCGTAATATTCCTCAAGGATAAATTCCCGTAAATTAGTAGGTACTTCGTCAAAACTATGCATAGTTTCGCCAAGGTCGTGGGAACTTTTATAGTGTGAACATAAATTACAGGAACTTTCTATTCCCCCCTTCTTTTTATTATGTACTTCTTTATTTTTCCTTCTTTATTCTCGTTCCTTATGTATTTCTTTGTTTTTCCTTCTTTCCCCGCTTTTCTTATGCATTTCTTTGTTTTTCCTTTTTTTCTTCTCGTTCCTTATGTATTTCTTTGTTTTTCCTTCTTTCCCCGCTTTTCTTATGTATTTCTTTGGTTTTCCTTCTTTTTGCTCTGTATTTCTTTGTTTTCCTTCTTTCTTCTCTTTCCTTATGTATTTCTTTGTTTTCCCTTCTTTCTTCTCTTTCCTTATGTATTTCTTTGTTTTTTGGCCTTGTCCTTTCTCTTTTCTTAAATGTATTTCTTTGTTTTTCCTTCTTTCCCTGCTTTTTTTAAGTATTTCTTTGTTTTTCCTATTTCTTCCCTTGTTTATAACTTCGGGTATTTTCCCTGGAAAAAGACGGTTCGGGCAGGTGTGAACACAAAGCAAAATTTACGGGTATTTTGGTGATTGAAACAGTTCTCGTAAATTACAAGAATTTTTCCTGATCGGGTAGGTGTGAATCCACCTTTTGTGTACTTGTTAAAAGTCATCTCACAGCACAAAATTTCAAATTTCAGGTCAATCGGGTGAGGGGTTTGGGAGATACGGCTCACTGAATTTCGAGATTTTCAAATAAGAAGGGGCGTGGTCTCCTACATTTTACCCCCTATATCTTGGGAACTACTGGGTCATTCTTCTCAAAATGAGTATTTTCTGAAAGGGGGATTCCAAATCTGCCATCGTTATGAAATTTGGTGCACGTTCGGGGACCTTGACCTTTTGACCTAAGATTTGACCTTGAAGTTGACCTTGTGGATCACGTGATCTTAACAAAATTTTTCTTGGAATAAATTGTATGACATGTGCACTCAGATATATAAAAGTTTCAGAGATATAATATTTTTTGTTTATGAGCAAAACGGATCGAAAGAAGCCATACTTGCGATTTTCCCATTGTCTTGTGTGTTGTAGCTACGACATACAGAAATGACTATGACGTGAACCACATGTATACGTATATGCCATTAACTCAAAAAGTATTAGAGATAGCATTATCAAATTTTGCGTAATTATTTATTATATAATGTCCCAACTACTTGCTGAGTTTAAGAAGTTTCAAACCATCAGTGACCGAGATCTAGCGGGGTTAGGTTTGGGGTTAGGGTTCGGGTTAGTGTTGGTGCGGCCCCCCTTGGATCTCGGCCATGGCCATGGGGTTACCAAAATTTCTTAAACTCTCCAGGTAGTTAGGGCATTTCATATGGAATAATTTCCTAATAAAAGTTTGATACCTTTTATCTTAAATGCTTTTTGAGTTATCAGCATTTACGTATAAATGATGTTCACGTATGTAGCATTTCTGTATTTTGTTGCTACAACACACAAGTCAATGGGGAAATCACGAGTGCGGCAACTTTCGATCCGTATTGCTCCCAAACAAGAAATATTATATCTGAAACTTTTATATATCTGGGTGAAAATGTCATACAATTTATTCCAAGAGAAAAAATGTTTAGATCACGTGATCCACAAGGTCAACTTCAAGGTCAAGGTCCCCGAACATATACCGATTTTCATAACGATGGCAGATTTTGAATCGTTGATGAATCCCCTTTCCAAAAATATCCATTTTATGAAGAATGACCCAGTAGTTCCCGAGATATAGGGGTTAAAAGGTACACATGTAGGCGACCACGCCCCCTTTTGCTGAAAATCTCGAAATTCGGTGGGCCGTATCTCCTGAACCCCTCACCCGATTGACCTGAAATTTGAAATTTGGTGCTGTGGGATGACTCTTAACAAGTAAACCAAGTTTCAGCAAAATCGGAAATGGTCGGGTTAAAATTTTCAGATATTTTGGGTGATTTGACATGGAATGACCCAATAGGCTACGTTTGCAAGTTCTCAATTAGAATTCATTAGGGCCTACAATTGTTACTAGGTTTCATTTGCAATTTTAAGTAAAAAATACTGAATTTATATGGGTAAAGCAAACATTTTAATAATTCTTTTGTTATTTTTTATGATGCACCTCAAAACAAAGAAACTGAAATACATGTACATGTACATGAAGACAATCTTGACAAATTGCTGATCATCTTTGCTTGAATCATATGTGAACTCTACATCACCTCAAGATCTACCACTTGACATCCCTGATTAATAATTTATAAGCGTGTTCATACACAAAGCCATTTCTCTCGAAATTCTACATAGTACATTGTATACATGACCTGGATACTCACTGGTTATTCACAGCATGCTTGGGTTAGGCCCCAGTTCCACAGTATTTTTATGGTGGCCCTGAAATACGATTTTGATTTAAGGCTCATTTGCAGCCCAAATACAAATTTCGCATTATAGGTCGCAGACGTCAAGTCACTAGGTGGAAAAATTTGCATCCAGAATCGCAAACTTTGGACACCAAATTACTTACATGTAGGATGACAAAAGCAAATTCATGGCCCAAAGTTGTAAATGTTAAAAAACGTAAAATTTTTAGTCTTTCAACACAATTTGTGTTTTGGGACGCAAAGTCTACGACCTGGGATGCAAAGTTTGCAAATTGACTGCAAGTGTGCCTTACATTGAAAGCATACTTCAGGGCCACCATTTATTACAGCTCAACGATACATTTACGTTCACACTTACAACAAATCATGATACATGTAATCTAAAGGATGCTCAGACTCTAATTTTGTTAAAGGGAAAGTTCACCCTGGGTTTAAATTGGTTTTAAAAAATGCAGACAAATAAAATAAAAATATGAGTGAAGGTTTAGAGGAAATCGACCAAAAAATAATGAAGT
>CALNVZ010003433.1:10726894-10753280 GCA_940671915.1 Paracentrotus lividus
ATGTGTGATGTCACACATGAACAACTCTCCCATATGACATACAAAAAAATACCAAAAATTCATCTTTTTCCTCATTCTAATGGTAGTACAAACTCTTCACACATGTTATATTTTGTGAACTTGTAATACATGTCCTCCCATGAAAAGAATCTCAGATCTTTTAACGGAATTAATTAAAAAAGACAATTTGAGTGAAATATGTACAAAAGTAATGGGGAAGTTGTTCATGTATGACATCACACATCTTGGGTCTGTTGCCAATGTGAGGATCCCCATAGCAGTAGTGATCACAACATTCAAATGCTCATAACTTTCTTATTATTCATTCATTTTTTATCAAATTTTCATTGATCAGCTTCTTTGATTTTCATGTTTTTGTACAATTTACTGAATTCCTAGGGTTTCCTTCCCCTTTAAACTAAAATAATTGAAGTTGTGAGGAAAATCACAACATCAATTAATTTTCTTTTAATGATTTCTATCGGCAATATCTAAAAATTGGATCTGTTTTTGGCTGAAATTCTGTACCGCATGAACATACATGTACTACATATAGTATAGAGAACCTTGACAATAAGAATTATTTCAACTTTACTTTCATTGATCTCTACAAAATTAATTAATTATTCCATTTAAGCAAGTAATTCATCAAAATATATTCCTTCCTTCATTCGTACGCTTCCTTATCCTATCAATTATGTGCTCTGGTTTTAATTCACAACTTTGGTCTCATATTGATCATATCAATTAACATCAAAATATATTATTTCAGACCTGAATATTTACTTACTACTGGACAAGCATATAGAGATATATTTACATTAGAACACTAATGAATGATATTGAATTTCTGACATGTAACTGTGAGTACAAGCCAAATAGTGCACAGTCCAAGTCATTTGGGGGTTTGTTTTCAAATGGAAGTTGTAGGGAAACCTGAGCATAAGATATGCAAATTGTTATCGTTTCAAGTTTAATCTGTCAAACAGGCACCTTTTCAGTGTTGACTTGTGAAAAGTGGTTTGAGGGCTTAAGTTTGTTGCCTGAAAAAATAAAAGGTCAATTTCTTAAAGGGACACTGTACATAATTTTAAATGGACACTAATTGTACAATTTAATAATAAATGCAGTAATTTAATAGGTATTCCCCAGATACATAAGTCCTATAACAATACCAAGTCATTTAATGACATTTACTATTTTTCAAAGGGCTAAATTGTCTAAAGAGTAAAATGTATTCAGGGTACCAGATTCCTGCTTAAATTATTTTAAAAATTGAGATTTGACTTTACTCAACCCTGTTTGTTAACCTCTGCTTGGATAATAATAATAATTAGAGAGATTTGTATAGTCCAACCACTAGGAATATATTCTTCTGCACTGTAAAAAAAATGTACCACAATGCTACGCCTAGTACTGCATCAATTATAAATACTTCATTATTTGAATTTAGAGATCAAGGACAATACATGTACATGTACTGTAGGTAAACCGGACAGTTTAACCAGCAAGTTTAATTCTCAACACTCCAAGAATAAACAATGTAAATTTTAAGCTCATTGAACTTTTCCAAGCACACTATGGTTCTTATCTACCTTTAACATGTAAGTTAAATATATTAGAAGAGAAACAGCCACATCCTGCATTGGTTGATTCTAGGACTTCCTCTAGAAGGGCACTTGTCTTGAATCTTCATTACAAGAAAACACGGACTGACCTTGATAAAACACTTCAGTATGGAGTCTGACCAAGGAGATATTACCAAGGAGCTTCAAACACAAAGCTCCTTGATATTACAGTTCACTGGTCTGACTACAGGCAGTGGTAACAGGGACTACAAGATTCCAGTAAAATATGGGTAAACACACCAAATAAATAATTGTACCAAGAAAGGCATGTATGGGACTACACAACATGTTTGGCCCGAACATTTAAGTTTCGTAATTGGGTCATATCATGACTATATGGGCCATTGAAGCGCAATCCAAAGTTACAAATAACCTTTTTACTACATGATTCTTCCTAATAATAATTAGCAAATAAATTTTGAAATCATATGAAAATTCACAAATGATTTGTTCATCTTTCCCACAATACTAGATTCTCTTTAAGGATCTATAAAGGACAAGTGTCATAATATGCTCAAACAATGACATTCCATAACCTGTCTCCTCAAAGAAATGGAATTGACACTGTAAAATTCATAAAGCTATGGCACAAATTAAACAAAGGAAGGGCAACTTTATTTCCTGTATTGCTGACATAAATTACAGATATAGGGAAATATTTAAAGCAAAGGGGCGCTTGGGCTATATGTTTCCCAATTGCTAAGGAAAATCAGATGATTTTTGGTTTGACAATTTCAGTGTAGTTTCATGAATCCATGACATTTGCTCCGCGACAATTTGCTCGCTATAAAGTCCATACACTAATCAAATGACTAACTTCAACCAGGGACTTTACACTATACCCTACCCTAAACCTAACCCTAAACTTAATATAAATCCCTATTACAACCCTAACCTAACCCTATATCTTAGACGAAATAAAGCCCGGAGCAATTGTCGCAGAAGCAAATGTCGGGTCACCTAGTTTCATACCTGAACTTTAACACCCCCCCCCCCCCGCCCCTCACACCTTCATATCCAACAAGTGCACAGCTGAATGAGCGGGAGATTATAATTATTTTTCATGTTCTGCCCCCCCCCTTCCCGCCATTTCCTTATTTTCCTGGTAATATTCACAAAAAAGTGCCATAAAATATCAATCAATCATCACAAGAGGCAATTGGATCAGTCCTTCAACACTCAACAGCTAGAAGCTTAATCCTGATTGGCTGTTGGGTGACTTGAGATGAATCCTAGAAAAAGCAATCAATCGTTTGCGCAAACCGAGATGAGAGTCAAGCACTGATAGGGTCAACACTGAACACATGAGAGGAAAATAAAGGATGTGTGAACAAGTTCACGGTGCAAATTTATGAATTTCTGAGGAAAGGCTCCTAAATGATTGTATTGATGTGAAGAATTTTAGTCAAGCCAATAAATGACACAGCAGCTTCTCAAACATTCTTGTTTCCAAATCGAAAATGCACAATTCTAATCATGTTTATTAATTATAAATTTATCAGAGCTATTCTTTCTAAGACTACAGATACACCACAAAGTAACAAATTGAGTACAAATTATGATACATACCGGGTATACCCGATGTATGTCAAATTATAGGCTAGTTTATGATGGGATATAGTAGATAGCCAACTTGAGAGGACGTTGCACCTTTGAATTGTAATTAAATTCTAAAATGGAATTGAAGCCCATGAACATTCGGAGAATATTAATTGTCTTTTGGGGCTTTCTAGAATGTTTGGTTTTGCACTTTGACATGGAATGTTTTATTTCATGTCCAAAATTTTATATGGACTCAGATACATTTTACATGTTTATTATTGTAGAAACCAGAAAGTGAGATTATAAAAACAAGTAATTCA
Organism: Paracentrotus lividus; assembly: GCA_940671915.1. NCBI lineage: Eukaryota > Metazoa > Echinodermata > Echinoidea > Camarodonta > Echinidae > Paracentrotus > Paracentrotus lividus. The sequence continues at coordinate 10,730,385 of CALNVZ010003433.1, forward strand.
TCCAATACACATCATGACATGTTATGTACATGTATGTCCCTGGGATACATGAACAAAGAAAGGTACCGGTAAGTGATTTTGTATTCACTTTTTACACTTCACATACTAATAAGACTATACAATTGCAATAAAAACAAATTAAAAAACCTCGTGCCTTGATAATGTGGTTTTTATACAAGTGATAGAGTCAATACTTCCTGGTCAAAAAGCAAATAACAAGTCTGAAGTGTGGCATTAATCATATCTCTGCTTAGGTTTTATTTCCTGGAGAATTCAAAGCACTTGTGCATGAATCTGAGTTCAACGTCTGGTTAATTTGCCATATTTATCTAACTGGGTCTTTAATCTTGTCTATACATGTACATCCAGCTTTTAAATGAACATCCTCAGGAAATTAAACTAAATAAGTAAAAGTTTAGGTTACATACATGTAGCCATTGATAAAGCAAGCCTTGAAAACGGAATTGATTATGAACCTTAAAGGTGACCTTTGTCACAAGTATAATATATTTATTTATTACCAAAAAAAAGAAAAAAAAACACATTTAAAATCATAGAATCAGGTGAGATAAGTATAAATTTTGAAAGAAATTAAATAAAAGTTCCGTTTGAATTCTGAGATAACTTACTACATATATGAAAATTTCTAATTGGCAAACCAAAATATATATATCTAGAAATAACTATTATGTTTGTGAAACTACATTCTGTATCATGAACTTTTCTACCAAGTACAGTAGCATTGTGCATTTGAGGCTGTTACAATTGGACAAAGCATGTTGTTTCATGTTTTTCTGTTAAACTACAAGGTTATCTTACATGTACATAGCACACGCATAGCGTCATGGTGACAACAATATTTTGTCAATTTACATTTGCCTGTGTAGTGATCCACAATTTCATTTGGTATGTGCAGAAAGATTTCATGTACAAAAAAAAAGGAAAAAAAAAAAAGAAGAAGATAATATACATTGTAACTGACATAGCATCCACATAATCTTCATTATTTTAACTTGTATTCAAAACAATTCCCCCTCCCCTCCATAGAACACGTTAACAAGTTGATTATCATTAGTCAAGGTTCAAGGTTCACATGTAACCACCATATTCAAATATTTGACAATCAAAAGGATTTTATTGTTCAAGAGAAGATAGACGTATCACAAAGATAACTACAAGCAGACCTGGATATGATTCTAATCACTGTATTAATGGTGCTCTTGATAAGTTCTGTATGTATTGCAAATTGCTGTAAAGTACCATACTAAATATTATAGTCTGCTTAAAGCTGGTGTATAGTTTCGGGAGAAAGAAAAATTAATTTTGATTCACATTGAGATAAATTATCAAAGATTGAATCCAATTGAACTATAATAAAGCAAATTATAAAGGATAAAAAAGATAAGTCGGGGACCCGTCTCAGGTTAGCGCTCATGTGGAAATCCTATGGGGATTCTCTTGTGTGGGTGTTACACACAGATCGTTCGCACAATTCACGCCGTAACCTCCGGCGTGCGAACCTGTCAGCAGTGGTATAAACGGCAATTAATTACACTTTATTCAAACAATTTCAATGAAATTTTCATCGGAAATAATGAAAGGAATGTCACAAGATCTCTCACACATATCTTTTAGTGCAATGTGAGCAACATGTAACTACATTTGATCGGTTTGTGCCAATTTCTTTTTTACCAAAAAAGTTACCAAAACTATACACCAGGTTTAAAGCTTGTGTATAGTTTTGGAAGAAGGAAAATTTTAATTTGAATTCACAGTTAAATAATATGAAAGATTGAATCTTATAACTATAATTAAGGAAGTTATATTACTTGAAATATCGCTTTAGAGTATTTATTTCACAATATAAGTATAAAATGTGTTAAGTCTGGGATCCGACTCATGTTAGCGTTCAGTCAACGCTCATATGGAAAGCCAATGGGGATTCTCTTGTGTGGGTGATACACACAGATCGTTACGGTCATGCGGTCAGTTGCATGCGCTAAGCTCTGGGGAACGGGCAGGTCAGCAAAGGTATAAACAACCATTATAGGATGTTTCATTCAAACTATTTCACTGAAATTCACTGGAAATCATGATAGGAATATCACAAGATTTCCCACACATATCTTTTAGTGCAATATGGACAACATGAGACTATATTTGATTGGTTTTATGCAAATTCCTTTTTTGTTACCAAAACTATACACAAGGTTTAACAGTGTACAGTATACAAATCTTAACAAGTCATCTAACTTTAAACTGAACGTAATACTAGTCTTGGCTTCTTAGCTAATCAATTGCCTTTCATTCTCTCATAATTTTCTTCTCTATTAGGGCCTAAACATCTACCGGTAGTTCATCAAATCGTATAATGTATTTTTTTATCCTTTCAAAGGGTCCATGTAAGGCCTGTATTTAATGGACATTTACTATTTCAGATTTGATATCAATATCATATTGATTTTACTATTATTTTCTCTCTCTCTCTGAGCAAATGGGGGTCATAAATGTGATCCAAACATCATGTAAAAAGCATTTTCCCCCCTCTAAATGTAAAGAAAAGATAAAAAGGGACTAAAAAGTGTGAATAAAACTGGACATTAAATTAATTGTTTACAATGCATCAATAGATCTCTTCGATTTAACAGGGGTTGCTATATAATACTGCTTTAAAAATATGCATAAATCCCCATTATTGATAATTCATAATTTAATAGCTATATATATATATTCACCAATATATTGTGTATATAATCATTATTTTGTGCTCATAATCAATATTTTGTGCATGATTATTAATATAGATTAAACATCAATACAAAACATCTATTCACAATAAATTAACAATGTTTCTTCATAAAAGAGATGGCATAAGTATATATTTTGAGTGAGAATGCCTCATTCCAACACCAAACATGCCAAATGTAGTAACGTTTCTCTTATTTGAGCATGATATAGGCATAATGACGAATGAAATATACTCCACATATCACAATCTATCTTTTTTTTTTTTTTTTTTGCAGTATGTATCTCCCAAAAGGCAAAGTTACAAATAACTTTCTTATACCCATATCAATTTATTATATTGTGGCAGCCTGCATTATTCATTTTCAGTTTGAATGAGTTTATACATCAATACACAGACTGACAACACTGCATATGGATGGATCCATCCATTGCATTGGATGAATGAATGAATGAAAACACTATTTTGTATTCGCTCACACACATAAATCACGAATGCGTAGCTAAGCCGCTGAAGTGAAGAATTAGAGAACACGTCAGTACCACCGGGTTTTATACGATTAAAACACTAATTTTTAGGATTACAACTGAAGTACAACCAACATAGTAGCCAGACACTTTAATCACACAAAATACACAAATAATCTCACCATTTCAAGGTTCATTGTGGGTGAAAAATTGTCGATTTTATCCTCTGTCGTTAGCAGGTGTGTGTATTCAGTATCCCCGCAATATATTGTTCAATGTCGGCTCTTTATTCGTATGCTAATGTATTGTTAGTCGTTTAACCAGGCACGTCGAATAAAACGGGGATGTAAAGGCTTATCATATTTCATGTTTTCTGATGTTTTCAAGTTATTAATTAACAGTCCCTGGATCTGCAAATCCTTATTTGATGAATTTTTCGAGGTCTGTGTTTTTTTCCTTTTCCAACTGAACAGAGATAATGATCTTTAAAGTGTTATTGGAACTTTCACAACAGTGGAGGATTACTCTCAAAATTTACAAACGCGTTGGACTGCACTAGGGCTCGTTCTTATTTTGGAGTTGAAAGTTCATGTATATAGTTCGGCTGTATGACTTGTATGATGATTGATGACCAGAACGTAACTCGATGATTAGTTTTGACAATGGAGATTAGGCTCATTAAAATATAATCAAAGGTTGCTACTTAAAAGATGAAAGATTTGTTCAACAAGATAACATTTCCTCCAAAACATATAGTGACAACTTGAAGAATCATAATTATAAGAGAGAGACAGAGAGAAGAAACAATAGGCTACAGTGTCACTGTTATATGATAAGATCTTTATTTTTTCCAGCAACACTTTCTTATAAATCACATTGCATAAAGAGTTGCATAAAGAGTTACTTTAATAGTAACTTTGCCGTCTATGGTAACTTTCAGGAAATGGTGCATTTTGATTGACTGTTGAGCAACGTTATTGATATCATTAATAGTAAGCCTTTATACAACTGTATCGCATATCTTCACAAATACGATTAAGCAAAATAGTAACAATAAATAAATAAATATTAGTAATCAATAAATAAAAAATAAAATTCGATTTATTTCGGGTAGGGATGCTTTGAAAAAAAGAAGGGGAGGGAGGACGGAGAAAGAGAGAGAGAGAGGGAAGAGAGAGAGAGAGAGAGAGAGAGAGAGAGAGGGGGGGGGGGGGGGGAGGGGCAGCGAAACCTGTCATGTGAGAGTATTCAACGACAACAATAATATTGATGTAAACTCTACATATAATTAAACCAAAAAATACACGCCACGGAATAAATAGGTAAACTACTAAAAAAAAAAAAAAAATAGAAATAAATAAATAAATAAATGATTATATAAATAAAAATGGAAAACTGGGTTCTCTAAAATGAATCATAATTATTAAGTAATATAGAAAACATAATTATTAATTTCATGAACTTATTTAAACTAATAATGATAATCTGTCTTTGTTTACGTTTACATCAACATGGTACTATTCCCATGTCATATATGCACAATCTATTATGCACCAGATTATGTATATCTTTTTTCAATTTGTTATATTTATAGATATGTATATTCAATCAATGTATTCAAGTCATTTGTATATTAAAATGTGTTTTATAGTTTTTTATTTTGCATTTTTTTAAATATCTTGTACAATTTTACCTGAATGAAGTCAAGAAAACAAATTCATTGTTAAATGCATTTTGCAGAATCTGCCCTTTTCCAGACCCCGTCCAGACCCCATCGCCCATCACGTATGATTCTAAATTCTTTAAGTCGGAGACTCTCAATGATTGTTTTCTTGATTACTTTGCATGGTAATGATACAGGAACTGCGAGTTTCCCTTATAAAATAATTATGTAATGGGTTCAGTGGCAAGGCAACTGGCCATGTTCCAGTCTTGATCGCTCGTACCAAACCATCCCTTCCATCGTCTGGGGGCGACTGACCGGGGGCTGCAGGGGCGGCTGACTGGACGGAAACCTCCACAAGACTCTAGGGCCTGTGAGGAGATGACGTCATCATCACAACTGTCATAGCAACTGACTTGGATCATCATTATGCCCTGAAGCTAGAGCCGTGTCATTGTGGTACTGTCATACATGTGGTGGGTAACCTTGCGGTCTTCCAAGTTCTAAAACCTCAAAAATGGTTGTTAAGATGATTCATGATTGAGGAAGGGATACTCCATAGAGAGTTGGACCTTCGTTAGAGGTAAATTGTCACTTGGTCTAAACCTGCTTTGGCTACTACCCGTTCAGTCTCACCCCAAATGGTCTAATTTGGTCTTATGTACACTTGGTCCAACACCATAATCAACTCATGTAACAAAAATTGTATTCATTTGGGTGTATGACGAAAATACAGTTAGACCGTTTGGTTATTACACTGTTGCCCATAAAGGTTGGATATTTTTTTGAGTGCTCCAGCAACATAATTTTGCTCCGGCTATTATTTCTTGAAGTTGCTTGTCCCCGCTTCCACTTATCGGGCAGGACCCTGGCTATACTTTGGACGTTTCCCCAACCAAAATGGGCATTGTGGGGGCTGACAACCGTTTTTAATTTTTCATTCCCCGGGAATGGTTGGGAGAACGTCCAAAATATAGCCAGGGTCCCTAAAAGCGAAAGCAGGGACAATGAATTTCATGAAATTAAAGCCGGAGCAAACAGAATGTTGGTGGAGCATGAAAAAAATATCCAACCTTTCTGACCAACATTGTAGAATGAATCGGCAAAATAGACAAAGTGGTCATTAAGTTTCAGACCAATTGTTAGTGGACCACATGGGTTTAGACCAAGGGATATTAGACAACCAGAGAACATGCTGTTAGACCAAATGGATGTGAATCATATTAAGATACCGAAGTGTGTTATTATGAACCCCTCTCCTCTATCAGTCATCCAAGTCAGATAGGGTTCAAGTGCACAATCATGGATTTTTCTAATAATCATGAAGGAAGAGGTGACAAGCCTAATCAGTTGACCGCATTGGATTGAAGTCGGCATGAGTGTCGTCTATAAAAATGAATGATTTCCATTGACGGATCCAAGATCCATCCCTCTCGATCGTAGGGGGTGGGGAGGGGGGTGGTGTTTTCCCCTTAAATCCACTTGCCCGCCCAGCACACCCCAAAAATTGGCCTGTCCGTATTAGCCGTGTTCTGCGGGGGGGGGGGGGGGGGGGATGAGGGGTGAGGAGGTGGTTCTCGGTGTTTGATAAGTTTTTCTATGGACATTGATGTATTTATTATATCAATATTATTATTATGTCAATATGATAAATACAACTATAACATTCAATTTTTTTTTTCAATTGTTAATCGATCACTGGTATTCTCCCAGCTGCTCCAATACTTTCCTGTTACAACAGCATACAACATGACTTAATCTAAATTTAAATCATATTAATATTCCGAAACTATCAACGTGCTACAAATTATTTCTATTGAATAACTCTCCTAAAACCTAAAATATATATTATATACATGTATATTGTATTTATTGTTTGATATTTGTTTATACCATATTTATGTATCAATGTTAATATTGTGCTGTCCTATATTTTGCAGGCAGTAGCCTAGATCTCTGTGTTACATGCTTTTTTTAACCAATAAATAAAGTATGTTTAAAAAAAAATCAAATTATGCCCCCCTACCAAATATGCTAAATGGCAACATTAAAAGAATTATGATGATTTAATGATATTTCAACCATTTTGCAACGAAGTATTTACACGTAGGCATAGGACAACCAACTATTAAAGCAAAAACATATATCCAATTTTATCAACAACAAAAATGTGGCACCGGACATGATAGTGAAATGACCTAACGATCGCTATTATATTAATTTGTTATAAGTCGGCATAATTATGATGATGATATTAGTCGAGAAACTTGGAGACAACCGAGTCGTCATTCATTCTGAATATATATCGTTTATACTGAGAGTACGAATGCCGTTAATTGGAGTTTTGCTTTTCTTGCTTTTATGCACTTTTAGATGGTTTGGTGATTAAGAAACTGACCCCATTAAGACCATTCACAAAGTCATTGAAGACAGAGAAATCTGTGTCATAATACGCTCAGAATTAGAAAACAAATTGCATCGTGGAGCCAGAAATAACCTTTAATATCCAGAGGCAGGGATGCACTGAATCATTGTAGGGTGATTATCTTGATATTGATACCAATTAATTTCACTCGACACTTAAGCCCCACTTTCCCCTTTATAAGACATCACCGGAAATTAATTTTCATGATTATTAATACCTTCTTCCGTGTTGTGATGGGCTTATTTCTAGAAAACTGAAGGATCCCCCACACCCCCATATAGAAATCTGTGCAAGCGCGGCGACTTCATGTCACAACTGGGGGGGGGGGGGAGTGAAAAAATGTATACACTCAAAATTCGCATACTTCGCACATTATGCAGAAACTAATGAAAATGTTTGCGAGCGCGAAGCGCGAGCCGAAAATTTTGCCTTATAATAGCATTTAGCATTGTATTTGATTTGATTTATTTGTCAAGTATAACAAGATTTACATAAGCTTGACGAGATGACCCATGAAAGCCCGAGAGCTTATTTACAACGGGGTCCTATTTTACTTTTTACATTTTTACATTTTACCTCTTTATTAGCTTCACAAGCTAATCACTAAATAAAAATATGTTAAGCTTTAAAAATCGAGGGGGGGGGGTGATCCCCCCAGAAAAAATCGAGGGGGGACACGTCCCCCGTCCCCCCGGATCGCCGCCAATGAATCTGTGCATACCCCTCACATTAACACAGAGAAACACAACACCTAAAATAATTTTATAGACATTAACCGTAGAACGGATATAATGTATTATTACATATTTTTACATGTTATATTTATAAGGATTTATATAACAACTTGTAGTTTTTTTTTTATCTTCAAAATTTCATTTTATTTCATTTACATGTATTTTCAATTTAATGGCCACATTAGATGTTATTTGATTTTCCAAATTATGTCTTGGCATTGCTTTCAGCTGGAGGTTTAACAATTTATTGATATATCATATTGTAAAACAATTTTGATTTCCTTATAGTTTTCATAATATAATATATCATACTACATTTTTCATAATTGGTATGATGGTTTGGTTCCGTAACATCTTCTTTTCTGGTCATATTATTCCTACATACTCAGTTTGATTTACGCCCCCTATCACGCCTGTCTAATTATTTCTGATTCCTAACTGCTATCGGTGAATTTCATCATCATCATCATCGTCAAAATCATCATCACATGATCATCAACACCATCACCACCATCATCACTATCATCACTATCATCATCATCACCATCATTATTATCGTCATCCTCATCACCCTCAACATCATCATCATTATCACCATCATCATCACCATCATTATTATCGTCATCCTCATCACTCTCAACATATCATCATTATCACCATCATCATCACCATCATTTATTATCGTCATCCTCATCACCCTCAACATCATTCATCATTATCACTCATCATCATCTTATCATCATCATCACACATATCATCATATTATTTCGTCATCCTCATCACCCCTCAACACATCATCATCATTATCACCATCATCACTATCATCATCATCACCATCCACTTATTATCGTCATCCTCATCAACCCTCAACATCATCATCATTATCACCATCATCAATATTCATCATCATCACCATCATTATCGTCATCCTAATTACCCTCAAACATGCATCATCATCATCACCATCATCACTATCATCATCATCACCATCATTATCGTCATCCTCATCACCCTCAACATCATCATCATCATCACCATCATCATCATCCTCATCACCCTCACTATCATCATCGTCGTCGTCGTTGTCATCATCATATTCACCATCGTCATCCACATCATTACCGACATCTATTAATTATTTAGAGATCGCATTTTTCTATCATCACATCGGATTGACCTACATAATTCATGATGACTGCTCTTTTATATATTTTTAAAGGTTTATGCTTTACCCCAAAGGTTGGCTATAGGCCTAAAGACCTCTTTAGATATAGGCCTACCAAGATTCATTACTGCCAAAATTATTTTTTCTTACCAAATGACACGAAAAGAAAACATAGACACGTAATTATATACAGTAGAATGTTGTAAAATAACATCCATTTATTTGAAATCTACTGGTACGCCTATCAGCTAACATGATGGAGAGGGGAAGGGGCATTGTTAACTCAGTAGCGGACGCAGACCGGAGTCACACAATGAATTTACCGGGCCCATGCGTAAACATAATAGAGCCGCTTTTGTCCCCAGACAATTGGGCCCCCGAAATGCATTCAATTAGATTTTCTTTAATCCGCGCATGTAACTATACAGGTGCCTTGTGTAAAAATTTGTTTGACCATATTGTCAGATATTTTGAGACTGTCTGTGTTGGTTAAATTCTCATAAAAGTTGTATTCTCCGTGAATAAATAAATACTAGGTAGAAATATAAATAGATATAAAATTGTAACAATGTGTTTATTGCTTTGCTTTTCAGTACAAAAAGTATTTCAAAATTCTATTCAAAAGGCCTCGAATTCATCTTCCATGACATATAATTATTGCAATAATAACTACATTAAAACAACATTATCAGCATAGCATATGCGCACGATAAGGAGGCGCCTACTTAAAATGACTAAACACTGGCTTCAAAGCCAATATACATTTTGATTAGGTCCTTAATATTCTTTTCACTTCTCTTTAAAAGGATTCAATATTTGGAAACAGTAATATAACACGTGCACATAATAATATCGCACAATAAATAGATTGCCATTAATAGCTAAGAATGTAAAATAACGAAAAGGTGCACTACTTCTAACAAAACATGAATCAAAACGACGTACTATACAATGAGTATTTTCATGACGTAGCGTAGATTTGATTAGTTTTTAAACCAAGTCACGTTCGGAGCACCATTGTCTTTGTTGTTGTCTTTGTTTATTATTTTGAGACGTTGAAATTAATTTTTTGCCCATACCCAGCACTTTTCATATCCCCTTTTCTTTGTCCCATCTCTCACCTTCTTCTTACTCTTCTTCTTCATATTGATTTTTTATATTTTTTCTTCACCATCTTTTTCGCTATTCCTTATCGTCCTTTTGATGTTTTCCAATTTCACTTTAATCTTTCGTTTGAGTATCCATTTTATTTGCCTTCATCACTTAACCACTCATGGCATTTCCTAATTATCCAAAGATGTGAGAGCGGATTTGTTCCATGAAGAAAATAACTATCACTCTGAAGTGAGTTTTAATGGTAAAATTACTGAGTTACAAAACCAAATGACGGTCTGCTTTTACATAAAGCACCAAAATAATACATGATAGATTAGCGTCTTATTAGTATTTATCAGAATGGTAAAGACGCTACGCCATGAAGATTATTTTGTTGTTGTTGTTGTTATTGTTGTTGTTTAAGCGAGGGCGGCTTCAAAGGCAGCGGTGCTTTGTCCCTCTTGAATAGCAGTGATGGGGATGAAGGGATGGGGGCACTTCATCAGGTAGTTCTGAAACAAAATACGATGGTTTGAGTTAATTAATTAATATCATTTTCTTTTCTAAATTGAACGTATACGGTCATGGAGTTTGAGACATAAATAACATTTGAGACATTGGCCACTTGGAAAAGGCAGTGGAGTCACAGATTTTTTTTCGAGCCCAAAAGTCACATACGTACGGGCGCGGAGAGATTAAAGGCCTCGTCACACCGAGTCCGGTCCGGGTCACGGCACGGGCCCGTTCCGGTTCAACAATGGGCAAAAACGGTCGAAATGAATCGGCCGTGTACTATTGCAATGAGACTGGTCACAACAAACACGGGCTATGCCGTACTAGCCGGAACGGCAACCGGTACGGTTTTTAAGAGATCGCTCATGGAGCGATTTGAGACGGTTTGCCGTACCGGTCACCGGACTGGACTCCTTGTGACGAGGCCTTAAACCTAGCTAAGCGTTCTCTCTGTCACACTATCATAGCATACCTTTCATATAAGGCTAATGGACAGAATGAGAAATAGAATAAGTATAGAGTGCTTTCTGATGATTAGTTTTGTTCGATGTGTTATGAAACATTAAAGTTTAAAATTAATTCAAAAATCTTGTTGGTTTGATTGAGTATTCATTTTAAACGTAAAACAAACTTGACGAAAAAATGCAGGGAAATCTTCTGTAGATTTTTGTTTTTAATTTCATCTATAAAATTGCTTGTAAATTGGTACAACACCATCCCCATCCAAAACAACACCTCTGATCATGTCGATGAAATGTAATCAATATATAGAATCACTCACATGGGCGTAGCCGAATGCATTGCGACGTTCAACCTGGTCAGCTCACACTTACATCCATTACGAAGCAGTCTTTGCGTGTATCTACGATGAATACATCCTAAGATCAGGTATATTGGGGGGGGGGGGACACACAAACACAAACATAAGTTACTGACGAAATATAACGTTTTTTTTTCATAAATATGCTCTAAAAATGTATTACATCATTATTGCTGACGTAATTACTGTATAATTCGACATTATAGATATACATGTATTACCAACTCCATTATTATATCTTTATTTTCGAATAAAATTTATCAGTAAAATCAAACAATATTAGTGACTAGATTGCTCATCGATGGCGGATCTAGAAATCATTGATAGGAGAGGATTAGGGGTGCATGGGGACACTAAAACATTTTCAAAATTATTTGTATCTATAAACAAAAATTACTTTACGACTATAATAATTATAAAAAAAAAAAAAAAGAACATATAAATTATATTTGGTTATTAAAGTCATTATAATAATTTTTATCGCCCACTGAGGAATATATCAACATTATGGTATTATTTGGTTTGGTCAGGGAGGGGTTGCCCCTACTATGTAAAGTGGGCCAGGATAAAAAATACAACTTACGTTAGAGTCGAGCTTGTCTTTCTTCAGAGGAATACCCTCGGCAACCTTAGTAAAGGTCAGCTGGCCAGTATTCTGAAGTCTGTAATATAATGCATATTATTATATTGAGAAGTTAGTATAATATTTGAGGGAAATACCACATAATATTGCCCAAAATAGTCCCATATTGCCAAGAGTCGAAGACGAGGTACCCCCGTCCATTATCAGTGGCGGAGGATGCAAACGAATTTTTTTTCTGATGTTGAAATGTAGGTTCAATGAGTTCAGTCAGCAAGAATGTTGTGCTCCTTGGATTCACCACAGTTTTAATTTAGTATGAGTAAAATTGGATGGGGAGCAATTTTTTTGAAATATACTTTTAAATAGAGAGCACAAACTCATCACATTTTTAAAAGTGATTTATGGGGTACTCGATAATGTTCTTAAATAATGAATATATCAAGGGGAAATGTATCTTAGCTTACACTTTCACCATGTTCACAGGCAAGGTTATTGAGATTTCCATCCGGGGTTTTTTTTTTTTTTAAAGGAGAACTATTTATTTTGAAGAGGAAAGCATTATTATACCAGACTGACTGGATGGGTCCTTTTAAAGCTTCCATGGCTATTTGAAGAAAATAATTTAAAAGCACAATGGAATATGATAATTATCTCAGACAAATCCATGACATTTGACTTACACTGTGTATTGGCTTCGGCAATATCAATGTTAATTTTTTTTACAACTCATATATTTAATCTATTTCGAATCTGATTTTTTTTTTAAATATCATGTCTTCCACCCATCAATGCCTATAGATGGACGAGTGGTATGAGCCTAACACGCTCACTGCACTCCCAACGCACTGACTCTAATCAAACCAAGGTTCGAATATCAGTAACGTTTCTAGGACGGTGATGTATATTTGATTACACGTCTGTTTAAACCCGAATCTACAAACCAAACCTTTTAGACAGTCATCCCAAATATTTGATGAATCGACATTCACTTTCCCTGACTGCTAAGAAAAACAAATTAATAGCTCCAATCCTACAATGTTCAGGTTAGAAGGCGGGATAGATCAATAGTAGAACAGTGGTCTCGCCACCCAGAGATTCCGGGTTCAAAACTTAGTTGATACACTAGTGGCCCTTGGTACGCCATCAATTACCGAGCCCTTCAGGAATGGGTAACGATGATGTTATTGCTTACCAAAGAGCACTAGCGTATCAAATTACTTTCGAACCAGAAACCTCCTGGTGACGTGACCACTGGTCTATCTTCACGATCTTGCCTTCTTACCGGAACATGGTCGGGAGGGAGTTATCAACGGGTACAGCATCGACTTCGTCCAGGGGTACGTCAGGAAGGTTATCAAAGAAGGGATGCTTCTCACTGATGCGGTTCTCATCAAGGGTTTCACTCTTTGCCTTACCACGGATCTCCTTCAACTGAGAGATGTACTGAGAAGCCTGCAAGTTAGACAGAAATATTAAAGTAAAAAAAAAAACAACAAACAAACAAAGAAACAAAAACTTGATATCGGCATCTCTGCGGGGTCACCAATGTCATGTATATTTCGATACCGTGGGTATGACAGCAATTACACCAAGATCTGATTATTGCATTGTGGACACCGTTAGTGGTCCCCTATTGAAACATCTTTTCGTTGCAGGCATCCACAGAGGTTTCTCCGAAAAGAGATTCCTACGTTGAGAACACCTATTTGATTTCACGAAGGAATTAGGACAATGTGGACGCCACTTTGGTTTCCAAAAGGAGTTGTTTGCTTCGAATGGATTAGGACCATTTATTTATTTTATTTATTTATTTTATTATTATTTTTTTTTTTGGGGGGGGAGGGGCCTCTTGAAATATAGGTTACGGATTTTATCCGTTTTGAACTATGATTATATTAATCTGAAATGATTTTCCTTGTTGGTTGGAGCTTAATTCATGAATGCTACTTTCATTTTGCTATATACTGAACTCTTATCATTATTCCAGATAAACATATTTTAATGTGGGATTTTAAAAATGATTGATCACATACCCTTGTTTTTTCATCTTTGTTGCTCTTTGATCCGATCCATACATACAGCTTCAAGCCCAAATCTAGGATAAAGACATCCCCACTGTTCAAAGACTTCCTCGACAATGGGCGCTAGAAAGAAAAAGGCGAAGTGAAAAACGTAATAATATAATCAAATAATTCACATGCAGGAACATTGGCTTCACAAAGCAACCGCTTGTCTTACGGTTAAACCACGACCAAACTACGTCATGGCTACGACATGAATACGTTCAAAATCCAACTACGATTCATCTACGATTATGAAACTTCTCACACAGGGACAAAAACCTAAATTTATGTTAAATGAATGGCTACTTGATTCAGAATAATCCATTGAAAGTTTTCCTATACATGCTATACATGGGTACAAAATAGAAACAAATGTCTTGCTAAAGCCTGTTATTTTCATGACATATGCCTACTAAGCTCTCTGAGCAGTGGGGTGTAACACAAAGACTTACGATTGATTAAAAGTTCATCATGGACAGGATGCTCCAAAGTTGATGATCTTAATCCTAACCTTAGCACTAACCCTACTCTTAATCATATCAAAATCTTAATCCATAACTGTGCCTGGTTTCCAAATGAGGCTACCAAGAAAAAATCAATCGTAACTTTTTATCAATCGTAAGTCTTTGTGTTACACCCCACTGATCACATATCAAGTTAAGGTGAATCGTCGGCACATACCTCGTGCAAGTTGACGCGTTTGCGGTCTCCCTTGAAGTGAAGTAGGCGTGGTTCGTACTTCTTAGGATCCACGTGACGGAAACCAGAGTCAGCTCCACCCTCCATCAATCTGTTACCATGACAACAAGAACATTACGTGAAAATTAATAGTCCGTAATTGTCGACAACTGTAAGAATCTGAGGAACTTAATTTCAATAATTCGTTTGGCTTGTTAGGAAATGCCCAAGTTTAAGACAATTTTGGTCCAGTATCTCATGTTACAACCGGTAATGTTGCAATAATCTGGACTAACCTTTGATGTCACCATCAAAAGGACGACTGGGATTGGAATCTTGGTCCTATCTGAATCATTTTGGAGGCTGATGTAGTGAAAATAACTAAAATTGAATCGATTACATTATTGAAAAGAAAATTAGCCTCCAAACTGATACGGATCGCACCGAGGTTCGAATCCCATTCACATCCTTCGAATGGGGACGTCAAAGAATGGTCGTAAATAATGCGTTGGTGTGACATTATGCGTCGCTGCGACATTACCGGTTGTAAGATCCCCTATCTTCATTCGAAATGACCTAGCTATCCGTTTTAATGGTCTTCCACTCTTCTTACGTGATGGTATCGAAGTATGACTTGAACAGCTCTGATTCGTAGTCCATGACCTCCCTGTGCTGAACGGGCTTGTCGTCCAGGAAGTGATCAAGCTCCACCGTCTTATAGGCAGCCGTTCCGTACTCATCCTGAAAATATGGATACAAATATTATTTCGTTTTTATAGTAGACCTATGATCAATAAGTGAGTTTCATGCCATGACTTGGTAGTCAACAAATATTTACGTACGACCGGTATTGTCGCAGTGACGCATAATGTCACAACAACGCATTATTTACGTCTGGGACCAACATTTAACGTCACCATCCGAAAGTCGTGACTGGGATTCGAAACTTGGTCTGATTCTTATCACTTTGTGGGCCTTTTTAGGGAAAATAACTGAAATCGTTTGAATTGTTTACATTATGGAAAAAGAAAATCAGCCTAAACTGATGCAAATCGGACCGTAGATCGAATCCCCGTCTCGTCTTTCGGATTGTGACGTCATAGATTTGTCCGAAACGTATTATATAAATAATGCGTTGGTGTGACATTACGGGTCGTGACAGGGCGGCCCCAACTCCTATATTAATTGCGTTTCGATATTGGTATAAAAGGCCGCCTTGCTCATGCAGGCCTGAAAAAAAATCTTTTATTGTCCCACCTTGCCCCAAATTATGTGGGGCACGATGGGAGACAAACAATATTATCTAATGCGGCGGTCACAACTCGCCGTACCATCGACGTGCAACTCCCTACGATGGATTTCGTAGAAAATTCGTGCAGCGGAGGTACCTCGCAGGTACAATGCGTGTACGACGTGCAGAAAGTTTTTACAATACCCTTACTATAGAAGTGCAGGAATCGCAGAAATTGAATTAGGACCTGTGCGTGCATTGCACATGCAACGCAGGCTACGTCGATGGCACGTGCCCCGTAGCCTACGACGAGTTGTGACCGCCGCATTAGATCTACTATAGAATTCTAAATATAAAGAGATTAGTCTAATAGATGAATATGTCATGGTTGGGTATGAAAGCTTAATACGGAATACATAACCTATAAAAATTGAAATCTAAAGGTGTGTATATTCTTTTTAATTGAAATAAACGACCTTGAATCTTGAATAAATCAAAAGGTGGCCCAACCTGCCGATATCCTTCCTTCAAAGAACAGAGGATCTAATTATCTTTATACCTGTGTTGAGTGCTTGCCGATCCAGAAATGAACATCGTATAGAAGCTCCTCACTCTTCGAATCGGGCTTTTTCTGGAAAATAAGAAGAACAAGAACGAGCTAAACAAACGCATATTAAAGAACCTGCAAAGCATGACAATGGTTGTTATTTACATTATATCAACCATGTAAACCGTTATTTAGTTTATTTTTTAACTAGGCAAGTGGAGGGATGGGAAAGGAAAGACAAATAGACGAAAGATATAGAAAGAAATAATGACGAAAAGAGGGAGAGAGACAGAGAGAGAGAGAGAAGAGAGAGAGAGAGGGGGGGGAGGAGGTGCGGGGAATTACGATGAGAGATAAGAAGTTTATTAACGCCAATACAAATTTAAGGGACTCGACTGTTTAATGATGTATATCACTTGGTCTATCAAAATTATGGGCAATTATCTGATACCCATGGGCTAAACCCAATGGCCCGAATTCACAAAGGTGGATTCTGCAAAACGCCACGGATCCGTGGATCCGTGGGTTTTTGAATCGACAGCTCCACGGATCCAACAGTCATGATTCACCAACAGTTGACCAAATAATGACGTATTATAGACGCTGTGGATCTGTGGATCAGTAGAAGTCCACCTTTGTGAATACCAAATTGAAAATCCTAGGTCCAACCCTAGGTTAAACCCAGGGTTGAAACATGGATTTTGCAGAATCCACCTTTGTGAATTTGGGCCATTTGGTTTACTAAAAATTTGGTCTGATACTTGGTCCATGTTCATTTGGTCGCATTGCCAAATTGATCTAATTAAATCGTCGTCTGTTTCTATTTTCAGTCTGTTACAAAAATATACATTAGTTTACCATGTCATGCATGTAGAGTTAGACCAAGTGGACATTAGACGAAATGGACAGTAGACGAAATGGGAATCAGACGAAATGGTAAATAGGCGGGGTGGCAATAAGACCAAAACTTTATTAGACAAACTGGTTGTAGACGAAATGGAATTAGACCATGTGGGATGAGACATACGGGCATTAGTCAAAGTGGGTTTAGACCTAGTGGCAATTTGCCGCTTAACCACAACTATGTACTCACGTATGTATTTAGGATAATGTAGGAGTCACCACTGTAGAAGTTGCCATTATCCTCCTTAGGCCAACGCTTGACTTTGAACTTAACGATCCTCCAGACCTCCAAGCCGACCTTTGACCCCGCGTTCTTCCAGGCCGGTTCGGTCTGGGCCGATTCTTTCTTGATGTTCTTCTCGACATCTGAACCGAAGAGTGCGAGGTTCGAATCCTTCCAGTCGTACTCCTTGGCCTTGCGAAGTCCCTTTGATGAGGCCATGTTGATACGATTCTTTTATCTGGTGAAAAAAAAAGTATTAATAGGGACATAAAGGGTGACAGATAGTTAACATACGTATGCCCCAATGTGTAACTATAGCGGGGTTTTTTTTCTTTTCTTTCTTTTACATTCTGTTACTTGTACTATTAATTAAAGTTCTAAAAGTGCATGAAAATTAACGATGTTTTCTTTTTTCAATTGTTCTTAGTCATATAATGATATACACAATTATGACCAACATTATTAAAATATATAAGGTACGTTAAAGTGCACACGTTGAGCCATTAGCCAATCAACCCCTTAAAAATACCAATAAAACCAGCTGTGCTATCCCAACGCAGTTGCTTGTCAGTTAGCAAATAGTACTGTGATCTCTGTCATACCCTTATATAGCAATGTACCGCTAGCCTACATGCAGTAAAAATAACGAAGAGGGATCCCAACAAAATTGACCATATAGGCCTACATGTGCTGTGAACGAATGCGATAGTACAGCTTGCTTTCTACTTAATGTTGATGCAAAAAGTAATTTCTTTTCCTGGTGCTTTGAGACAGCCCAACTCAATTCTCTCTTCTCTGGGGAATTTTGAGGCAGTTGATGTTGCATAATTTGCAAATTTGTGATGGAGGGTATATGTGAATGAGACTTTCAATAATAAATTGATGTGAATATCATCACACAATCATTGACAATCAGAGAATATTATTATTAATACAAAGAATAGAATAGGATTATATATGAACATGTTGAATGTATATTCTGATTAATTTAATCGTAACATTATTTAAATGAGGTTATAATTCAGCAACACCAAAGAAATGATGATTTGAAGTTTATGAGCTACCCCAAATCTTACGATGGCTTAAATAATCCGATTTATACGGTATTGCTCCGCATAATTTAACATAAAGGCCTTAGTAGTTATTTAACATCATTAAATAAATACTAGACAACATCACATAACATAGATAAACATAATGTTACTAGGGAGGGATGGAGAATTAGTTATTACTAAATAGGATAGAGTGACGGAATACCATTGACATGAGTAAAGTGATTGATATCACATTGCTATCTTAGTCTGATGTTAACACACTTCTGTCAAGTAGATTTATTCCAGGCAAACCGGAATAGAAACAGATGACCAAAGGATTTCCCTCTCCGTCGTCGTCATGCTGATAAATTCATCTCTATATCTCTGTCTCTGCCCGATACTCCCTATAGCTACATGCCTCTGTCTGTATGTGTGTCGATCTCTGTCTGTATGTGTGTCTGCCTATATATCTCTCTCTCTCTCCGCGTTTCAGTTTTCTTCTGTTTCTCTCTTTGTCTTTGTGTTCTTCCGTCTCTATTTATTTCTGTCTACTCGTCTCTCTCGTTCCCTCTCCGCTTCTTTGTTTACATCTGTCTCTCTTTTTACCTGTATAGTCAGCCTGTCTATCGTTTTTCTGTCTCTCTGTCTCTGTCTCTCTGTCACTCTCTCTCTATATTTTTTTCTATATATAGTCACTATCTCTTTCTGTGTATTCATCTTTCTCTTTCTCTGTGCGTCTGTTTCTTTCTTTATCCGATGTCACCATCTTCTTTTCTCTCATATGTCATATTCTCCACCATGTTCTCCACTCATAACACATCATTTCTGCCTCGTACAGAATCTTTCTTCGTGTGCTGGATTTACTTGGAATTACGAAAGGAATGTCTCTGCGAGATTATGTCGTATGACCATGCTGAGCTCATGAAGGGGGATATCAACGGTACGGAACAGACATCAACATTATCATCTTGAGATTTGCCTTGGTATACTCAGCTAGGTAATGACCGTCAAATGGTACATAGATATCATCCAATTAAAGGGGCGAGATTATAAATACGTTGCAATTACGAAGCCAGTTATTCCGATCGAATAACAGATACATTATTTCTACTATTGATGTTTCTAAGTAGGTCCAAATATCGATGGTTTTAAGCATGAATGACTGAATGAGATGCGAGGTAATTTTTTTAAAAATCATTATTTTTTAAAATATATGTCTTGAAATTGTTGCCCCCCCCCCCCATAAAAAAAAAATCAGATAGCCATATATCTTATTGTTTATTTTGTTGAAATATTCTACGGTACTTTATGGCTGCGTTTATGCAGAGCATGTCGGGTCCGGAAAGCTGGGGGAGGGGGTGATGTGGGGTGGTGGTGAGATGGGTGTCACAGAAGGCTGGCAGTGAACTGGCGTATAGTCTACCAGCACATACATTAATTTGACAGTAACAGATGTCTAAGCAAATACTAGTCAATTTTTCCACTGACAGTGTCCAGCTTATGTTGGCCTATTACTAACAGTCTTTTGATTCAGACTCTAATAAATGCATTATGGAACGGTCAGGCCTATATACGCTTCAGCACCATTACCTGTATCAAAGATCTACATCATCCATCCACAAATTGTAGCGTGCGCCCCCATATTTTTTTTTTTAGATACTTTAGTATACAGTCAACATATTATCATTACATGGTAAAATAAGAAATTTTCCAATATGTGCCCCCTCTTTATAATTCAAACTTGCTGGCTGCGCACCCCATCCCATTTTCAAAACCTGGATCCGCCGCTGCACGCCGCATCCTAATAGTCATGACTCTAGCATCCCCTAGATCGAGGGGTCAATTGGTTTTGGTCGACCCAACATGATCCCGTATCGTGTGGAGTCTCACACAGTCATGATAAATAGTATCGCTCCCCAGCAGCTGCGGCCTTCCGCGCTCCATGATAGGTTTACAGACTCCACGCCCAACATCAATTGTATCATTCTAAAGTGATGCGATCCGCGCGAGATGAGGAAAGACTCTCATGTTATTAAAACGTAACGAGGTTGGTATAGGCTTGATTCTAATAGGGTCCGTGGTGAAATGTTATGAAATGTTTATGCAATTTATATTTAATGTCTTTGAATCTGTTACTTATGTATATTTTTATCGGAATTGAAAATAAATGAAATGAAATGAAATGAAAATTGACAATAGTATTCAAGATTCAAGATTCAAATTTATTCAATGATGCACACCATTTTAGATGAATATTTACTCTATAATAGGCCTAATGGTATGATTTGGATTAGGTTATGTAAGCTGTACTAAAAAAAAAATATATATATATATCTGTCAGGGTAAGATGTGAAAGTAGTGCATAGATTTAAAAAACAAACATTTCAGAAAGTAGTGCATAGATTTAAAAAACAAACAGGAACCATAGCAAGTGACAGAATATAGTGGATTGCAATATAGAAACACGTTTAGTTTATTTTGTCTACGAGCGTACGTATGTCATTTCTACTATAGACGGCTAGTGCGATTCATTGACTACATTGCCTTTAACACGGGAATGGTAGTGTATGACTTGAGAACGCACAGGGAAGTGAAGAGAATAGTGATTTCTACGACGCAGCTCTCCTGTCGTATTCTTTTAAAGGAAGGTTGAGAGTAATGGTCAGAGTTAGATGTAGTACAGTGTAAAAAAGAAAACGAAAAAAAAAAAAACGAAAAAAAAAAACAAAACACAACAACAACAAAAAACAGAAACAAAGCAAAAAATATGAGAAAAAATGCAAAACATATAACGCCACGGTGTTTGAAAGGTTATTAAACCTACTATACACAGTAGGCCTAATGGAGATTATATTGGTGAGAAAAGTATCATAATGGATATTTAGAGGAAATATGCTATCAGGTAAGATGTTGAACTATTGGAATGGTTGAAATAATGAAACATTTTGAGGACAGTTTAATAGAAATGCAACTAGGATACCATATTTTGTATGGATTTATATTAATGCTATGAGGCCTATCATTGAAACCCTTTATGATAATTATGATCAAACTTTAAAGTGAAATAGGAAAATTTCACGACCGACAAAATAAAGAGAAGAAGAAGAAGGCGAAGAAAAAAGGAGAAGATTTTCCGCACTTTGTCTAAGAATTTGAAGACTTAAACGTCATCTTATCATTACGATTAATAAATAAAATCTGTTAATTCTAATGATGATAATTCTAATTGAACAGACATAATTCTTTAAAATGTGCGATGTAGATGATACATATACGCATACCGGTGAAATCTAAACTTTAGTTTTGTAAATGGAAAAGAAGGAAATTACTACCAAATATATTTAATCAACTTTAATCGACCTCGAATAAACAAATAATAATAAAACAATGAGTGTTTATTTTTAGACACGGTGTCAAAACTCAAAACACAGTTCAGAATTTGTATATAAGTTTATTTTATATGTAAAAATGATTTTATCTGGGCTACATAGATACAGCATCCAAAATATATTAATCATCTGTCGGATCGCATCAGCAAAGTACATCTTGATCGGGATGCCTGGATGAGGAATCTACAGTCGTCACCTACTTAGCGGTGAACCCAACCAGAAAGGCGTAGCCAATCAGAAGAAATTGGGAAGGGGTGGGGGCTCCACAGTTCATGTTCAAGAGGAAAACTGTGTTATGTAAAGTAACAACTATACCATGTTTTGTTTTTTAAAACGTTTTTTTTTTCTTCAAAATTCTTACAATAGGGATTTCCTTTATTAGCTTCATGCTTTGAGGATACTGTTTGTAGAATCAGCTATTCTTGTCTTAGATAGGGTCTGTAAGAACAGAATAGATTCAAAGAAAATGTAGTCTGCTGTACAGACATTAGGGAACCTGCTAAAGGATGATGAAGAAGACTTGGCGGTTTGTATGAGTGTGGAAGAGATACGGAAGGAAACGTACTGGCGTTAACGGTGCACGTGCCAGGGGCCGCAGAGCCGGGGGGGGGGGGGGG
>CALNVZ010003433.1:10766190-10794173 GCA_940671915.1 Paracentrotus lividus
TCTTCTCACAAATATTTTTATTTCTCTTTTGTACAACAAATGCCATTTATTTTCACCAAAATATGTTTTCACCTTAAAAAACAAAATACATTAACTTCCACTTTTCCAGTAATCATGTATCTCACCTTCAGTTAGAGACGGGCATTGAAACCCTTTTTGAACGCACCGCCATTGAATTCTGTGCTTGACCACGCAATACGTTACAAATTTCGTGTATGTTTACACTGCTTGTGCGGAGAGGTATACGATACGCACATGTTACAATATAAATCATTCCTCTATCGCAAGTAATCATTTCACTCGCTTGAAGATAAAAATATATGTTTCACTTTTAGTGTTTTACAAATATATGCCTCACTTTTCTCAGTCAAAAGCGGGCCGCGGCTACGCAAGTACGTGCGGTTGATGGGGAACATTATGCACAAACCACTATCTTGCTGTATTATTTGTGTAATAGTTGTTTTTTTTATGAAGCAATGCGATCATGTATAAACAGGGAAGATACTGAGTATGTCAAATTTATAGTCATTATTATGGTTTCATTTCATTTGGGGTTATTAATCGAGGTATTTCATTCGATTATAATAGAAAATAGATGAATAAATAGAAATGTGTGCTCTCTCACTTTGTGCTTGGAGTTCTTCTTTCCTTTCATGTTTGTGTTTTCAAAATAATCTGATTAAAAAAAAAAAAAAAGCAAAGCAAACCTAAACAAACTACATAAAGGTTTGCTGAAGAACACTTCGTGTTTAGTATAATTTTATGTTACACTTAAATTAGTTGGACAGCAAGCCGTAGATCTGCCCCTACCTGATTGAGTAACGGTCTTGACTCATGTGGCGCATTAACATCCCAGGCGGTGGGGTGGTGTAACACAAAGACTTACGACTTGATTCAAATAGTTTACGACTTGATTTTTACTCGGTTAGCCTCATTTGCGCGACAACACGGGCTACAGTCATGGATTATGGATTTTGATATGATTAAGAGTAGGTAGGGTTAGGGCTAGGATCAGGATTAAGATCATCAACTTGGAGATTCATTTCATGTCCATGATGAAGTTTCCTTGGAACGAAAAATCATTCGTAACTTTTTTATTCTCAAGTCGTAAAAGTCTTGTGTTACTACTCCCAACTGTGAAGCTTCAACCTGCAGTCTTGGCGCTACTACGCACTCTTTAACATGATTGGCTGCTGGGAAACATAGGCTCTATGTCGAAATAATTTTAAAGACTTTATTGAAATCATATTATGAGATTGCTCCTAATTATTTCTCTTTTCCCCATTTGATATATCTTGATCTGACGTGGCATGTTGAAATCAAGGCACTTTGAAAGCACTATTTATTGTTATTTGATATACCTGCTTTCATTAGGAGAGATAATCTTCACTATAAATATAAAGTAGCTATTCACCCCCCCCCCCACTCTCAAAAAGAATATTTGCGAAGACGAAGCGGGAGCGGGAATCTTCTCTATATATATGAGTGATCTTTTAAGAACAACATAACATTAATTGCGTTTTCATATAATTCCTGGCAGGAACCTGATTAATGTATTAATTAAAAGTTACTAAATTAGAAAATAATTGTCAATTTTTCGTTAGGAGGAATTCATCAGAAGTCCACAATATACCAGCCCCATTATTTCCAAAACACTTTGTAATCAAGATAATATTGAAAAGCCCATAATTGCCCATTCCGCTGCTATTAAGCCCACGCCCCTAAAAAGCTTCATCGAAGCGATAATCGTAGTCACTATGCTGTGACGTATTGTGAGTAAGCCAGCCGCACGGGACAGTACAGTGCTATGCATGTAGCTAGAGGCATGAGCGGCCCGAGCTGGCGGGGCTGCTATACCCCGTGCTTCCGTTGCACGACACTATTACTGTGATTTCTCACATTAGATTGGTCATAGAATGTTGATTTTGGACACGATTTCATCAATAAATGTTCTAATTTGTGTGTGTAGATAAGTGTTTTAGTTAAGACCACTATGGAGCCAGGGCCTAGCTTTTATGCATGCATCGTTTTTCCAAAAGAGATTGCAGGCTTTTGGAGTTATGAAAAGTAAGTCAAGCTTACTTGAACAGACTGACTTACAAATACTTGCAGGTGAGTTTGCCGAAGTTGACTTTAAAATATTCCTAATTCGTATATGAAAGAAATGAGTATAGTGTTTTACGTAGTTTAGACCTACTGACAATTAATAACATTCTTTTCTACTTACAGTTTATTAAATAGAAGTCAATTTTGATAACAAAACAGTCACTGTGGTAATATTGCATAGAGCGAAGGCAGGACAGTTATGCAATATCCCGTGTGCAATATATACACGAGACGAGATCATACTTATTACATGTACTATAGTCTGTGAGTGCAGGGAGATGGGAGGAGGTGTATTGCATGCTGCAGAAATATGCCGATGGGGGCAGATATTGTCCTAAGTGACACATCGTGTGTGTTAGATACTAAATTACACATACGTCCTTATAGCTGCCCGTATCAGCTCATAGCTCTGCGGGTCTACACACACATACTCACAGTCACATAGCAGTCGTTATGTTCATTTGAGGTACAAATGAATAGATGCACAAACTTGCAGGGACACCCAAAACGACTGTTAATGCGTTAACGATAATGCAAAGACAGCAAGACAGACGAGGATGTTTGGTAGAAGAATGATATAAATTACTGCAAGATTTGAATATTTTGGCGCAAAATTGTTCACTGTATGATGTTGTAACAGATATTTCTTAAGACTTTCGTATACTAAATCTTCCATTCATTCTTCTTTCAATTTTCGTTAGTTTTCTTCGGCAACAAAGGAGTCCATATTTGCGTTTTTGTGTACATACATGCAGTATGCTCAGTCGCCGTGTGTTTTAGGTCTTTACTTTTCAATACGTCATTTCCGCTAATGAACCAATCAGCTCACAGGGTTTCAGAATGTCACCAAGCCTATAGTTTTTCACATTTTTCGTCAAAGGTGAGACTTTCTTATGAAAAACAATTTTCACTTTCGTTTTTAGAAGGTAATTATCCGCTGAATAAGCCCAATTTGTTTTTCTAATTTAGTAAACCTTTAAACCCCTTTGAAAACGATGTGAGCGCGAAGCATGAGTAGTCTAGGCTAGGCCCTATTGGAAAATTTTCGAACCTTGTTTTTTGATATATACAATGTTTTTTGATGGTTCTTTGTCAATTCGAGGGTGCTGATTCCAAATCCGATGGGTGCCAAACGCGAAACCTTGAGCATTTTTCACAAATCGCGAAAATTCAAAATGGCCGCCAAGATGGCCGCCAAAATATGAAAATGAGTATTCCAATGGTATTTCTGAAGTTGTTTTGGTGGTTTCTTGTTAATTCGAGGGTGCTGATTCCAAATCCGCTGAGTGTTAGCCGCGAAACCTCGTGGATTTTACGCAAATCGCTAAAATTCAAAATGGCTGCCAAAATGGCCGCCAAAACTGGAAAATCAGTATTCCACAGGTCTTTTGGGGGTTGTTTTGGTGGTTTCTTATCAATTTAAGGGTGCTGATTCCAAATTCGATGAGTGCCAACCGCGACACCCAACAGAATTTACGCAAATCGCTAAAATTCTATTGGTATATCTCAAGGTTTTTTATTGTTTCTTGCCAATTCGAAGGCGCTGATTCCACATCCGATGAGTACCAACCACAAAAATACACAGGACAAATAAACAACAAACAAAAACAAACAAAAAAGAAAAAGAAAAGAAAAGAGAGAAAGAAAAGTGAAAAGAAATGGCAAGTCATGTAAAATCTATTATATGGCCATACATGGCCAATAATAAGTTATGAGACTCTTTTGGCCGTTTACTGTAATAGGGTCCCAAGCTAACCGTGCTACCAGCATTGAAAAATTGAGGCTCCCCCACCATCACATGAAAATGCTCTCCAAACATGATTCTTTTCCTTATAAAAATAATTCTCTCAGTTGTCTATTCTTTTTTGGCATTCGGCCTTCAAGAAAGTCACCATTACCTATAGGGGTAGGATAAAGTCAAATCTTACGGGGAGCGCTGACAAAATAAACAAAGGTTGGTGTACAAAAGGAATGCATTTTTATATTATTTTCCGATCTTACGGGGTTGCCCCCACCCTCCACCCCCCCCCTTGGATCCGCCACTGACATGTATAAGATGTACACCTATATCGTGTATCTAGTCAGAACAATTATGTTTTTTTTAGTCGTGTTTAATCATTTAGTTTATGTAAAGATCCGCCACTGACATGTATAAGATGTACACCTATATCGTGTATCTAGTCAGAACAATTATGTTTTTTTTAGTCGTGTTTAATCATTTAGTTTATGTAAAGTGTCTCCTGTTGTTCAATAAACCATGAACGGGTTAATAAAGGAAACCCAGTATTTCATTTACCGCCTCTATTCTGTCGGGGGAAAAAATCCAAGAATATTTTTTTTTAATGTCAGGATCACTCACAAACCAAGTCTTTAAATTATTTTTTTTTAAATGTATTATGTCTGTAATAGTGCAGTGAGATATGAATATACGTTTGTATGTCTTACAAAACATAAAAGCGATATACAATATGAAAAAAAAAACAAATAAAAAATCCAAGATTGAATCATATGACTCATTTTGCTATCCGTAAAATGGTAAATGTTCTATTTCTAGGACTCTCGTAATTTTGAATGAGCAGGCCTAGAGCCTACCCTTAAACTGACAAGAACCACTAGTAAGATAACTTAAGAAATATCGATGAAATAGGTATTTCCACGAATTTGCTTTCATTTGGAATTGATAAGCCTTTTTCATGATTGTCGGCCGTTTTCACCCGCTAATGTTATTTTAGTTAAAAAAATCCCAAGGTTTCCCTGAAAGGTACCCATCGAATTTTGAATCAGAGCCATGAACTTGACAAGAAGCTTAATATAAAAATAACCTCGGATAAACACATAGAATGTTTTTTAAACGTGTGGCTGATGGCAGTGAATATTGACGATTTGCGCAAAAATGCTTAGGTTTTTGTGCCTCTAACTCATCAGATTTTGAATCGGCATTCTCAATTGAAAAAAAAAATATTTTAAAAAATTAGATAACAATTAAATGCACTTTTTCATTTCACTTGGCGGCCGTTTTGGATTTTAGCGGGGTTTCACGATTGTCACTCATCGGATTTGGAATCAGAACCCTCAAATTGACAAGAAACCACTAAAACAACCTCTGAAATAATACACATTTTAATTTTTAGGCAGACAGTTTTAGCGGTGTACATAAATCCTGTAGGGTTTTGTGGCTGGTACTCATCGGATTTGGAATCAGCGCCTTCGAATTGGCAAGGAAACCACCTTGCAATATACCCATAGAATACGCATTGTCAATTGGGCGCCCATTATTGCAGCCATTTTGAATTTTAGCGATTTGCATAAAATCTGTTAGGTTTCGTTGCTGGCACTCATTGAATTTAGAATCAGCACCCTCGAATTGATAAGAATCCACCAAAACAACCTCCAAAATACCCTTGGAATACTGATTTCCAGTTTTGGCGGCCATTTTGAATTTTTGCGATTTGCGTAAAATCTGTTGGGTTTCGCGACTGGCACTCATTGAATTTGGAATCAGCACCCTCGAATTGATAAGAAACCACCAAAACAATCTCAGAAATACCCTAGGAATACTGATTTCCAGTTTTGGCGGCCATTTTGGCAGCCATTTTGAATTTTAGCGATTTGCGTAAAATCCACGAGGCTTCGCGGCTAGCACTCAGCGGATTTGGAATCAGCACCCTCGAATTGACAAGAATCCACCAAAACAACTTCAGAAATACCATTGGAATACTCATTTTCATATTTTGGCGGCCATCTTGGCGGCCATTTTGAATTTTCGTGATTTGTGAAAAATGCTCAAGGTTTCGCGTCTGGCACCCATCGGATTTGGAATCAGCACCCTCGAATTGACAAAGAACCATCAAAAAACATTGTATATATCAAAAAACAAGGTTACATGGTCTCTAGCCTGGACTAGAGGGGAAATTTTATTCTTTGTAAAGTGACCAGAATGCATGGAAATTAAAGAAAAAAATTGGCGTCCCCTGAATTCTAAATTTAAGATCAATATATAATTAAATGAATAAATAAATGATAAATATGACTTGGTCCCCTAATTTAAAGATGCGATAACCCCCCCCCACCCCCAGTTTAAGGTCAGTTGGGTGCCCCTCCAACTTTTTTCTTTCGTTTCCCTTTCTTCTGCTCCCGCCTCCCCTTCTATCTCTTATTTTTTTCTTTTGTTTTTTCCTTTCTCCTTAATTTTCTCCCCCTTGTTCCCATTCGCCCGGGCCGGGGGGGGGGGGGGGCTCACCTTATGATGAGCTACGCCTGCGTATCTATATTATAAACAAACTTTTAAATCGGATAGGGCCTCATTGTATTCAACCTTCCGGCGTCGTCAACATCGAAGAATTTTCATCAAATAGAGGTGTATTCAGATTAAATTTATGTTTCTGGTGCTAAATGTTTACCGTCTGTACGCCTTTTAGGGTATGGTATTTTATTCCAGTATCTTATCGATATGCGTGAAAATTTGGGTGTGGGTAATACGCCAGTTTTTAGGGATATTTTCAGGGGTGTCTGGATATCATTTGTTTTCCTTGAGTGACACCCGTGCTCTTGCCGCCCCACCTCATCCAAGCATATAATACGCGCGTGTTGATGATCCATATTGAATAATAGATCCTGACAGCTATCACTAAAACGATCGTTTGTGTTTTTTTGGTCTTTGTTTTTGTTGTTTTGTTTTGTTTGTTTTGTTTTGTTTTGGTTGTTTTTTTTGGGGGGGGGTGTAATTGACTGGGTAACAAATTAGAACGAATAGGATGTATAATGATAATAATATCTGGTTATTCATATAGCGCTTTTCCAGTTTTAAATACTGCTCAAAGCGCTTCACAAAATACTATTACCGATTTAATGATTCATTTTTCATACTTGAATACATATGACATTGTTTAGAAATGATGTTCGGTAACAAATTAATCCTTCATATAACTAAGGGCTCCTTACTTGTAGTGTTCGCGGGAATTAATAACACAATTCAATTAAAAAACACAAGCCAGAAAAAAGAACTGCCAAAGATACTATATAATGTCTGCCTCACCTGGTACGTCAAGCCTTGACTTTACTTAGTCAGGGGCATGCGCTTCTGTATAATAATTCAACTACATCACGAATTATCTGCAAGCGAATATATAAATGACATTTACTGTTAATATGTTTGTTTTGTATGTATTTAATCATATTGTGAGCACAAAATATTGATGGAAAGAAGAACTCCTAGGAACTGTGATAGCAGGCATTTCTATGTAGGCCTATTGATCTATTTTCTATTATAATCGATGATTATACTAAAGCTTACAAACTGAAATGAACATTGGGCTAATCAGTTATTAGCTAATCAGTTTTTTGTTTATGCATGCTGCGCGGCAGTGATTGACTCATAAAATACTTTTATTACAAAATGGCAAGCATGGCAAGGAGCTGCATAATGTGGCCATATTGCAACCCGTGCGTCTTGCTATGTAGCGCCGCCTTTCGGTTGAGAAAAATGAGGCATGTATTTTTTAAAATAAAGTAAAACGTTTTTTTTTTTTCACGAGTGAAAGGTTACTGCGATAAAGGAATGAATTATATTGTACACTGTGCGTTCGTACACGCATCTCGCACATGCAGTGTAAACATACACGAATTTGTAACGTATGCGTGGAGAGCTAAATAAACAATGCGATGCGGTCAAGAAGGGTTCCATGTACTGAAGTGAGATACATTATCTTCTATGAAAAGTGGAATGTATTTTTTTAGTAAAACAC
The DNA here is from genome assembly GCA_940671915.1 of Paracentrotus lividus. NCBI lineage: Eukaryota > Metazoa > Echinodermata > Echinoidea > Camarodonta > Echinidae > Paracentrotus > Paracentrotus lividus. The sequence continues at coordinate 10,774,041 of CALNVZ010003433.1, forward strand.
TTTTTTTTTTGTAATCGTGAAGCATATTTTTTTTGGTGAAAAGTGAAATGTATTTTTCTTTACAAAAGAGAAGTAAATATTTTTGTTTAAGAGAAATATATTTTTTGAAAAGTGAAACATATATTTTGTGAAAAATAAAATATATATTTTGTGAAAAGTGAAACATATATATAAATATATATATTTTTTTTTTTAAGTGAAATGTATTTTCTTTAAAAGGACATATCTATTTTAGTGAAACATATTTTTAAAGTAGAATTAAATAAATTTGTAAAAGACAAATGTATATTTCTTGGAGTGAAATGGTTTTGTAAAAGAGAAATATATATTTTTATAGTGGAATGTAATAATATTTGATTCCCTTATGGCATGCCATAGTTATATGTCATAGGACTAGAGGCAATGGTAGAATAACTCAAAAGTAGAAATCATTTGTAGGAACAGGGTGTGAAATGTAAGGCTAAAAATTACATTTCACTTGCAGTCGCATACGTTCTTCTAGCTTCTTCAGGCAAGTGAACCGACTTCAGGGTCAGTATAGTTAATTCTCAAGGAGTTAGAAATTAGGTATTTGTTTGAACGTGTACCGTGGTTCGTGTTTCCTCGCCTGATGAAGCTTGTAGTAAAAAGCGAAACGTTGAATAGCAACGACCAGCGTAATGTAAATTCCAATGGTACATTTTGAACCAATTTAAAGAAATAGTTTAGTGTGATTCGATAACTACTGGGTGAATCGTAGACCTATAAGTGTTATTTAAAACATGTACCAAGAGTTAATCAAGTATTGGCCAAAAAAAATAAAAACCCAGAAACTATGCAATACCTAATGAATGATTATTCATTTACTCCTATTTCGCCAAAGCTTTTTTAATCTGCACAACCAAATTGGCCCTCATCCCCTGTTGCCCCCTCTCAAATATATTTTCCTGAATGACACGAACATAATTAGTTTTACTATGCAAACTTACATTAGGATCTAGACACGATCTCAAAAGCTCGCCCTCTGCGACCAGAGTTAGCTCCATCCTTTCACTCGCATCACTCAATCTGGCATTACAAAGAAAGGCAAAAAAGGGTATGAATGGAAGGTAAGATAGAATCGCAATGGAACTGAAGCGGCAACTCTACTCTTTGGCGTGAGTGATTAAGATATCAAAGGCCGGTGTATATATATAACAGTGGCGAGACGGTGTGTATGTTGATTTCCGTTTATCAGTAAGTAACCTTCCCTCTCTTCTAATACGGTAATAACTAGCAATAGAGTTACTATCAAGCACTGGCGTAGAGCTGGACGTACTTTCTTTTGTTACCGGGGGGGGGGGGGGTTAATAATATCCCTTCCCAGTAACAAAACAAAAAAAAAATAATAATAATGCGTGTCTACGCATGTGCCATCAAGAACCAATTTACTACTAATAAAGTTCAATAAGCAACCTTTATTACACTGATGAAAACATTTTGTCACCACGGTTTTAACTACTCTTATGCCCACAGTCTGGGCGTGCCACTTTCTAGACCGCAGTGGATATGGGCCTACAACATCGAGAAAGTGAATGGTTTGTGATTAAGCGAAAATCTTCTCAAGTCTCATTTTTGTCAATACCCAGATGACCGCCCCGACCCTCAGGGTATCCCATAAATATATGGAAATGATCCTTCTAACTCTCAATTTTTAGATAATAATAACCAAAAATGATACTAGAATTGACTGCCCATGAAAGAATAAGCCTACTGAGTAGAGTGTTGACGGACTGGTTTTGGTGCTATAATGGTACAACACTGTTTAATACTTGATAGAACTAATAACTTTGACATCATCGCCAGCCTGACATCACTCTTCGGTATACTCTAATGGTAGTATCTCACTTGACATGAAACGGGTTTGAGAATAGTCGCGGAGACGTCTCGGAGACGTTTCATGAGTCTCCACGACGTCTAATGAGCCTCCACGACGTCTAATGAGTCTCTGCGATATCTCATGAGTCTCCGTAACGTCTCTCACGAGTCGCGGGAAAATCGAACATGTTCAAATCTGCGACAGGATCCGGTCGCGAAGACGACTAGAAGGCGACTCCCCGATGTGAGATACCACCTTTATAAGAGACATTCCATTGACCCTCTCGACTTTGACACCTACCTGTGAATGGATGGTAGACTGTCATCATCCTCATCAATCTGCTTCACGACCTCGGTATCGGGCAGGAGTTCATAGAAGGGATGTTTAGGACTAGTATCGTCCTCATCCAACGTTTCTGATTCGGCCCTCCCTCTTTCGCTCTTGATGCTTTGGATGAACTGTATGGCCTGTTCATGAAAAATGGAAACGTTCGTTAATGTATAGCGTAGCAAGATGGTGAACTGAAGCACATGACAAAACACATGACAATATTATTACCTGTAAATCAACATAGCATGACTTTTACAAAGATCACAAAAGAGAAGGATTTTGAAGAGATAAGTACTAATTTACAGATTGCTTGCATTGTGATATGAATGTTGTAAAAGTTATTTTAGTATCATTCAATATTTATATAAAACTACGTTATCCAGAATGTTGAATTTTGGGTTAGGAAACGGGACAGTTACACTAGTTGAAGACTAGAGATGATGCTGTATGCTGTAATAAGTCTCTTTATTAAACTTGTGATTCACACATTATTGTGCTTTGGTGCCCAACAAACTTTACGTCCACAGCTTTAATCATGTCATAGAATCTTGACATCGTTGTACAGTCGCACTTAGAGAGATTCACCATAGCTACCAAAAGTGCATCGAACCTCTAAATCCACCAAGTCGCTCTGGTTGGAAAGGGCGCCTTTGTTGGAGGGGGGGGGGGTGGGGGTTCATGGTGTAAACAAATTAAAAAACAAAAAACAAAAAACAAAAACAGGCTACGGCCTGTCTACTTCCCCCTATCATGCCTATGTATGAAAAATAAAAGAATGCTTGCCTTGAATTTCTCATCCTTATTACAGTCTTTTCCAAGCCACAGGTAGAGCTTGAGACCATCGTCCAAAATAAACACGTCGGTGGAATCGAGAGATGCTCTGGCTAGTTCCACTTCCTTCACTTCAATCTTTTTCTTCTCACCGTGGAAGTGGAGAAGACGCTTGTTGTATTCCTTTGGTCCCACTCGTTTAAATCCAGTGTCGGCACCACCAGACATTGTCCTATATAAACAAAGACGGGCATGAACTTGTTCAAATGATTTATCTAATTAGGAAAATGTCTGAGGATTTAAAGCGAGAGCGAACTGATTATAGACTTTCATTGACTGTGTGTTAAAAACAGCAAGTCTTCGAATATACCTTTTGTTAATATTAATAAACTAACCTATAATTTAATTTGCATAGGGAAACTAAAATCTTCTAAAGGAAAAACAACATGTTTTGCTATTTAAGGTAATTATTGCGGTATGAATGTAATGAGTAGTGAATTAGTGCGTTATCATTTAAGTGAGCCTATATTTTAGACTGCTCAGAATGTTGCATTATGGGTTATGAACCCGATCGAATTTGATTGGGATGACTTGAGGTGGTGCCGGTTCGTATTGGCTTTAAACAAATGAAAATTATAATGATCTTTATCCAGCGGCCTTCCTCGCTAATTGCTGTAGCTCCCAGCATTCCCTGTGTGGTCTCATTTGCAATTTTTGTCATCATAAATTCATAATTCATAAATTTTTGTCATTCATAAAATCATAATCGAACGAATAAGAAACTTACTCGAATTGCTTGAAGTAGCCCTTGAAGAGCGAACTTTCGTGTCCCTGTACTTCACGATGCTGAACAGGTTTATCATCAAGGAGTGTGTCCAGTTCAACCGTCTTGTAGGCTGCAGTTCCATACTCGTCCTAGTTGAGACAATTAAACACGAGAAGAAAGTTCAAATTAATAAAAAATAAATAAAAAAAGGAGGGGAAATAAATGGCAAACCGCTAGTTTTGGTATACGTAATGGCCTATTTTTATTAGATTTTCATTCGAATTGTATTTGACAGGGCACATAATTTATATTCATTCAAACTTCCAATATATATATATATATATATATATATATACAGTCCATTACAAAGAGCAGTGCTTAAAGAGTTACTAAATATGAAATCTTGAGCTTCTCGGTCTTGCAGTCGAGGTCCATGGGTTCGAGTTTTAATAAATAATAAATACTCAAAATTTTATTGTCCGAAACAAAGTCCTGAAATGTGAAACGGAAATTTATTTTGCCCAATTTTTTTTTACCATTTTTTTTTATCGTGGACCCGGAAGCCACTGAGCAGCACCAGATTGACATTGCTCTATCTCTTTTTTGTTCAACTCCAAACAGGGTAGCAGCAACTCCCATTTTTTCTTTTGGTATGACGCGGCCGGGGATCGAACCCACGACCTCCCGATTATGAGGCAGACTGAGACGCTCTATCCACTGAGCCAACACATCGGTTTTGGTCTACATTTAATTATTTCTTCTTATTAGTTGTCTCTTTGGGCATGTTGGGGTCTATTTAGTAGTTTAAGGTTTAGGAGGACGTGTAGGAATAAGACCGCATTGACAATAAGGGATAGGGTAAGCGTAAATGGGGTAGTACTTAGTTTATGGTATAACAAACTGGAAAAAAAAAAATCGTAGGAAAATTTTCGTGACGGGCCCCTGGTCTGGATACACAGGTTCTGTTTTTTCTTACCTGGGTAGAGTTCTTCCCGATCCAGAAATGGAGATCGTGTTCTAAATCTTCCTCACCTGGATTTTTCTACGGATTAATCAAAATAGGAAATAAGGTTATTTAGTACAAGTAAGATAATGTTTTTTTATCACAAATTATGAACATTATTTGGGAATGCTGAACATTTTACAGGTGGAAGAGATTATTCGTGATAAGAAGGTGGTAGTTTGGCGATCTTTATATCTACATGTATATTAAAAGGGCTAATTATTGTCCTTTGACAATTGGGGGCGGGGCTTCAGCCAAGTCCACTTAGTGAGATGAGTACTTAAATATAACACCTTAGATTTCCGTGAGTATGCTGTATTTTGTCAAGTTTGATTACTTTTTATTACGACTTAGTATTGAAGAAGGAATGTAACCCCTCCCGTTTTTTTTTTTCTAGCCTAGAAGTCACATACGTACGCAAGCGTAGATAATAAAAGCAGCATAGCGTATCAACGTCGCAAAACTTCATCGGATAACGATCGTATTTATTAAAATAAAAAGGTACTCATATTGTAAAAAACAAACTCACATATGTGTTGAGAATGATATAGGAATCTCCATCATAGAATTTTCCGTAATCGGATCTGTCCCAATGCGTAACCTGTGTAATGAGAATCATACAATGTGTTACAAGTAACGTCAGAGATGTATAGGAATATATCGAATTTTTAATTTCCATCTTGTATAAAAGACTCGAGAATAAACTACTCCTGCAGTAAGTAATAATGAGAGTGAAACAATAATGCCCTGTAGATAATTATGATCAATCGTAAGTTTAATGGTAAACTATGTACTAAGAGTTACAATCAATCATAAGTTTGATCGTATCTCTCTTATGTAACAGGATGTAGAAGTAGTATGGACGAAAGATCCAGGATATAAACGAGACAATACGTCCTGTTTATCACCATCTAAAATATTAAAGATCGTAATATTTCCACATTTTCCTTTCTTTAGATGATTATGTGTATTTTAACAATATTTTTTGTTTGTGATATTACGATATTATATATCATTATTCCTTTGCATTTCCTACAGATCTCGAGATTTTAGTAAAAAATCCATTATACGTGCTTTTTATAATTTTCTACCAATTTTTCAATTATGATTTCCCTAAACACAAACACAATTTTATGATGGTTCCAGACACAGTCCTGCAATCATTCGACGTAGGAACTTTGTTCTTCGTTTGTATTAATGTAACAATAAAAAGATAAACAAATAAACTACAACTACACTCGTATTACAAATGGTGTGTATACATTGACGTCAGTTATTGTTTTTATCGGTCTATCATGAGTCATTTCTATCTCCCTTTCCTTATGTTCTTCGTTGTCTTTAATTATTGTCTCTATCTTTATGAAATTCTCTTGTCTCTTTCTTTATACTCTTCATTGTTTCTTTCTCATTCTCCATATATTATCGTTTGTTTTTATTTGTCTATCAAATTTGTCTATGTCTCTTTCTCTTTCCCTTTGTGAGAGATTGTGAGAGATGGAATAAAATCAATGGGAAATAAATTATGACGTCACAAGTGCCGTAGTCTAGTGGTCGTATCACTCGACTGGGAATGCAAAGGTCGTGGGTTCGATTCCCGCACCGGCGCTTACCACCACTCCACCCAGGTGCAAATGGGTACCCGGGAGGATAATTCCATATAAGGCGCCTATAAAATGCAACATACAGTATGAATTAAATTCAGTGAAGGTAATAATATACCGTAAAGCGCTTTGAGCCTCTATGGGAAAAGCGCATTATAAATAATAGGTATTATTATATTATTATATAGATTTACCTTGAATTTGACAATCCTCCAGATCTGATTCTACTTGCTGCCCTGCTCCTTCCCAAGCCGGTTCAGACTCGGCTGATTCCTCTTGACTTTCTTCTCTGTATCTGACCCGAAGAGTGCGATTCGAATCCTTCCAGTCGTACTCCTTACCTTCTGCATGTTTGCTGATGAATTGAGTTTGTGATATTACCTGCAAAGCCAAAAATGAGGAAAAATACTAGAATAAAAATAAAACAATCAAAAGTTGGCATCAAGTTCTCCACAATGTAGTTGTACGCCTCCTATGTTATTTATTTCGAGTTATAATCATATAGTGTAGAATTTGTATCAAAGGATGTTAATATAATAATAACAATATCGTTTATTACCCAGGGTAGCCACTTCAGTTCTGACACTGTTCTCCGTATAATAAAAAGTTGATGTTAAAATTGATAGTCTTAGAGTCTAGAAATGATGTCTGACCAATATTAATAATGAAAAATATTCACTATTGCACCACAAATGCCAGTCTGAAAAACACGTCTGGTATGAATAATTAATCATTATCATCTCATCGTATCATTATTATTATAATACATATTTGGCTGTCTAATCCAAGATGGGTGACTGAAATTTCCATGCTTATTTTCCGTATATACCTGAGTGAATACCACTTGTCATCCATCGTAAAGTAAAGTATATACTCATGATATCAACATTTTCACCGAGCGTGTGGCACTTCATGCATGTTATTTCCTCAGCTCTCTGACTGATAGTAGATTATGCAGATTTATTTTCCACTCTCTATTTGCGGGTTATTTCCATGGCAACCACTAGCACCATGTTGTACCAACTAACGACAACTGTATATGACATTATAGCGGCATAATAGGCGGCGGAATCATCGCGATTACGAATGCTATAGGTATTTGACCACTGAACGTAATGTCCTTGTTAATCCGGTTAAACTTATTCAAGCAAAAACAAGACAAATGAAAGGAAATCATCTAAAGACAAATGCAAGCCATGGAAACTGCTAGTCTCAATGTTAAAAACATAGTCTGAACATATTATGAGAAATCTTTAATGAACTTTTATGACGACTTCGTTTAGACAAAAAGTCTTGTTAATTCACTCGTATATTCATCACTGCAACTAATTACATCAAAATGATCGATACTTTGCAAATAAAATGATCCCTGACACAATTCCAAGTCTTCATGCACCGAAATTCTGATTCAATTATATGAAATGTTATTGTCAGGACACTCACAACAAGTTTTCATTTTCATTGGATATTCCTTAAAACTGTATTGGGACACAGGCCTGATTATTTTCTGAGTTTTGGAGAAAATTAATGCATTCATGTTTCCCAGAAGTGCTTCACATGATAACGTGCACATACGGTAGATCGATAAATGTATATACTTATACATGGATTATAAAGAATATTTCCTGGGATATAAGTATCCGTTATAAGGGACACTTCTGGGATTCGAGTTACTTCGTTATTCAAAATGATCAAAATAACAGTGGTGTTACTTTTATACTCCTTCAGCCGGTGATGATAATAATATCAAATCATTGACCTAATTAGGTCCACAATCAAATATAATCGTCTATGTAGAGGACTGAGGGCACACCTGATGGGGTACCTATAAGCGATTCTAAGAATACCTCCTGGACAATTACCCCGGACAAAACCATCCCGCCATAAAACTACCCCCGCCAAAAATATATACCCCATACCCCAAAACTAGCATAATCTTAGGTATTGTCGGGGCTAGTTGTCCGGGGTTGTTGTCCGGGGTAATTGTCCAGGGGGCATTTGTACGTCCATAACCATGTAGACTTTATCTATCAAAGATTATGCGTCCCTCCATTCCAGAAACGTGGAACCGCCAACATTGATCCATTTGAGGCGCTTCCATCATATAGGATATATGCACCCGTAATAAATTGAGTGGTTTTGTATTCATAAATAGCTCTAATGTAATGATGTTGGTACCCAAGCTATAGCTGTGTTTGCATTGATATAGGTTTATATTGCAACATCTCTCTACACAAGCATTTTTTTAACTGGCCCATCGTGTTATGTCTGTGAATATTTCTGATTTCAAGTCCCCCTGTATTATTGTAAAAGTCACTATGATTTGGCGGGCAATCAATAAAATTAAATATTCTCATTAATTTTAGGGCATTAACTATATATTTAACTGAATTTATTTCTTTACATGTTGTGTAATACAGTTATTTCCTTGACCAGTCTCATGTTGCTAAAAGAGAAGTAAAACATTTGTTGTTGTTGAATATTTTGATTTATTCCTCATCCCCATTTTCGATTCGTCACAGAAGCAAGCCTGTTTAGCTGGGCAAATTTCCACTAGGTCTAAACCCACCTTGAATAATGCACGTTTCTCATCTCACATGGTATAATTCCATTTTGTTTTCAATTTGTTCGTCTAATTTTACCTTTTGGTCTACATGCCACTTCGCTTTTTAACATTTGTCTGATCCCCATTTAGTCGATTACCCGTAACAAACTGGTCAACTGAAAACAATATTGATTTGGAATTAGACCCGAAAAAATTTGACAATTATAGTTATTAGACGATCTTATGACAATTAGAAAATATGTCATTTAGATCATGTGAGCACTATATGGTACTATAATGAAGTGATAATTAACCACCATTGTGGAAATGGCTCAGCTCATGTTGATGGCAAAATTTAAACAACTAATAATCATGCAATTTGAGGCCCTGCTGATTAGACTAAGATACTTAGCTGATTGCACCTGAGATTATAATTAGTTGCGAATCCGTTAAGTTCTCAATTCATGCCGACCGTCATTCATGCTTGTGTACTTCCGGAGTCACAGCTCACAAACATATAGTCTCAAAGTCCGACAGAAATGTACAATAATTATTAGCCAAGTATCCATCCATATGTATCCTCTCTTAAAGGCATAGTTGTTTTTAGAATTTAGGATGTATAATCGTCCGTACGTGGATCATACAATATGTACCATAATCAATTCCCCACGCCCCTCCCCACTTTTTTTTTATAGGAAACACTCACTATATTAGAACAATTGGAACCAACATACAAAATTTTCAAATAGCATCGAAACTTCAGCACGACCACATGTAATTCATACTTCACATAATTACTATAAATTGATGAATTATAACACGTGCGTTTGGCTAACCATGTCAAAAAAAATCGAACACATTAAAATTTATGACCAGAAATAATGATTGGCCTACAACGTGTAGTTAATTAATTCGATTATGCTAATACGAATGTGGTGATGATTAATGATTTAATTAGCAGAAATTCAACGACAAATAGATATTTATTTGTATGGCGCATGAGGCATTTTAAACCCGCACAGAGTTTTCGTTTTGTTTCCACTATTCATTATGACGTCACCCTCTGTTCCAATGTCCAAAGTTCACATCGGATCTTGCCAGGTCCTGTTTTTATGCTACTATATGGGCAGGCAATTCTTTAATTTCCGTTTATGCGGAAATATCGAATCGCCTTTGATGTGTTTAACCATGTCCTGTTAGGCATGCATTGCACAAATTACTTTACGAAACTGGAAACATGTTTTTTAGTGCCAAGCTGGTACTATCTCACTTCGCGGAGACGTCTTCCGCGACAGATAAAAATCCCGTCTCTTGCGACGATAAAGTATTCGAGACGTCTCGGAGACGTCTCGGAACGTCTCCACGACAAATAATGAAAAAAGTCCTGAAGTAGTCCCGAATAGCGTCTCTGAAAAATCAGCGAGACGTCTCCGAGACGGATTTGGGCACTACTTCAGATTTTTTTTTTCACATCAATAGTCGCGGAGACGTCTCAGGGAACGTCTCCTTGAATATCGGAGACGGATTTTGGACTACTTCAGAATTACTTTTTATATAAATGTCGCTGAGACGTCTCAGAGATGTCTCCTATTTTCGGATAGGATCTAGACTATTCAGATTTATCTTTTATATTAATTGTCCGGAGACGTCTCAGAGACGATCTCCTAATTTTCGGAGACGGATTTGGACTACTTCAGTACTTTTTTCATAACTGTCGCGGAGACCTCTCGAGAACTCTAATATCTTATCCGCTCGCGAGACGGATTTTCTACTTCTGTCCGGAGAACGTCTCCGCGAATGAGATCACACACATTTATCTACTTCATCATTTCAGATTCCTTCATCATTTAGTACAAGAATGAATTAAGAACGAAATTGGTGAAGCACGTGTCAACCTGAAATTTTCCAAAGAGGCTTGTGAGACATCTAAATTGAACGCTGTAATCCTGTCCAAAACAGAGCTTCGTTGGTTGGTTAGTTTTATTTCCTTGAATAAAAAATCATATACAACTTACATATCAAAGTATAAACATATTTCAAGATTTAAAATACGGCTGATCTTCACAGGCGGCCAGTTAATAATTTGTTTCATTCTAAAGATTAGTTCTCTGCGTGGAACGTAGCATTGAAAAAAATACAGCAAAATAACAACCAAAATTACAAAGTAATAAAACTTTCTGATAGGCAACATCACATTTACTTTAAAAAAAAGCAATCCAAATAAAATCACGTCGATATACTAACGTGGAAGGTAAGTTGGGACTAACTATCATCGATTATAAATTACTCAACTGTATTATCATAGGCCTCTAATATTTTCTACACGGACCCATTTGTTCAAATAGAGACACAATTTATCGTAAATTACACACTCATTCCAGTTTCGTTTGGTGAATTATTTGCCTGTCAGCCACAAAAATAAACTAATACTTATATAACTCCACAGTAGCGTAATTTTTTTGGATCAATTACTGATAAATAAAACATGATTTATATATTTGGACCACCACATAACCCCCCCCCCCCACGGAAAGAAACACACAACATTTTTAAAAACTAAATGTCATCAAGAATTTATCCACTTAAAAAAAGATATGCTAAAAAGATTAAGCCGCTTCAACTAAATTGCAGTCTGTCAATCAAACCATATAGTATTATCTAACAAAAACCTTTTCATTACATTTTAAATAGTAATATTTAGCTATGATTTAATATATGGATAGACATCTGAAGGCATTATACAAAAAGAAAATATGAGTCGAATTATCTCTTATAGGGCATTGCAGACATTATTCTTCCTATAGTAATGATAGCACTACAGGGATGTTGGTTTACTTGCAATGTAAATATGGTTCAAAGCCAATATTGACAAATGCCGGGCTTCAATTCTTTTATAAACTTGTATTTTACTTGTACTTCCTTGTTATAACTGCAGAAATTAGGAGCTGAGTTTTTACCATCGACATATTTCTGTTTCACCTATCTCCTTGGTATGATCAGAGGGCGATGTCATTTGTTATGCAAGAGACCCACGTTAGGTTGAAGAAAAAAAGTTTATTGCAACAGGGCCGCGTTTTTGTATTGGGGGGGGGGGGTCTGAGCAAGCGAATCGTGATAATTATTGACTCGTTGTTGTTGGCCTACTGTCTACTGCAGCCTCCTCCCCCCCCAAGTCCTCCGTCCCCACCCCCCACACGGCTCCACAGCCCCTATAGAACCCAATAGATGTATCGTACTTTTTTGTAAAAAAAAAAGAAAAAAGAAAAAAAAAAGAAAAAGAAAAGAAAGCTATATAAATTGATGACACGAAAAGTTTTACCGTTGACATTTGTATGGTCATTTTTGCGTTTTTGTACACGTTGCGCTGAAAAAAGTGGTGGGGGGGCTGCAGCCCCCCTCCCGGCCAGCCCCCCCCCCGGCTCCGCGGCCCCTGTACCATTTTAACCAAATCGGTCTCTTTAATGTGAATATCATTTTGAATAACCTACATGAATTGATACCAGCAATATACAACTCTCATCACATATCGATGGGGTACAATATCATGGTAACATATTAAACATTATAGGCCTAATGATAGATAGATTTAAGCAGTCATTTAAAATATTGAATGAGGAGAATTTTTTCATAACTCTTGCACATAATTTGTGAATATTATACTGTTCTGTGTATCTTAACAGAGGATTATATTTTGTCGTCGAATAGACCAGTTTGCTATAATTTTATGCATACTTTTTAAACAAAGGATGTTCTTGAAAACCCGAAAGCTTGCCTGAGATTTGCCTGACATGGCAACTACCATTATATGAAAATTGGATTCCATGTATTGCAGTTCATTATTTTATTACAGGTTGTTGGATACCTTGTTACCATGGCGCGGCCAGGAAAAAAAAACAAAAACATGGATAAACCGATAAATTATAATAACTTGGTAAACTGGTCTATTAAACGACATACACATGGCAGCATTGCCTAATTTCTTATTCCACTGATTCACGAATGGTGCTACATACCTGTGCCAACAATACTTATAAAACTTCTTCTGGTTTGTATTGGTACATTATGTAAACACTCTATTTGTTATTCACGAGAAACTTAAGAACATTGTAAACATTATTGCTGAACCTTTGTAACAGAAAGCAATAGTTTACTGAATAAAATGGAATGCGAGTTTGGCTTCACTAAAGGCCTACCCGACGGCCATGTGCCATTTCAGTGAAGCGGTTAAATACAATTCAAAGCATTTTAAAGATCTAGTCAGTATTTTGCAACAAAAACAAAAATTGTTCAAAAATTGATTGTTTTGTTCACTTTTTTAACGTCGTTATCATCAGCTGAACGCTTGGTTACATTAATTTTATTTCTTATAGGCCTACAGTGCGTTTTGAAAAAATAAATATAATACATTCTGTTTTTTTTAAAAACTATATAGAGAAAGAACTCCCATTGGAAGTTAACGGATGTTAAAGGTCCTACTAGATCCCTATAACTTTCCTAGAAATCCTCGAATTTACTATTATGGGCAGGCTACCTGAGAAATTAATGCATTCGTATTACTATAATAGCTGCTACATCGTGGCCACTAAACAAAATAATCATTGAACACATCTATATTATATTATAACACATATTCACATTGGTGAATAAGTATAATACAATAAATGAAATTCTAATGATTCGGTTCTAGAGCCCTTCGTGTATGTATACAAAATATCTCTATTCTGTGAAGAGACAAACGGCAGAAAGGGACCGAGTTTCGGGTTGATAATTTATCAGAAAGTGTCAGAGTAGGGATCCCTGGTCAGAGCCAATTAATTCATTATAATTTTTCATTGCTAATTGTTTCGACAAAAGTTGTATGTTTTCAGTCGTGTTCTGCAAGAATAATAATAAACTTCGTCCTATTTGAATGATTATGTTGTTATGACCATAATGCTAAATTATTATTGTTGCCACTAATCTGGGCTAACGGATGTCAAAGGTCATATTTAAATCCGTATAAATGATAACTATCCGAGAAATCTTCGGTTTTACTATTTCCAAGTATGGGCATCCTATACAGAGAGATAATTATTTTTGAGTGACTATATTTAGATGCCATTTCACGGTCACTACCAGGAAAAAATTAGATACAATATGGTTCGCTATATCCGCTCAAATCTGGGTCTCTCTTTTGGATGTTACTGGTATTAAAGGGGAAGTTCACCCTGGACTTTTATTGGTTAAAAAAAATCAGAAAAATGAAAGAGAAATATGAGTTAAAGTTTGAAGAAAATGGACCAAAAAGTAGCAAAGTTATGAATATTTAAAATGTTGATTCAGGGACGTCATGTGTGAGTAACTCTCCCATGTGTTGTGAATGCAAATTCCATAAATTTGTCTTTTTTCATAGTTCTAGATAAAAAGAATGTGTCAATTTGATAAAGGCATGTAATATACATAGATGTGATGAGATATCGACCGCACAGGTGAAATGATTAATATTCTTCTGGAAATGACACTTTATGGAATTTACATTACATAACACACAGGAGAGCTGCTCGCACGTGACGTCATAGAATCAAAACTTTAATTATTCATAACTTCGTTATTTTTTAGTCGATTTTTTTTTTCAAACTTTTACTCATATTTTTTCTTTTATTTTTATGCATTTTTAAAAACCAATTTAAACCTAGGGTGATATCGAACTTTCCCTTTAAATGCTTATGTCCCCAGAGGACGACTATACCTTACAGTTTGCTTGTAGTTGCTTTTTTTCCAAATTATCTTGTGTGTGTGTTTTTTTTTATAACTATATATTATTTATTCCAATGATATTGCCACTTATTCAAAGGAATTATGACGGTCTTTCTGTAATGGGGATATAAAACACAGGTTCTATAGAGCACACAGTCAAGTTTGGTCAATTTAATGTATAGCATGCACTTTATATTACGTCATTAAGCTAAGGCGATGTGTCATTCAAGAGATTATTGGCACCCTGTAACCTGGCTCCAAGACGGTGCTTACAATTTAAAGCGCGTCTTGGCTTTGTCTAAACTTGAAAATTACTACTTGGTCTTAACCCACCTTGACTAATGCCCATGGTTTCATTTCATTTCATCTACAACCAGTTGGTTAATTACCTTATGTTCTCCCTTGCCTCTTCGGCTATTTATAATTTTGACTAATTCCCATTTCGTCTAATGTCAATCGTCTAATGTCCACTTGGTCTAACACCACTTAGTCAATTCCTAAAACAAACTGGTTCTCTCTCTCTCTTAGGTGTTCTGCCCAAGGGCAGGTCCACACACCAGAGCCTTCTTTAGTCCTTTATCCACTCTACTCTGTCTTGGGACTTCCTCTTCATTGTGTGATATGATACTTCGCCCTTCACTTCAGACACCATCCCAATTCTTGATCTACCTCTACCCCTTTTTCCTTTCATCTTTCCTTCCAGCACATCTCTCAGCATGCTATTCCCCCTTAGGATGTGTCCCAACCAGTTCTTTTTGCGTCTCCTGATGTCTCCCGTAGGGTTCTTTCTTCATTTACTCGGTTCAGCACTTCGTCACTTGTGACTCGATCCTTCCAGCTTATTCCTTCCATTCTTCTTCACAACCACATTTCAAGACTATCAATCCTCCTTTCTTCTGCTTTCTTAATTGTCCAAACTGGTTATAGACCAATTATTCATTTGGAAATTGGACGAAAATGCAAGTAATAGACTGGTAATAGACCAACTATTCATTTGGGAATTAGACGAAAATGCAAGTAGACAATTTAGCTATTAGATGAATCTGCAATTATATTTTAGTGGTCATTAATAAACTAGGTGAGAATAAGATCAAGTATTATTACACTTAGGGGAAATTAGACCAAATTATTAATAGACCAAATGGGTTTAGCCCATGTGATATCAGAGAATTAGACCAACTGCTATTAGACCAAGTGGATATAAACCCATTAACTTGCCTCTTTAATTAACATCGTAAAATGGATTACACGGTCAGCATTACTATTTAATAACAATAATTATACAACTTTCTTTTCAATATAACTTCCTTGATATACAGATGGAATGAACGTTGTCCTGAAAACATTTTGATTGATATTGTTATTTCCTGATGTACGTTCAAGATAATTTATAAAACTAACTCTTTCGATCCCATCTATATTCTTGTCAGTATAAGTTTACTTCCTTTTACTAGAAATGATAAAAAAACGACAAGAATGTATTTTGATATATGCAATTATAGCATCAGTATCACTTGTTAAAGACGGCTGTGCATGCATAAGATACTGTGAGGAATTGAATGATGCTGGTCATGCCCATTGATTTATTATTGCTAATATGTGATTCTAGACCGTATTATAATTGACGAGCGGAGTGGTGGAGGGGGAGAGTTAGATTGGACAGGTTACCCCTAAATAATTTGGCATACAAAGTGCTAGTTTTATCTATGTATTTCATGTCCATTCCTTGTTTAAGCTGTTTCGAATTGACAGAACTTTGCATCTTTATATTACCTACCATCAGCTATCCGATTACGATGACACAATCAAGACAAATGCACATAAAATCATATTACGTAATATATTTGCATGTTGCATCGAAATAGACATAGAGATAATGTAATCTGTTACAGATATCCGTCACACTTATTCAATGACCGTTGATTACGTAATCGTATTAGTTGTCATGGTAACGGTTGCTACCATGACAATTAATACGAATCCTCTTTTATATAATAAGAAGGTCATATCTGTCAGGTGACAAAAGGCTAGTACATCTGAAGATTAATATTTTACCATCAAGTAGTTTCAGAATGAACGTATCTCTAATTCAGTTCTATATTGTGAAACGTCATATGCATGTACCAGGTTATATTTAAATCGAGAACATTATAGTGCGATATTTCAGTTTGTATAATTGTAATGCTGCCAGTGAATGAAAATGAAACCCGGCCATTCTTTACCCTAAATACCTTACTATTCATTTATACATTTACAAAATAATGTAGTACTACGAATTTACGATTTTCACCATTCTGTCCACACAATTGTTCCTTTTTATCTGTTCATTTTGCTGATGGCGTAAAAAAACTTCTACCATACAAAGCCGAAGGAAACCGACAAAAAGATGATTAAAAAATATATAAGAAGAAGAAGAAGAAGAAGAAGAAGAAGAAGAAGAAGAAGAAGATAAAAAGGAGGAACAAAAACAAGATCAATCGGAAGTGAGTGGGAGGGTCTAGGTCTGACCCGGATATCGTGGTAAAACTATCGAAAAATAGAAAGCAGCATTATCATCATACCAAAATGGTTAAAACCACAATGATTTTGTCTTTTAAAGCCTCGTTACTCTCACCTTAAAAGGTAAGATAACCCATCGCTTTTCGTGCTTTCCCTAATATCGGTTGGGCAAATTGTATAGAACTGATGCATTGGTGGATTTAGATGAAAAAGAACAATTAAATAGAAAATAATAAATTTTTCTTATTGATCATGTTGGGGACACTGCTATATAAATACTCATTGGAATCCGTGACAAGCTGAATGATAACCGTACCCCTCCTCACCCACCCTTAATAAACCTTATGCTACAGTCACACAGACACTTACGTTGAGTTACGTCCGGTTGCGTCCAAAAATTACTTTCTTTTCTTCGGATCCCCACGGATGCCTACCCGCCATAGTTAGCAGTGGAAATATTGATAATTTCGTTATTCCAGTAAAACAAAGAAATACATAAGAAATGATAATGATAAATGGTAATTTAGCGATCATTACGAAAGCGTTTAAACGCCGACTTTGTCGACCGTTCTATTTTCTGAAGGTCAACATGCATACTAGAAATACAATAATACAAAGCCCTAATAATTTGTTTTTCCACCTCCCACTCTTCATGTACACAAACGGATCCCGAGTGCAGACGACGTGTAATTCGATCGGAAGACAAAATTAAATCGCCAAAATTTCAAGCTCGTCAACACCACTTTAAATATGATAAGGAGCTCAGATTGCACATTATCGATCAGACACTTGCATTTCAGCTATATATTATTCATGAAACATGCAGAAAAATTCTTCGATCCCTCTTTTTCTTCCTTTCCGGCAAGTACAAAATTGACTATTGTATAAAGAGCAGTGAAGCACCAAAAAATGGGCGTTGGCCCATTGAACAAAAAGTAGTCAATTCGAAAGATCCACCACAAAATGATAACGACGAAGAGAACACAAGAACATACATCATAAACATTAATGAAGTATCATTGCCAATGTCATATCTGATGCTAACATGGTATTATAATCGATTTTATGAGATAGGAATAAAAAATTGCCGTACTTACGTGAAAGTTGAACCGGGTGAAAGAGGCTACTATACAGGCAGGCTAACAGAGAGTGCAACAGAAGGATTGTTACACTAGTGAGTGTTCGTTCGAACAGGTTGTCGCTGTTCGGGCTTCGCTGAAAAGTCGGAACTTGCGCTGAGGCGCTTTCTCTCTCTTTCTCTCCCTCTCGCGTATAATAAGTTATAGGGTAAACACAATAACCATACATCCTAGTCTCGAACCTAGACTGTTATTGTTTGGAATGTTTATTATCATTATTAAGTGCCTTACAGATTTTATGATTATTAGTTTCTATTATTATTATTGTTATTATTAAACGTGATGAATACAGAGCCTTTCTACACTACAAACCCAAGCGAGAGAAGAGTTTGGGGTTGCATGGGGTCCGAGGAAATATTTTCCTGCCGGAAAAATTGTCTTTGTTCATCCATGGACGTACTGAGTTTCAAAAAGTTATACGTCCATGGTTCATCAACGGAAAGGAGGGGATTTATTCCATCGGTTTTTTATTGCAATACATTATAGGCCTAGTTGTCTAATGGGGAAGCTTTTTTTTGTGGAGGAGAAAAGGACTGCAGTGGGCCAGCCTCCTTTAGAACCCCCATCCCCAAAGTATGTGAAAGAGAAAAGAGCGATGCCCCCCACTGACAATGATGTGGCGCCCCTCATTTTTGTGCCCAGTGACCCGAATCGTTGGGGGGGGGGCGTTGCCCTCATGAAACGCCCATGTGGCGAGGCGCAGCGAGGGCACTGGTTTATAGATACTCCCTTATCGAACTTTAGTTCCAAAGAGAAAAAAACTAGTGAGAGAAGATGGGAATTAAAGGTCATGTATAGTGTTGGGAGAATACATTTTTTGTTTTGCTTCCAGAGCAGAATAGTATGAATGAATACCTCAATTAACCTCTGTGTACAGAAGGATTTGTTATAAAATCCACTCTAACACCTGAATTTAGCAACAAAACTGTGTAAATATATCAATTGACAGTCCCACAAATCGACATGATCTCACAGGGCACAATGGCCAGCATACAGCGGTTTGTGTGCCAAAGCATATGCTATTCCCATACACAGACCTGTACACACAGAATTCACTCAGCTATACCCAATCAGCTGCTGGTTGCATGCCCAGAGTTCTGGGGTGAGGATGAAGGAAGTATGGCCTTACTTTGATGAAACATCTCCCCGTGCTCATGCAAACTATTACATATCATGGAAAGACATGCATGGAACATAATTATATCTTTGCCCATATATTGTTATGGTCTTTAGAACACTATGAGGACAAGTTGAGCAGGTTTTTAAAAAAAATCAGTGTTTCTACTACAAACTATACTTGGGCTTTAAGAACGAGGAAAAACACATGGATGCTTACCCCCACACCTACAATCTACCCCTCAAGTTTTGAGACTATACAGTTATGTTAGCAGATACAGGGTGGGGGGCAACATGCGCACACCCATGTACTTTTTGAAAAACTACGCATTTGCAAAAATGATCCCATCCTTTTTCAAATCCTGGGATAGACCGGTGCCCCTATAGTATTAATATCAAATAATGGATGACATATTAAAACGGCTGAAGGTTTAAAAAATCACACCTATCCACCCCCCCCCCCCCCTCACCCTCAGGCCAGTGTAGCTATTTCCTGAGTATAAGGATTATTGGTAGGGGTAATGAATGCCTTACCAAAGGCACTTCGCGCTTTTTTTAATAAAACTTGATACCCAGCAAAGAGGCCTCCCTGCATTGCTGCCCCCACCATTGACTACAGATCAATGTCTTTATAAAAACAAAAAAAAAACTCTATAAAAAAAAAGAAGAAAAAATCGTTTACTTAGCACATCTTTCATCAATACATGACAAAATGTCTGAAAATTGAGACTAAAATATCAGTAAGAGGAGTTGTACCGTACTTCTACAGCAAAACCTTGGCTTTCCGAAT
>CALNVZ010003433.1:10794198-10808617 GCA_940671915.1 Paracentrotus lividus
TAACATCGTAATGGATTACACGGGTCAGCATTACTATTTAATAACAATAATTATACAAATTTCTTTTCAATATAACTTCCTTGATATACAGATGGAATGAACGTTTCCTGAAAACATTTTGATTGATATTGTTATTTCCTGATGTACGTTCAAGAAAATTTATAAAACTAAACTGTTTTCGATCCCATCTATATTCTTGTCAGTATAAGTTTACTTCCTTTTTACTAGAAATGATAAAAAAACGACAAGAATGTATTTTGATATATGCAATTATAGCATCAGTATCACTTGTTTAAAGACGGCTGTGCATGGCATAAAAGATACTGTGAGGAATTGAAATGATGCGGTCATGCCCATTGATTATTATTGCTAATAGTGATTCTAGACCGTATTATAATTGACAGGAGCGGAGTTGGTGGAGGGGAGAGTTAGATTGGACAGGTTACCCTAAATAATTTGGCATACAAAGTGCTAGTTTATCTATGTTTTCATGTCCCATTCCTTGTTTAAGCTGTTTCGAATGACAGAACTTTGCATCTTAATATTACCTACCATCAAGACTATCGATACGATGACACAATCAAGACAAATGCACATAAAATCATATTACGTAAATATATTGCATGTTGCATCGAAATAGACATAGAGATAATGTAATCTTTTACAGATATCCGTCACACTTATTTCAATGCGACCGTATTATTCGTATCGTATTAGTTGTCATGGTAACGGTTGCTACACAATACAATTAATACGAAATCCTCTTTTATATAATAAGAAGGTCGATATCTGTCAGGTGACAAAAGGCTAGTACATCTGAAGATTAATATTTTACCATCAGATAGTATTTCAGAATGAACGTATCTCTAATTTCATCTCCTATATTGTGAAAACGTCAATGCATGTACCAGGTTATATTTAAATCGAGAACATTATAGTGCGATATTTCAGTTTAGCTATAATTGTAATGCTGCCAGTGAATGAAAAATAGAACCCGCCATTCTTTACCTAACAATACCTTACTATTCATTATACATTTACAAAATAATGTAGTACTACGAATTTACGATTTCACCATTTGTCCACACAATTGTTCCTTTTTATCTGTTCATTTTGCTGATGCAGCTAAAAAAACTTCTACCATACAAAGCCGAAGGAAACGACAAAAAGATGATTAAAAAAATATATAAGAAGAAGAAGAAGAAGAAGAAGAGAGAAGAGAAGAAGAAGAAGATAAAAGGAGAACAAAAACAAGATCAATCGGAAGTGAGTGGGAGGGTCTAGGTCTGACCCGATATCGTGGTAAAACTATCGAAAAAATAGAAAGCAGGCATTATCATCATACCAAAAATGGTTAAAACCACAATGATTTTGTCTTTTAAAGCCTCGTTACTCTCACCTTAAACAGGTAAGATAACCCATCGCTTTTCGTGCTTTCCCTAATATCGCGTTGGGAAATTGTATAGAACTGAATGCATTGGTGGATTTAGATGAAAAAGAACAATAAATAGAAAATAATTAAATTTTCTTATTGATCATGTTGGGACACTGTCTATAATAAATACTCATTGGAATCCGTGACAAGCTGAATGATAACCTACCCCCTCCTCACCCACCCTTAATAAACTTATGGCTAACAAGTCACACAGACACTTACGTTGAGTTACGTCCGGTTGCGTCAAAAATTACTTTCTTTTCTTCGGATCCCCACGGATGCCTACCGCCATAGTTACAGTGGAAATATTGATAATTTCGTTATTCCAGTAAAACAAAGAAATACATAAGAAATGATAATGATAAATGGTAATTAGCGATCCATTACGAAATGCGTTAAACGGCCGACTTTGTCGACCGTTCTATTTTCTGAAGGTCAACACTGCATACATAGAAATACAATAATACAAAGCCCTAATTTTGTTTTTCCACCTCCCACTCTTCATGTACACAAAACGGATCCGAGTGCAGACGACGTTGTAATTTCGATCGGAAGACAAAATTACCAATCGCCAAAATTTCAAGCCTCGTCAACACCACTTTAAATATGATAAGGAGCTCAGATTGCACATTGTCGATCAGACACTTGCATTTCAGCTAATATATTATTCATGAACATGCAGAAAAAATTCTTCAGATCCTTCTTTTCTTCCTTTCCGGCAAGTACCAAAATTGACTATTGTATAAAGAGCAGTGAAGCACCAAAAATGGGCGTTGGCCCATTGAACAAAAAAGTAGTCAATTCGAAAGATCCACCACAAATGATAACGACGAAAGAGAACACAAGAACATACATCATAAACATTTAATGAAGTATCATTGCCAATGTCATATCTATGCTAACATGGTATTATAATCGATTTTATGAGATAGGAATAAAAAATTTGCTCGTACTTACGTGAAAGTTGAACGGGTGAAAGAGCTACTATACAGGCAGGCTAACAGAGAGTGCAACAGAAGGATTGTTACACTAGTGAGTGTTCGATCGAACAGGTTGTCGCTGTTCGGGCTTCGCTGAAAAGTCGAACTTGCGCTGAGGCGCTTTCTCTCTCTTCTCTCCCTCTCGCGATAATTAAGTTATAGGGTTAAACACCAATAACCATACATCCTAGTCTGACCTTAGACTGTTATTGTTGGAATGTTTATTATCAATATTAAGTGCCTTACAGATTTTATGATTATTAGTTTCTATTATTATTATTGTTATTATTAAACGTGATGAAATACAGAGCCATCTCTACACTACAAACCCAAGCGACGAGAAGAGTTTGGGGTTGATGGGTCGAGGAAATATTTTCCTGCCGCGAAAAATTGTTGTTCTTTGGTTCATCCATGGACGTACTGATTTCAAAAAAGTTATACGTCCATGGTTCATCAACGGAAAGGAGGGATTGTATCCATCGTTTTTATTGCAATACATTATAGGCCTAGTTGTCTAATGGGGAAGCTTTTTTTTGTGGAGAGAAAGGACTGCAGTGGGCCAGCCTCTTTAGAACCCCATCCCCAAAGTATGTGAAAGAGAAAAGAGCGATGACCCCCACTGACCATGATCGTGGCGCCCCTCATTTTGCTGGCCCAGTGACCGAATCGTTGGGGAGGGGCGTTGCCCTCATGCCAAACGCCCATGTGGCGAGCGCAGGAGCGAGGGCACTGGTTTATAGATACTCCCTTATCGAACTTTAGTTCCAAAGAGAAAAAAACTAGTGAGAGAAGATGGGAATTAAAGGTCATGTAAGTGTTTGGAGGAATACATTTTTTGTTTGCTTCCAAGCAGAATAGTATGAATGAATTACCTACAATTAACCTCTGTTGTACAGAAGGATTTGTTATAAAATCCACTCTAACACCTGAATTTAGCAAAAAACGCTGTGTAAATATATCAATTGACAGCCCACAAATCGACATGATCTCACCAGGCACAATGCCAGCATACAGCGGTTTGTGTGCCAAAGCATATGCTATTCCCATACACAGACCTGTACACACAGAATTCACTCAGCTATACCCAATCAGCTGCTGGTTGCATGCCCAGAGTTCTGGGGTGAGGATGAAGGAAGTATGGCCTTACTTTGATGAAACATCTCCCCGTGCTCATGCAAACTATTACATATCATGGAAAGACATGCATGGAACATAATTATATCTTTGCCCATATATTGTTATGGTCTTTAGAACACTATGAGGACAAGTTGAGCAGGTTTTTAAAAAAAATCAGTGTTTCTACTACAAACTATACTTGGGCTTTAAGAACGAGGAAAAACACATGGATGCTTACCCCCACACCTACAATCTACCCCTCAAGTTTTGAGACTATACAGTTATGTTAGCAGATACAGGGTGGGGGGCAACATGCGCACATCCATGTACTTTTTGAAAAACTACGCATTTGCCAAAAATGATCCCATCCTTTTTCAAATCCTGGGATAGACCGGTGCCCCTATAGTATTAATATCAAATAATGGATGACATATTAAAACGGCTGAAGGTTTAAAAAATCACACCTATCCACCCCCCCCCCCCCCTCACCCTCAGGCCAGTGTAGCTATTTCCTGAGTATAAGGATTATTGGTAGGGGTAATGAATGCCTTACCAAAGGCACTTCGCGCTTTTTTTAAAAAACTTGATACCCAGCAAAGAGGCCTCCCTGCATTGCTGCCCCACCATTGACTACAGATCAATGCTTATAAAACAAAAAAAAAACTCTATAAAAAAAAAGAAGAAAAAATCGTTTACTTAGCACATCTTTCATCAATACATGACAAAATGTCTGAAAATTGAGACTAAATATCAGTAGAGGAGTTGTACCGTACTTCTACAGCAAAAACCTTGGTCTCCGAATTGCACACCTACAAATCCATAGCTTTTATTTTCTATTTCACGCTAGCGTGTGAATCTTGGTCAACCAGAGGTTTACAATGAACAAAAAAAAAAAAAAAAAGACAATACTTACATGCAGGTTATGTCGTGATTTTATTTTTGGACGACGTTCTTTTGAATATCACTCATGTGCAAAAAATGAAAATTTGTGTCGGTGTATTTTTCTCCGTATTAAATTTGCTTGCTTTCATCATTGAGTTACTAAGTTAGTAACTCCATGCAATGCTTTCATATATTACAAAAATTATTAGGCCTCACCTTACTTTTATTGTCAATCAGCATGCTGTATGTTCGCTTATAATTACAGACTCGACCAGAATGGCAATGAAATATAATGTTCGACACACAGGTTTCAATACTTATTTCTTACTTTTTATTAAACCTAAGTTTCAAAGTCCAAGTCAAGAAATCGTCGAAATGGGTTTCACGTTGATTATTGCAGATGGAAAAAGTACTAAAATCGATCACAAACACCGTCACTTAGATTTATTAGCTGAAAACATGGCGTTGACACCTTTCTCTGCAAATTATAGACTATTACTTCAATATAGAATTATATAGAAAACATGAGATAGAAAATTCCAGCGTCTTCTGGCGGGCAGGCGCTTCGTCTCTCCCCCCCCCCCTCCAGAGAGAGAGAGAGCCCTGAGAGAGAGAGAGAGAGAGAGAGAGCAACGTTGGGCATGTTGGGGAATGGAAGGGGAAAAGAAAGAGAGAAGGAAGACGAAAAGAGAGTAAAAAAAACAAAACAAAAAACAAACAAACAAACAAAGAAAAGAAAAGAAACAGAAGTAGGGCCTACATTTAGTAACGAAGAGCAACACTGTCAGAAGTTTTATCTATGCTTTTAAGATACCATGATTAAAACAAAAGCTATATAACCAATTAAAAAAAAATAACAACAATAATAATAATGATAAAATCTATATAGCATTTTGCACAAAAAGTTTTAAAGCGGTAAAAGAGTCAGAGCAAAAATAAAAGGCCTTTCCGGTAAACATTAAGCCTCCAAAAGCACATTTTCATTTACTATATAGAATTCGACTCAGAACCTACAAAAAAGGGGGTCGGAACCAATTCTGCCCCAAAAGGTCAAAATTTGGAGATCTGCGTTCCTTTTATTACATTTTGTGGGAGAAACATTCTTGTATCACATCCAAAGTCACTTGATAACGAGTTAATATTTGGAAGATCATTATCATTCTGTCACCAAATTTCGATCGTGTGTGTCACGTATCCATGCAGTTACAACTGACATGACTGAAATTATGTCAAAACAGAAACTAAATTTGCACATTTCAAAACAGTAAAAACAATATCTAAATTATGAACGCTTTCAAGAACATCATAATTAGTTAAATCCCCGGATATCGTTTCAGAATATACTACTATACGGGGGCCGCGGAGCCGGGGGAGGGGGGCTTCAGCCCTCACTTTTTTTCAGCAAAATGTGTACAAAAACGCAACAATGACCATAAATTTTCTGATTTTTAGCCTGTTCAGCCCCCCCCCCCTTCTTTCAAAAACGCTCCACGGCCCCTGCTATATTATGTTAAGTTTAACTTGGCTTTAATAACATGACTGTATGCTAGTGTATAGATTCCACGAGTAGCAGGAAGTAATAAACTCCTCCGGTGGTACTCACAATCTAAGTTACAGCGCCTACCCCGTTGAGTCCAATATCGTTGTACAATGATATACATTTTAGAACTCTCCCGTAAATATTTGGAGTGAAAAGTTACTTTATTCTGTAATTTTACATCATAAGATATAATTATGGACATTTGATGTAGAAATAGAGATTTTTTTTTCTTTCTAAAACAGTGAATAAGGCAGGTCACAATATCACAAAATAGTTCAAATGTTACGGATGGCTTCCGCTTACAGTAAACACGATTTCCTGTTGCCTGTAGAGAAAAGTTCTTAAAGGAGTGGTCCAGGTTAAAATGCAAATTGTTTAAAATATACAGTAACATATATTAAGTATACCACTTATTTTTTGAAAATTTCATCAAACTCTGATGAAAATCAACGGACTTACGATTTTGTTTTAAGTTTTGCATTTTATATCAAGTATAACACTCAAAATTTCATCAAAATCGGCTGAAAATTAACGAACTTGCTTCTTTTTTAAAAAGTTTTGTATATTTTCGACAAAACAGTTCTCTGAATACAAGGCATATTTAATGAGCAAACCCATGTCATTTTGATCCACTATTTCTTTTGTATTTATGATATGATAATATGATATCCTCTATAGTTCCTTTTATTAATACATGTGTAGAAAAAAAATATCCCTTATCCCTTACAGCAAGAGATATCCCTTAAATTTTTATTCTTAGAGCAGAAAATTTGAATAATAGTTATTTCATAAAGTAAAAACAAAAGAAAAATGGATCAATGATATCATCAGCTTTTTCAAGGAATTTGCATGAGACGATGCAAAAAAACTGTTTTATCTAAAAATGTAAAACTTATGATCGCCTCTAGTGGGACAGGCCGTTTAGACATGAGCGAGGCGATGAAAGTTTATTATACAGAATAGGGGAAAGTTCAAGCTTTTTGATGAATAATAAAGTACCACTATATCTAATCTTGTTTATCATCATCTGTCTGTGTGCGGCGCTGTGGTAGGACTGGTTGCTGGTTGATTGGTTGAATCTTAGCTTCGTTGTTAGGGGGCGGGCCATCGTTCTTTATTTCTGCTGCAACTTGGATCTGCCTTTTTAACGGATGGAAAATAAAGAAACAAAATGATTTTGATTGGTACACAATCGACTTCCAGAAA
Organism: Paracentrotus lividus; assembly: GCA_940671915.1. Lineage (NCBI taxonomy): Eukaryota > Metazoa > Echinodermata > Echinoidea > Camarodonta > Echinidae > Paracentrotus > Paracentrotus lividus. The sequence goes on from CALNVZ010003433.1 coordinate 10,801,358, forward strand.
ACAAGGATATACTTAATCCCTTCCACAAAAACAGTAAACAGTAAAATGATGGTTGAGAATAAGGACTATCAAATTAATTATATCATTTATCAATGGGACAGGGAAGTGCGAGTAGGACTCCTTGAATGGAAGGAGCGAAAAGTAAGGTGTTGAAATTTAATGAATATTAGTTGCAAGGTACATGTCGCTGAATAAAAACTGGGCTGTTGAGTGTTGAGCACCATTACCATGGTACCTATTATGCATTAATGGCAAAGTTACTGTAATATCAACGGATGCAACGGCACCTTGGACTATACCATGTTTCATGTCGTTTTGGCCAAACATTACTTTACATTATTTTGTCACACTCCATCCAGATATCGTAATGGGATTCCAAGTATAGGATTGTTAAAACAGGGGTAACTTATAAATCGTTAGAAGGAAAAAAAGAAGTCATGATTATGTCAATGCTCTATATAAGATCGAGTTATTATTATGATTTAACAAGAAACTGAGTTATAATGTATTTAACCTGAGCTTAAATCTGAGCCTATATATAGTTTTGTATACATGTATGACCTTATTTTACCTGCGAGGGCAACATGAACAGCAGCAATATACTATCATGGCTATTGCGACTTGTAGAAAGACTATCCCAATTCCAAAAGCAATCAGTAATTTCTTTCCTATTGGAGGAGAAAGAGAGATAGAAAGAGGAAGGGAAAAGGAGAGAAAGAGATGAAGAGGGAGAGCATGCGAGAGAGGTGGAGGGAAAGAGAGAAAAGAGAGAGAAAGAGAGAGAGGCGAGAGGGAGAGGGTGGAAAATTTGTTGTAACAAATAAAGATATTATCAATAAATCAGATAATATTGTGTGAACTTATGTAACCGTTGCTGCTTCAATGCTGACTATTATCCAAATTTATATTCACACAGGTTAACAAGATTCTTAAATTTTAAATATGTATTTATTTCTTCTTCTTTTTTTTTTTTTGTGTGTGTGTGTCTTTCACAGGTTATAACATCACAAATAACCTCTTCCCCGCAGAATATGATTTTATTACGTCCTTGCAAGAAAGGTCATTCTTTTCTAGTTTGGTTTCTACAAACCCCTTTGAATTTCTGAAGAAAAATATGAGAATATAATTATACATTCTTGAATCCTACATATAAAATTTGAGGAGGACAGTTTGACACTTAACTTGATCTATAAATTTTAGGGGTGTATTTATCAATTATCATAATTACTGTCGGCTTTACATACAAAGTGAGGAAATGGCCACAATTGATGACGCACCGCCCGGGCTACACAGACCATCTGAAGCCAGGTAAGTTCTACTTCGGGTCGACCCGCCTTCCATGGTTTACCAATAAGCACGACGATAAAGTCACCTCTCACCACAGCATCAAGGCGTGGTTTGAAGGCTTGGGCTAGTGGTATTGGGCGGCAGACCTGGTGGCCACAGCAGCTCGGAAGTGTATGATACGCCGGATTCTCTTTTGTGAAGGGAAGTTATGGTAAGAATGGTTATACTACAATTGTTTAATATAAACGATTAATAAATCAAATTTAAGCCATCTTCAGATTGAGTCAATAAAAATGTTTCCGTTATTTTTGAAGTTGTCTAGTGGAAAAGTTCGAAGATTTAATCATGGGTTTCGATGACATTGTCTTGGTAGAGTCATCCTCTTAGCATATGCTGGTGTCCATTTCATTTGGATTTTTGCACGTATGACTGAATATAACATACATCTTCAGAAGACGGTCAAATCTCACCTGCGCCAAGTGGCACTGGCAGGGTGAAGAATAAAGAAAACTGAGAATTTTTATCATTTATGTGCACGCACAAAGACACACACCCACTCGTTTCCTCACATATCAATTCTACTCTATGTAAAATGTAAAGTTAACGTATACCAATGTGCGGCATGAAATCGTAATTAAACAAGGCGCGTCCATTATCTAAGAGGCCAGACGCAACAAAGTGACGTTGGAAATACGGCTGAGAAGCGCAGAAATCTATACAGCTGGCTGCAATAATAAATTAGCTCACAAAAACTCGCGTAAGAAGACTTCCCTCCAGTGGAATGGTGATTGTCGTTCGGTTGAGCAATCTACTCGTGGAGATGAAAGAAATTGAATGAACTTTTATCAGTTGTTAGTTAATAATCTGCCAGACCAGATGGAGGAAATACACATTTGGGCAAGCTTATAACATTTTTGTGCTGAAGTTGTAATCAGAATATGCAATTCATATAAAATTATTGATGCTCAAAACAATGACATAGATTGTGAACTTGTCACAAGTCTTGTGAAGACGCCGTTCACAGCTATGCGATATGCATGTGATAAGCGTAAATATTGACTAGTCGAGGAAAGAACCTCTTATGATTATGTTCAAAGTGCCCAGGACTTTTTTTAAATCAATTGAAATGAATGTACCATCTCCGGAAAGCTGAGAATTCAAGCTTTTAATTGCCCTGTGAACAATAAGCTATAATAGTATAATGCGGCATCGAGGATCAAAACTATGCAGCGCATGAGCTATTTTCAGAGCAAAATATACCATATTGTACAGGAATTTGATCTGACTAGGCTTTCGAATTGACACAAGTGACAGGACTTTTTTTCCCCTTTGCAATAAGTTATTCCTATTTTTGACAAATTCAGACTCTTAGCGTACTTATTCAAGTTGAACATTTCTTTGAAAAGGTAGTTGCTCGCCACAATAAGGAAAATAAAGTGAAAAACTGTCCAAAAACAAAAAAAAGTCAATGGGCACGTTCGCTTTGAGTAGAATGGTAGCGCCCTCTATCTCTTAAGTTTACAACTAGAATTGATATGTTTACGCATACACAAACCACAAACACACCCACACCCCATCACAGACATCCACATACACCCTCCGCATACACGCACACACGCACATACTCTATCTCATCCATAGGCTACCAGCACGCACACACACATACACACACTCAAAAACACACCCGCACGCACGCACCTTCACTCACGCTCACAGTTGTTAGAGAATTACTACGTCCCAAACATTTCAGTGACGGTCTTAATAAACAAAACATCAAAGGAGAAAATGTTATTAAGAATTGTTTATTGTGTTTGTGGGTGATGGTGATGGAGGATAGGTGTGTGTGGGTTTGTTTATGCGTGGTGAGAGGGTGCGTTTGTATGTGAACACACATACTCTTGTCAACATTTGTCTTTTATTATCCATCAATCTATCTGGCACAATTGAGATTCTGCTATCTTCTGAAGATTGTCTGTTACTCAGTTATACGTGCAAAGATCAAAAACGAAAAAGAACACCAACAAATGTTTGGAAGATGACTCTACCAAGACATATCATGAAACCCATGATTAAATGCTAAGGCTTCAAACAAGACAACTTCAAAATGATGGGACACTTTTTTTTTACTCACGTCATATATTCAAAATTTCATTATGGCCGACAACCTCCCAGTCTTCATGTCCAAGTTAACGGTCGAACACACAATGAAGGCAGTATTCTTTCAGTAGCATGGAAATTTGATATTATTATTATTTTGCAGATTTTTGTTCTTCTTCTTCTTATTATTTTATTTTATTTAATTAATTAATTAATTTATTTATTTATATATATATATATATATATATTTTTTTTTTTTTTGGGGGGGGGGAGTGAACACATGAAAAAGGAAAATGGCCAATAGCGTTTTGTCATGAAAATTTTTCCTGAAAAAAAATGTAGAGTGAGCAGAAGCCACTTTACTCCCGCGGCTCTCTTATGCATGTCAATAAACAAAATGGTGTTAATTTATATTTAATCAATGTATTGACTTACCTAGAGTATTTGACGGGGGCTCTGTGGGTAGGAAATAGATTTTTTAAAATAAACTGTATGTCAGATAAAACATTTTCATAAGTGATAGATGAAACCCCACAATCTAATATTCAATTCATGTGACAACCGTTGTTGGTCACTTAAGGTCAAGAGATTTTTTTTTTCTTTGATGCGTGTTTGAAAATAGATAATCAATTTGAGTATGAATAGATTTTGATTTTATGTTCTCGAAAATACAGGCATTAAAGAGCGAACGTTTAAAGATATTTAGGGATATTTTAGCTGAAAACGTTCGTGCAAAACATAAAAACATTAAGGAAATTCATTTTTCAACCCCTCTGACTTCGACAATTCAAAATAATTATTTAGTGTAAAAAAAGGGAAAATAGTTTACTTTCTGGGAAGCAGTCTACCTCCACCTCGAGATCAGACAGGCATCTATCACCGGTTGACATGTGTTTCTGACTACAGCTCAAGATACTCGTGTCACTGGACGTGCATTTAACCTCCCGAAACAGGTACAGCTTAGATCCGGGCGGGAATTGAGGAGATTCTACCAAGTCCTGCGCAGGACCGAATCCTAGCTGAGCGCAGACGACGTTCGCGTTTGCGAGGTTCCAGCCATCTGCACAGATGGATCCCCAGATCTCGTCTCTTTTGACTAGGACACGTCCTTTAGTAGGCCTGGACCCACCGACCAAGATAATTTTGTCATCTGCAAAGCGACAGACAGAGAGAAGAAGTATCATTGCACGTATTCTGGGGGGCTTTACGGGCCCGCCCCAGGGGCGCGCCAGGGGGGCGCGCGAAAAGAAGAAGAAAAGGGAGAAAAAGGGAAGAAAAAAAAGAAGAAGAAAAAGGAGAAAAAAAAAGAGAAAGGGGAAAAAGGGGGAAAGAGAGGGAAAAAGGGTGGAAAAGAGAAGGAAGAAAAAAAAAAAAAAAAAAAAAAAAGAGAGAGAGAGAGAAGGGAAAAGGAGAGGGGGAAGGGGCGCCCTTATAAAAAATGGGGTTGGGGGCGCCAAAATCGACAGTAAACTAAGGGGCGCCAAATCGACCTTAAACTAGGGCGCGAAATCGACCTTAAATTAGGGGGCCGCCAAATCGACAGTAAACTATACAGGGGCCAAATTTGACCTTAAAATTAGGGCGCCAAATCACGAAGTAAACGAAGGGGGCACCAATATTAACCTTAAACTTATAGGGCGGCCAAATCGACCTTTTAATTTAAAGGGGGGGGTGCCAAATCGACAGTTAACTAAGGGGTGCCAAACTTGACCTTAAACTTAGAGGCGCCCAATCGACCTCTGAAATTTAGGGGCCAAAATACGACCACAGACTAACTAAAGGGGGCGCCAAATTACACACTTTAAAACTTATAGGGTGCCAAGTCAGACGCACCTTTAATTTAGTGGGGGGGCGCCAAATCGACAGTAAACCAAAGGGTGCCAAATTGACCTTAAACTTAGGGGCGCCAATCGACCTTAAATTTAGGGCGCCAATCGACAGTTTAAACTAAGGGGCGCCAAGACTTGACTTAAACTTATATATAGGGGCGCCAAAATTGACCCTTAAATTTAGGGGGGCGCCAAATCGACATTAAAACTACGGGGAGCCAAATTGAGCTTTAACGTAGGCCGAGCCAGGAATATTGCCCGAAACTTAGATTGGGGCGCACAAAATATAGACCTGAAGCTGAAGGGGCGCCGTATTAATTGATATTAAACTTAGGAAGACGCCCGAATCGACCTTAAACTAAGTAGCAGGGCGCGCAAATTGAAAAAGAGGGAGGGGAAGGGACGCCCTTTAAAAAATTCAGGGGAGCGACCAAATATCGAACAGTTAACTAAGGCAAACGACAATAAAAACTTAGGGGTGCCGAATGAACCTTAAACCTAAGGGGCGGCCAAAAATTGAGCATTAAACAATAGGGGCAGCCAAAATTGACCTTGCAACAATAGGTGCGAAGCCAAAATCGACGTTAACTTATCGGCTCTAAAATCGACCTTTAAATTTAGGGGGGGGGGCGACAGCAAATAAACTTAAATTAAGTTAGGGTGCGCCAAAAATGATGGCTTAAACGTGGGGGCGCCAAATTGACCGCGAAACCTTTAGAATGGGGGTGCCAATCGACCTTAAAATTAAGGGAGCGGCCAATCAAACTATAAAAATTAGAGGGGCGCCAAACAAAGAGCATTAACGTGGGGGCGCCAAATGACACGAAATTAGATGGGGGTGCCAATGACCTTAAACTAACGAGGCGACTAAGTAGACCTTAGATTTAGGAGGGGGCAAAAATCAGACCTATAAACTATCAGGAGCACAGAATCGACCATATAAATGTAGGGGGCGCCTAAATCGAACTGTAAAGCTAGAGGGGCGCCATATATGATACTTAAACGTAAGGGAGCCAAATTTAGATCAAACAACTTAAGAGCGCTGCCATTTAACTCTGAAGTTAAACGGGGGTGCCAAATCAGATTTCAATGTAAAGAAGACGCCAGTATTGGAGACTCAGATGTAAAGTTTCACGAATTTGACCTGAAGACTTAGGGGTGCCAAATTATATACTTAAACTTAGTGGCTAAACCAATGTACATCTCTATTTACCTGAGAACCTAAGGGCCCCACAAAAACGAACAGTCAACAAAAAAACCAAAAGGGGTCTTTTAAAATGTCCTCTATCGTAGAATACGCAAAATTTGAAAATTCCATGCCTCTGGTTTGTATATTACATAGGCAAAAAGTTTTCTACGCTCGCGCTTCGCGCTCGCACTCATCTTCACCGCATTGATTTATTACATTGTGATCCGAAGGAACGGCGTAAAAAATGACCTGTTTTTCTAATCATCTCGATCGAATGCATCAAAATCTTCCGTTCCCTAATTATACCATCCGCCTACTGTTTTTTCCGTCTTTTACCAGAATTTACATTATGGGATTCTAACCGTCAAAACATTTAAATTTACTTGTTTTTACGTTACATTTTTTGTTTTTATTTCTTTTTTTTTATATATATAGTATATTTTTTTTTTTGCATTTCAAATTTATGTTCAAGATATTAGCGGCGTCAAATTGAGCTTACACGTACGGGCGCCAAAAAGCAAGATGACCTGAAACTTATGGGGGCACTGAATTGAAGTTAAGGGGATGTCAAATCAATTTTAAACTTAGGGGCGCCAAAATGAGCTTACACTTACAGGGCGCCCAAATGATCTGAAACTAAGGGGCGCCGAATTTAACTGAAACTAAGGGGGCAACAAATAGGTTTTAAAAATATGGTCTCTATATAGATAGAGCAAAATTTCAAAATTCATGCATCCGGGTCTGTATATGCATTAAAAAAATTTCGCACGCGCTTCGCGCTCGCATCATTTTTTTCCCCCAATGAATTATTACATTGTGTTCCTGAGGAACGCATGAAATGTCCTGTTTTCTAATCAT
>CALNVZ010003433.1:10809280-10860409 GCA_940671915.1 Paracentrotus lividus
CCAAATTGAGCTTAAACTTAGGGGCGCATTATCTAACTTAGGAGGGAGCAGAGTATAAATAAGCAGCTACGTATAGATAGATTATTCATCTCTCTTTCATAATCATGTTAAAATTACTGGGCATACATACGGTCTTTATAAATTATTTGGAGACCAAAATTGATCCTAAAACTTCAGGTCTCTATTCATAGAGCAATTGAGAATTCGATCAGCGCGTTTCGCGCTTCGCTTACATTTTCCAAAGAGGTTATTACATTGTGTTCCTGAGGAATGCATAAATGTCAGTTTCAGAGATCATATCCGGATACATTCAAATTTTCAGCTTCGCGATTCACGCTCACCTATTTTTTCTTTCTTGTAACCCAGATTTATGGGAGGATTCATGAACAACCAAAACCATCAATATTACATTTGTTTGATTTCAACATTTAAACTTGTGGACACAAAATTTCATAGATTTTTATATGGCTTGCTTTTCAATCGTTTTTGATGGACAAATTTACAGCCCCGCTTCAATATGAATAAATCCTGATGAAGAGCTAAACAAAATTGTAGCACCTAATTGCTTAGATTCTTGCTTTCTGATCGTAAAAGTAGAGGGGAAAAAATCTTGATCGCGCTTCGCGCTCGTATTTGATAATATTCGTATTTTCACGCGCATAATACCATTAAGAAATTCTTTCCATGAACTCACCATTGCAAGTATAAAAAAAAAATAAAAAAAAAATTAAAAAAAATAACTTCAAATAAATTATTATTCAAAATCCTTCAACATAAATTTAAGCCGTAGGCCTATGGTTTGCCTGGCCGGGGGGGGGGGGGCGCCATATTCTGAAAAGTACACAGCGGGCGCCAAATTCAGGTCGGGCGAAATCCTGGCATACGGCGCCTGATATTGTACATGTCTTCTTGTTATAATGGCAAACATTTTAAGCAGCGTATTCAATTGTAATGCTGCAGTCACACAGACACTTACGTCGGTCCAGGTTACGTCCGTTCCGTCAAAAATTATTTTCCTTTCGCGGATCCCACGGATGCCTTTCCATCATAGTCAGGAGTGGAAATGTATATAATTTAATTCATTCAATAAAACTAAAAAAATACAAAAAAAAAAAAAAGAAATGATAGAATAGAAGATGAAAGAAGGATAAAGCAACAAATACGTAACTAAACGTAAGTGTCTGTGTGACTGTAGCATTACACCCGCGGCGACGCCCATACAAGATTTGCTACAATCGGTAAGGTTAAAGGGGGCCGATCAACACTGAAAATCATCGCAGCCCATTTGCAAAGTTTGTCAAACGTGGCTCAAGTACGCTACAACTGGACGTGTTGCTTTGTTAGGTAAGCCAATAATATAAGAAAATATCCCAAGTTGTAACATAATATACATGATATAGGTAACTCGAGTTTGCCAAAATTTGTGATGAAGGACAATGGATTTGCATGTAAAAGAGTCTGACCAACGCCGTTTCAGTCATGTCAATTGGGTAACAGCATCCATGGTGAATTTTCTTTTTGTAATATGCTTGCTTAACATAACATTGTGTTGTTACCAACTGCAACCTTAACAGAGTCGGACAAAGTCACTACTAAAATCTCTCAAGAATATAGAGCGCCCTCAAGACCTGCACTCAGGCAGTTGCTCTCCACCACATGCAGTCTTACCAATGCGCTTCCTTGATCTTACCAATAGGGCTACGGGTAGGCGTCAGGCAGGTAGGAGTCTCGGGGATGCACCCTTCTCCTCCATCCATACACACCAATCGTCCACCATCCCCGCATCTCAGCTTTGTTGTATCCGATCTATCTAGGCACACTATCTCCATTGTTTCCTCATACTTATAAGCCATCTTCCAGGGATGCAGGAACATAGTGTGAGTATCGATGAACGGAGCTGGACAGCTGATCGAATCTGAATCATAACATTGAAAATAAGACATACCAATATTCCATCCTCAAAAAGGCATGTGATATCTATATTCACCTCCTCTACAAGGCTCTATATGCTATATCGATGTGTCTTCTAATACCATAGCCTCACTTGCTGACAGAGTAACGCCGAGATATTTCTTCAGCTGGGGCGAGTGTGGCATTATGTAGATCAATGAGGTACACCCCAGAAAGTGGTAGATTCGGTAGATTCAAGTCACCTCCAGTTTGGAGATTTGTGTGCCACCATGTTGTTTTATTAACAAGAGCTTGAATGCGTTCAGAGTTCAGACCCTAAAAAATTGGAAGTCTCCCTACAAGCGACCTAATACACTGTTCGTCATACAGGTGGAATATTTTTTTCTGGCTCCAGTGACATCATGTTGAATCGGCATTACTTTCTTGAAAGTCTTTGTCACCGCTTTCACTTTCCGGGATCCTGGCTATATCTAGGACGTTCCCTCAACCCCTCCCAGGGATTTTTCTTCAAAAAAGTTTGTCAACCCCCAAAATGGTCATTTTGTCATTTTTTTTCTTATTTTGGGGCCTCTTTTTGTTTACGCGACCCACCAAGGCCCCATCAGTCCTACCCCCAAGGAACCACGTCTTAGGTGTGGTGTTGTTATTGTTCTTTAAGTTAAATCTAGTTTTATGGTTATAGGCTCAACTCTTTTGTCTAGGGGAGCGGTAAAAATTTATTTTGATTGGGCTTCAACATTGATTTTATTCATTTTTACACCATGGAAATTTCCGTCTTCCCAAAATTGTATTGTAAAATATCAGCCAAACATAAATCAAAGTAAAATATTATCTACAGTCATGACAGTTACCATTTACTACCTTGTCATCAAGGCTAAAAAGAAAATTAGGGGGAATTTAAAATCATTAAAGGTTAAAGGTTGTTTTTTATTCATTTTCTTTTCAGCATAAAGGTGGAATAAAATATTCCGAATTTTCACCAATCACACTTTTTACTTCAACCCCTCCCCTAGACAAGAGTCCTTGGCCTGTCCCCATGTATCTAGATTTAACTTAAAGAACAATATAAACAGTACACATCAGATGCGTTTTCTGGGGGTAGGGCTGAGGGGGGCTTGATCGTCCGAGTAAACAAAATGGGCCCCAAAATGAGAAAAAATGACAAAAATGGGCATGATGGGGGTTGACAAAACCTTTTTTTGAAAAATATCCCCGTAAAAGGTTGGGAGAATGTTTAAGATATAGCCAGGGTCCCAAAAAGTAAGAATAGGGACACAAATATTCAAAAAATTAAAGCCGGAGCAAAATCATGTTGATAGAGCGCCAAAATTTTTTTTCCCACCTTTATGACGGACAGTGTATGATCTGTGCGGTTGATGACTTACCATCGACTTGAGGCGGACACGAAGGTGGTTCCTCGCCTTCCCATTCCCAGTGGCCATTGACGCACTTCATCACCCCCGAGATACTAGGGTCACCAGGACATCTGATGTTGACCCGGTCATCTACCGGGTACCTCAGTTTGAATGGATGCATAACACGATGATCGTCTCTCTGGAAGGAGATTGGTCCACATGAAGGAACTATATAAAAAAAAAAACAACAACAACAACAACAACAACAACACAAGAGCAAGGTGTTCGTATTCTGGCTACAGCCACGTTGAAAGGTAAGGGACCCAGGAGTAAAGGGCCTGTCCCACAGAAGGCGATCGTTGTGACGACAACCTACGAACTACTTTATAGTACCCATCGCCACTATGCGCAAGTCCAATCGCCTATAAGATCTTGAATTATCGCGTCTGTCGCCAACAAATACGTAGCAAAATTTTGTTCGCCGCTGGTTTCTCAACAAGTTAAACAATAGCCGGCGTCATTTTGGTTGACGTCAATGACCGTAGCCTGTCTTCTCTTGTCGCGACAAGGTGCTATCGTAGATTGTCGCCAGAAAGAACTTGTTTAGCACAGCGGAACGGCGGCCAGTTGTAGGTTGTCGCGCTCCAGCGTACGTTGCACGCATCACTGAACCTAACAGCCAGTGAAATTTAAGCCGCTACGGCCTCTGTCGCCACCTACATTCACCAAAATCAGGATCGGCGTCCCATTCAGATACTGTACAGTCGCCGCTAATTTTTTAAATTTTCAAAAATCTCACACGACCCAAATTATGATGCGCGACTGAGAGGACTATCACGAACCTAACGGCGACAGGCCGCCATCAGGTAGAAAACACTCGATCGCCTGTGTCAATCGCTAGATTGCCACAGTGCGCAAGTTCATACTTTGGTTGATTTTAAGCTGCGACAAGAGAAGTCGAGCCGCGAGATGCGCAAAGGTCGAGGCTATTGTATTGTCGGATACCAGCTATTGTTAGCTTATTGTTTGCGTGGAAGCAAGTCGTTGTCGTAGCTTATCGTAGACAGAGTCGTAGATACGTATATGATCTTTGGTCACCTACGATTCTGACACGATTCTGGCAGGTTCTAACATGCATAGGTTGTCGCCACAACGATCGCCTTCTGTGGGACAGGCCCTTAAGCAACCCCTCGACGAAGGCTGCGGGAAACACAATTACAAAAAAACCACACGACCGTTAGAGGTATGGGGATGTACCACGAAACCGTCATAAGTCTACGTTCTTGGACAACCCATAGGGACACGTGTTGTAGAATTAACACGGGTTTCAATAGGTTGTCCAAATGCCAAGAACTTAGACTTATGATGGTTTCGTGGTACGGCCCCCTGGCATCTAGCCATCAAGCCAATGTGTTGCGTGTGCGATCAAATACATAATAACCTAATAGATACCACTGCAATATTGGTATACAATTTTTCTTCATAATATACACAATATTCATTGTTATATAATACATGAAAATTTACACCTGCTGAAAGATGGCACCTACCTACGCCCGAGCAAGCGATCCCAACCTCTTCTAGGTTGCTCCCACATCCATCGCCTTCGATGAAGAAGCAATTGTTCAAGGTGATGGCATCCTTGTTGCATTCAAAGTAACCTTGAAGTGGAACCAGCGAACTCTTCTCAAACCCGCTCTCTCCAAGATTCTTGACGAACGCGCCAAAACCGAGTGTTCGGCATACGGCATGGTAGAAGTTCACTTTGATTGGTGTGTTGCAATGTGTGTGCCATTGTCCCGAGGCTTTGCTGTAGATCTCGATCCGTCCTTCCCATGGTTGGGTGCCACCTCGAAGTCTCACGTCTTCTACGGAGACAAGAGAAGAACAAACTATGAAAAAAAAAACACCGACCGTTGCTCGAAATTAGGCCTATGTGTTTCAGAATTGGGTCGACGTGACTCCTCAACGAGGTTGAGAGGAAAGAATAGAAGACAAATAATAACAATAATAATAATAATGGTGGCTTCTTCACGCGTGACGCCCACTGATCTCTTTAGTCAAATCGCCGTCGTAATACTGATCGTGCTGATATCGTACTGATATTATAATGAAAAGGTATGAAAGGGGGATATTTATGCGGCTTTCTGCAATATTGAACTTTGATCAGTAGGAAGCTGATGACACTAATAACATTCACAATAATTCAAAGGGAACAATTTTTTAAAACAAATGATTATAGTAGGCCTAATAACCATATCAATTCTACTCTATGTAAAATGTAAAGTTAACGTATACCAATGTGCGGCATTAAATCGTAATTAAACAAGGCGCGTCCATTTTTAAGAGGCCAGACGCAACAAAGTGACGTTGGAAATACGGCTGAGAAGCTCAGAAATCTATACAGCTGGCTGCAATAATAAATTAGCTCCACAAAAACCGCGTAAGAAGACTTCCCTCGCTGTGAAATGGTATTGTCCGTTCGGTTGAGCAATCTACTCGTGAGATGAAAGAAATTGATGAAATTTTATCAATGTTGTTAGTTAAAGTCCTAGACCGCGACCGACAAATGAAATAGCCAAAAACGAAAGCTAATATGCTATATAATACAACAATTCCAAATTAAGGCGTTTTTATCATGTTTATTGTCCATCTAGAAAGTATTTAATTAAAAAGATGACCGAACCTCACCAGGCACCCCTCCCGAATACTTGTAAAATTACCCTAATTTAAAAGTGCGAGTGATGACGTCAAAAAAATGTTAATGGAATGCTACAGCAGTCCTGCGGCCAAGCATGATTGCGTTTCGCCTTTAGAAAACACGTTTGTATTGCTATGTCAGGACAATAGACGCCCTGTGAGCTAGAATTCTATGTTATGAAATGAAAGGGCAAAGTCAATCATGCCTGGCCACAGGACTGCTGTAGCATTCCATTAACATTTTTTGACGTCATCACTCGCACTTTTAAATTAGGGGATATTTTACAAGTATTCGGAGGGGTGGCCTGGTTGAGGTTCGGTCATCTTTTTAATCAATACTTTCTAGATGGACAATAAAAACGCCTTAATATTGGAATTGTTGTATTATATAGCATATTAGCTTTCGTTTTGGCTATTCATTTGTCGTCCGGTCTGGGACTTTAATAGATTCTCCAGCACCAGATGGAGGAAATACATTTGGGCAAGCTTATAACATTATTGTGCTGAAGTTGTAATCAGAATATGCAATTCATATAAATTGATGCTCAAAAACAATGACATAGATTGTGAACTTGTCACAAGTCTTGTGAAGACGCCGTTCACATGTTTTATGCGATATGCATGTGATAAGCGTAAATTTTGACTAGTCGAGGAAAGAACCTCTTATGATTATGTTCAAAGTGACAGGACTTATTTTTTAATCAATTAAAATGAATGTACCATCTCCGGAAAGCTTAGAATTCAAGCTTTTAATTGCCCTGTGAACAATAAGCTATAATAGTATAATGCGGCATCGAGGATCAAAACTATGCAGCGCATGAGCTATTTTCAGAGCAAAATATACCATATTGTACAGGAATTTGATCTGATTAGGCTTACGAATTGACACAAGTGACAGGACTTTTTTTTCCTCTGCAATAAGTTATTCCTATTTTTGAAAAAATCAGACTCTTAGCGTACTTATTCAAGTTGAACATTTCTTTGAAAATGTAGTTGCTCGCCACAATAAAGAAAATAAAGTGAAAAACTGTCCCAAAACAAAAAAGTCAATGGGCACGTTCGCTTTGAGTAGAATGGTAGCGCCCTCTATCTCTTAAGTTTACAACTAGAATTGATATGGGTGGCTTTTTTACGCGTGGCGCTCAAATCTCTCGTCGCTACTCGTTACAGTCCACTGGTCGGCTGACACGAGGCATTTCAAATTCTCAAGCTAGACTAGTACAGGACCTAGAAAAGCTTTAAGTGTTAAATGTAAATGAGCCCCCATATTTATTATTATTATTACTATTATTACCATAATAATTTGTCAAAAACTTCCATTATTTACATTTCGAACCTCATTCAGGAGGCTTGTCGACACATATCAAAAATTGGTACTTATGCAGCAGCGATCTTTTATTTTTTTTCTTGAATTGTTTGTGTAGTAAATTAAATTAGGCCTAAATTCAAAATTCATTTCCACGCGCCATATACATGTTTACGAAAAAAACCTCCAAAACGTTTCGATGAAGTCAAATATGATTATATATTAAATATTATGGTGCGGAACGTGCGAGAATAAAACTATTTTCGGGGCCAGTAATGACAAATGAATAGTTTGCCGTATGTAGTAAAAAATTAAACATTATAATGACTCTAACTTACTGTCAAATGGTTGCTGTTCCGTCAAATCCAATGCACTTTCCCCTGCCCAGCACAATTGGACAAAAATCAACGACAAACTGCCAGCTAACAACATAATTCGACAAGACGAATGTATCTTCAGTCACAGAAAAGTTTCACTTTCATGAAGATCCACTTGGCAAATGATTATTGTCATTTACGGGGGATCTGTGGGTTCTTACTTCTGAAACTATATATATAATTTTAAAGGGATTTTCTTGGTACAAAGTCCATGGAAAGTTCCGAACATATCAAGTAAATCAGGAAATGTTGACTCTCGGTCTGGTTGGTTGAGCAGGAGGCATGTTTTTATATTAGACATTTCTAAAAATGTGTTTGTGTAAATGAAGTGGGGCGACAGATATCAAGTACAAGTGAAATAATGTGAGTTTGTATGGAGCAGATTTCCATTTCCATTTATCTGGACTTTGTTTTATATCTGTTGATAGCTTCTTCTTTTTTTTCTTTTTTTTTTGTTGCTTGTGTTCTAAGTTGTATTTTTTGTTGCTTGATTTTGTTTTTGTGTGTTTTTGTTTGTTTTGTTTTTGTTTTGCTTATGTTTTGTTGTTGCTGTGTTATTGATTTGTGTTGTTGTTGTTTTTTGTTTGTTTGTTTGTTTGTTTGTTTTTTTTGGGGGGGATAGTGACTTCACATTGTCAACACTCTATCACATATTTGGGGAGGATTATTCCCAACCCCCTTACAAACTTCCCCACGCTTTGTAGCGAATGGTAATCGAAAGTGTTTTATTTGGTTTAATTTATACCGTACAATATGATCGAACCGGATTTGATAAACAAGTATTACTCACTTCCTAGTTCTAGAGTTTTCAAGCAGACAAATGGTAAATCCGGATTGCAGATTTGGGCCACATACCCTAAGCGTGGATCCAGGTAGGGGGGGGGGTGAATTCAGAGAGGTCTCGATCCCAGTCCAAAAATTTGAACAACAGTACTAAAACGACCAAAAGGGACTTCTTGGCCAGCAACCCCCATATCATTTTTGCAAATGACGTTTTTTTTTTTTTTTATATAAAAAATTGATATCTCTCCTATAATACTCTGTCATTTCTTTACCTTCACCACCACTTCCCCCTCTCTCTCTCTCTCTCTCCCTCCCCCTCTCACTCTCTCCCCCCCCTCTCTCTCTCTCTCTCTCCATACTCACTCTCTTTCTCTACCCCTCTCTCTTTCTCTCTCCATTATATCATTAGAGGTTATGTTGTGTTATGGTGGTATCTCACTTCGCGGAGACGGGTTTGGGACGTCTCCTGAGTCCCCGCGAAGTTTCATGAGTTTCGAGAATCTCAAACCGTCTCAAAGTAGTCCAAAATCCGTTTCCGCGGTGGAAAAAAAAAGTATTAGAGACTTTTTTTTCCGTCGCGGAGCCAATACTTTTTTCCCATCGCGGAAACGGTTTTGGGACTACTTTGAGACCGGTTTGAGATTCCCGAAACTCATTAAACGTCTCGGGGACAACATCACAGTGTGAAATCATCACTACATTGTTGAATTTGAGCATTTACCATAGTCGACTATGTAAACACACTGGGGGACACTGTGTTCTTTCCAGCGGGGCTGATCAAAATGAAATAAAACACAACATTACACAAACATGTTCCCGCCACATTCTTTTTTATTCAAAAGATGTTAATTGTAAAATTGAATAGAGAGGTTATTCTAATAAAGTTTTACTGTCGTTACTTCTTCGTAAATTTTGGAAAAAGTTTAGGGTCAAAGACAAATAAGCAATTTATTATTTGAAAAGACGTCATAGCAATAAAGAAACCTAAAAACGATATTCCGATAATGAATACAATACTAACATAGAACAAGAAATGAAATAAATAATATAAAAACCTCACAAATATACCAATTTCACTACATGTTATAGAGCAAAGAATTGAAATTTAAGACATTAAATGTCAATGTTGTTTCGATAAACTTGATGGTTTCTTCATTTCCAGAGAGATCTTATTTATTCATATCTATAGTTAGATTCATATCTATATAGTAAACTAAAACAGTTAATTAAAAATATAAACTTGTAAAGTTTATACGTCTTTAATTCAGTTTTTCTTTTTTCTTTAAAAAAAAATAAAATCAGGTAATATTGTGTTAAATGGTTAACAATTGCAGACATAATATAATTCTCATATTACTTACAAACACGTAAAACATTAATCCGATTATAAGACTACAATCTGCTCTACATAATGAACAGCCATTTACCAACCCCTTATTTACAAAGAAAGGTTATGTGGTACTGGTTTTGTGAGCGCTGACGGACTAACGTTCCTAAACGTGAGGTCTTGTGTATATCTTTGTACATGATTTTAAATCATAATCGAGTGAAGGCACTTTAAGGGTATCATTCAAGAAAACACTTGAAAATGTGCAAACACAGATGTAATGGCGAGATATTCAATTTATATTGCATTCAGGGAAACTTGTTTTATATTTAGGCCCGTGCAGAAGTTTACTGGTTTAAACTTTAGATGTGAGACTAAACTGATACTGAGCACATCGAATTGTTTTTGTCTGACTTGTCTGAATTGTCTGACAGTTGTCAGAACTGAAGTGGCTACCCTGGGTAAATAAAACGATATTATTATTATTATTATATTATTATAATTGTTTTGAATGATGGCAAATTACATGAATTTACAAGAAGCGCGAGTGAGTAGACCAACATGCCATTTCTGGAGTTGTTGAACTTCCTGGGGCCCGTACCACAAAACCTTCATAAGTCTAAGTCTAAGTCTCATAGTCCCCCTGAGGACTAATAGTCTTTCTTAAAGTGATATAATCTTCCAGTTTGAAACATTACTTGATTACAATGTCTGTCCGCTTCTCCAACACTTTCACATTCAATCGTTAATTCAGGCAAGGGATCATCGAATGTACGTGCGTCAGCGACTACTTTTGCAATTTAAAAGTAATAAATGCCGCGAGTGAAAATGTAGAGGATGCAAACGAAAAATGAATAATATTCTCTACGTCACAGATCCGTCATTGAATACCTTTAAATCTTATCAGTTTGATTAGGCCTAATCCCGGTATATTAATATTCTAGCATCAAACCCCAAAGAATAAAGAGCAACACAATAACGCTTGAGATTGTGTGCCTTTGACATTGTTTGAGCGTACTGAACGCACGTAATTCTGGCCCTCACTTGGTCTTATATATTCCGCACAAAGACACTGATGCATTGGGTGATGCTGATCATATCAAATATTCTCAAAATCAACCAATGCATCAGTTTGTCTGTCGAGAGGGGGTGGGGAGGGGATGGGTGCTGCCCCCTTTCCCCATCATTTTAAGTGCTTTGAAGGCCACTGTTTCCTGTAGGATTTCTTCTAGAAGGCTGCGTTGAACTCAGCATTCTCTTTGCCCTGGCCGACAACAGAGATGGGCAGCCAAGGTGTTTCGGTCTTGTTCAGGTAATTCTGTTCGAAAAAAAGAAAAAAAAGATTAACTTTCAATTTCATGTGTACATATTCGCCAGACCAAAAATACTGTAATACATACATTAATATTGCAAAAAATAATGATTTGATATGCTCCAAATAAAGAAAATTGGGATCAATTAAAATAGTGATTTCTACGACCTAAGTTTGATCAAAACCTGACCAATGGTCCATAGGAATTAAGTATGACACAACATTTGCTCCGGGCTTTAAGTCTTAAGGGTAAAGTGAGGGTGAAAAATTGTAACAGGGTTTTATGTTAGGCTTAAGAATCAGATAAGGGTCGGGTATAGGCTTGAAGTCATTCATTAACAGAGGAGCAATCGCCGGATCAAATGTCATGGATCCAGACACAAGGACAGAAAACCAACCACCCAGAGGAACAGCTAACCTAACGACATCCCGTAGTCTTCATCTACCTTCAACGGCTCGACAATATTTTTTCTCTTTTGTATTATTCCATTCCAGCAATTGGAACGTATAAATGGAAATAAAATAGTAAGAGCCAACTTACACTGGCGTAACTAAGTCCGTTCTTTCGTTCGTCAATAGATGCGCCAGAACCGACCCAGCAGTAGCAGTGCTCTCCAGTATTGATGACATAGACATCCTTGATAATGAGGGAGCAGGATAGAGAGAAAATAAAGACCATTATGATGTTTCATTTATTTATTTTTTAGTTTTAGTAAGAAACAGCCTAAAAATTGAATAAAGCAAACCTTATTTCCAAAGCAATATAATCCATAATTATGATAACTAGATAAGTGAAAAATAAATTTCAAAAAAGAAAATCAGCAACGTTAGTTTTTTAATACCCATTTCCGTGTCGTGGGCGAATATATCCGCGCAGGGTACATCCTATACCAGCTGGCCGTGTGCGGTATTTGCCGCCCTGAACTACCATAATATTAATTTTAAAATGTATTTGCGGTTTGGTGTAGTTAGCAGTTCTAAGTCTACAGAAGACAAATCGGCAACCTTGCGCTAATTAGCGATCACAACCTTGGGCTAATTAGCGATCACAACCTTGCGCCAACGATACTCAGTACATAATAATAGATCATGCGTCACGGTCAATTTTATGGCCCATTCACATGTACGACGCATGGCCAACGCATATGCGCTGGGTGTGCGTTACTCACTCGTCGAGAGTGCTTAGCCAACGCAGTGCATTCGTTGCGTATTTTAATATTGTGTTGCATATGTATACACTCTGTGTGAGCTTTGTTGGCAATTTTCACAAATTTCAATGCGCTGGTCTTGCGTTGTGTACATGTGATACCGCAATACAAATACATTTTCTAACTCTCAGATGATAAATAAAAATTTACTATCTCATTTCTTCTTAATTTTTCCTTTCTAGATCTTCCTTGATTATGGATGATTCTTGCCATGTTCCTTATGTTTCAAAGAGGTCGTTAAGATGAGTATTTTGCTCGGGTTACTGAAATAAAAAAAAATCCTAACCTTAATATTGATATTTGATTTGTGTACTTACATCGGCCGTTAGTTTGTCCTTACTGATGTCATTACCACTAGCAATCTCCTCCATGTCCAAGCTTCCATCGGCATCGCTAACCCTGTATCAAAGGATGAATCACGGTGATCAAAATATTTTCCTTAATATTACCACAAAAATGCAACGAATTACCTCAGTCATGATTAATGTTAATATCAAACAATATTGCCAGCTGGAAAATAATTAAATCATAATAATGAATAACTATAACCGTAAAAAAATGAACGATAGCTATGTGCTTCACCCTAAAAGTGCGGAGGTTTTGGGCCGTTATGGCCGGGAGGGGTGGATTCCGCCTTCTGATTTTTATTTTATCTATTTCTTAGCGACTTGATAGCAAAATTCAATACAAAACAAACAAAATGTGAAGCCAGCTTTAGGTATAATACACAAGCTTGTATGCCAGTGTAAGGGAGGACCTAACTTGATGACGATGACTCGAGTGTCTTCCTTTTAAGGCTACACGAAACCGAGGACTGGCAATTTCAATAAAAGTGAATAAGACATAAAAAGATATGAAAATCATAATACCTTTGTTAAGCAGTAGGCCTACCGGAAAATTCAAACAGCAGTTATTGTTATGAAACTACCGACTACAAAAAAAGTAACGTAAAAAAAACGAATTTGATCCACATACCTGAACATTTTCTTCTCGCCAGTTGGTGCAGCGGACTTGGCCTTGCTTTCACCTGGCTTGAGTGACTGGTAGAAGGCATGTTCTTGACTAATGCTATTCTCGTCCAAGTTTTCAACTCGGCATTTACCTCGGTTGTTCTTCAGCTTCGATACCTCGGAGGCGGCCTGAAATACGAATATCATTTAGTGTCATGCATGACTAGTATAATGGTGGGCGTGATTTTTTTTTGTTCCATATCGGGAGCTTACAACGGGATTTAAAAAAAAAAGAAGAAGATATATAAGTAGTGTTTGTTTGGTACATCTTTACTCAACTCCTCGTGAATATTTGTAATAAATCAAATGACGCTACCATATTAAGATTTAATTTTGCTCCAATGACTTTCTTTGAATTGCTGCTGAAGATAACAACAGCCTCTACTAAAACGATCAATACCGGTACGATTTTCCGTATCATATTTTTCGCTAGAAGACAGGACGTAGTGAAGAACATTAGTATGTGGAAAGCGAGTGCTTTAAAATAGTTTTTAAAAAACCCTGTTTTTATCATCTTGAATAAAGGTTGCCAACTGACAACTACACAGCTGGCTTTTTTCTATGAGAAACCGCTCGATTCTGCACCGCGGACTCTACGGCCGCCTAGCCCCCGTCAAGCATACACCCTCTCTTCGTATAATAATACTGCATGAATTGGTTTGGGGTTTTAAGCTCTTTTGCGACATTCGCCTTCCATATGCTAACATTCCACAGTACGTTTTCCGTCTTCCAGCGAAAACCCTCTCTCATAGTATATTCGGTACGTACACCACTAAAAACATTACCTTAAACTTTTCATCAGCAGAGCAAGAGCTGCCATTCCACTGGTAAATCGTAGTTCCAAGATCCAAGATAAAGACATCCCCGGATTTGAGATTCCCTCGCTTTAGAGATATCTGAATTATAATATTAGAAAAAAGGAGAAAGACGGGGAAAAGTGGACATTGTCAACGATGGTAATTGTGATTCATTTTTTAAGTTTTCATTTCGAGCTTAACATTTTTCAAATTGATCGACCATCCAGAGTCCTCTTTTTCTTGACGCACTGCATAACTTTTGTATAGTGAAAACAATAAAACATAACAAAAAAGAAAGAATTATTAGAAATTACCTGGGTACTTGTGATACGCTTATTGTCGCCCTTCTTGACATGGAAAAGACGAGGTTCGTATTGCTCGGGAAGAACACGTTTGAATCCAGTATCAGCGCCTCCTTTGAGGAGTCTGCAATATAGATAGAAGAAAAAAATATCGTGAGATGATGATCGTTGAAAAAAAAAAACCCGAATCCGGAGTGACATGAAAAATCCACCATGGCCCAGCAGCTGCACGAAAACTCATTTTGAAATGAATTCAACTAGCCGTAGAATAATTCATGTCATCGGATCATCCTAACTACTTTCTTTCTTTTTATTTATTCAATATGTAAAATTTACAAGAGTTGAAAAAAAAGAAGTTTACATCAGGATATTCGTAGTAGGAACAATGCATATTACACATAGATGTTTTACGATTTGGATTTTAAGATTTTCCCATCGTTTTTTTACTAAGTAAACAATGGTTATTTTATAAACAAAAATTTAACAAGATGTTTTGTAAATATTTATATATTTATGAAACAAAATGGAAATGAATCAAATTGAACGTTTTTTGTATTTTTTTAGACGAGCCAAAAATCTAATGGCCATTCGGGTATTAGGGAGGTGTGCCTATTATCCTCGTACCCTGCATTTTAAAAACTTAATCATCTTTGCATAAGAATGAATTGCAATGAGTTTATTGACGTTGAATGATAGCAATATAGATAAGCAGATTTTTTTTTCTTCAAGTGAGCCCAGGTGCAACTGATAATGTTGCAGCAACGGATAATATCACACCGACGCATTATTTACGTCTGGAACAAACCTTTGACGTCACTATCCGAAAGATGTGATTGGGATTCGAGCCTCGGTCCAATCATTATCAGTTGAAGGATCATCCAAGAAAATGACTCAAATTATTTGAATTAAATGCATAATAATGGTCTCAGCAAGTCAACCTAAAAACTGATACGGATGGGACCGAGTTTCGAATCCAGCCACGTTTTTTGGATGGTGACGTCAAAAGTTGGTCCCAGACGTAACTAATACGTTGTTGCGATTAAAAGGAGCCCAGAGAGAAAGAAAATAGACTCACGTTAAGGTTGGGAAGTAGCTCTTGAAGAGTGAACTCTCGTGTCCTTGGACTTCCCGATGCTGTATAGGCTTGTCATCAAGGAGTGTGTCTAGTTCAACCGTCTTGTAGGCTGCAGTTCCATACTCGTCCTACGAAAATAAATCGTGGACATGAAACAACATTCATTTCGCAGACGTCTGTATCTAAACATTTTTGGGGTGGGGGTTGTCTAAAAGAGAAGGCTAAAAAAAGTGGCGCATCTTCTTTACACTTCCAAATTGTTATTTACTGAGAGACATGAAAGGAAAGTAGAAGTGCATCTCAAATCAACTGTTTATAGCTTATTCACAATTAATAATTACATCAAATGTTTACGATCGTGGAGTTTTTGCAATGTAATTAAAGAACACTATTCAACTTTTGTTCGCTTGTCGTACATTGTAACATAATAGTACAATTTCGATTATTGAGCCTGTGTAAAGGCGGCGGAGTCAACGTACAGATAGACGTACGTCACTGAACTATACCGAACGGGAAATGGGCGTCACGGTCGCGCGCATGAAGCAGGCGCCACATTGTTTCCCCGCTCTTTTCACAACCGAGTTATTATCATTTTTTTCTACAACTTTTAATTTCTAGGGCTAGGATCAGAGCCACTGATCTCTTTTAATTAATATCTAATATAGATCAGTAAGTGTACAGCTCAGTTTCATAGGCGTATATATATGGAGAGAATGGGGAGATTTCAAAATTGTATAGACGTGCCGCTTAAAGAAGGTTTAGCTGTAAAGAATGGAAGCTTTTGTCAAATAACAATGGCTTCTTCACGCCTACCGCCAAAGCCTTTCCTTACTTCTTGTTGCAGGGGGCTTTACGGCTGAGACGAAGCATTTAAAGTTCTCAAATGCGTTATATATAAATATCTAACGTCACCGGCCCCTAGAAGAGGTACGAGCGTCACGCATGAGGAGGCCAACATTATTATCATATTTTTTTGACAAAAACATTCCATTGTCTCAACCTCCTTCAGGTGACACGTCTACACAATTCGAAAACTCCCCATTTAACGCAGCACAGCGTTGCCAAATTACAATACCTGAGTGGAATATTTCCCGATCCAGAAGTGAACATCGTACAGGAGCGCATCACTATCGGCTTCTTTCTGGAAGGGGAAAAAAAGATAAAAAAAGAAAAGAAAAGTGGATCAATATTGAGTCTTTTTTTTTGTTAATAGACGAACAGAAATGTAGTAATTAATTCGCTGAAATTGAATGAGGAATGAAAAATGGATTCAATAATCACAAGGAGGGACATAACTAAATAAAATGGAATAACGTGCAGATTTATGCAATTTGAGAATGCCAATATGAAAGTTTTCTATGGGAATGTTTGCGAATGATTTTTAATAAAAATGATGTTCAGCAGCACATGACCGTGCAAACATGGCACAATAAGGCTAAGAAAAAAAATTACTCTCGCGGTAAACAAATATTTAGTCCGCACTGGTTATTAATTAAAACTACGTTTCTCTCTTTTTTTCAGAATCATCCAGTATATTCCCCACAACAAAGCAAAATGCCCATAAACGCTTATATAATATGTTGAGAAATAAGTTGTGTTGTTTTGACTGTTATTTATTGACCAAAAAAGGTATGATTTTTCTTTGCAAATTCCATTGTTCCAGTATGTTAATTTGAATGTTTGTACATTGTATAATATTGTGTTTTGTAGGGCCTCAATGAAAGAAATGTCTTGATCATTTATGGAGCTACCCTACTGAAAGAAGACAAATAAATAAATAAATAAATAGATAAATGAAAACATGAGAAATAACTTACGTAGGTATTGAGGATGATATATGAATCACCATTGTAGAATTCTCCGTATTGATCCTCATCCCACGCGGTAACCTGGGCAAAACAAATTGATTGAAAATCACAATCTTTTCCTTTATAATAAACCGTTGGTTGAGGAAAAGAAGGGAGGGCGAGGGGGGGGGTTGAAACACGTTTTTCGTACCTTTTCGGGAGCTCACGAGAAGTAAAAGTTTGGTTGATGAATGAATGATACATCTTTACAACATATCTAGACAAAAATTCGAAATAATGACCAATTCCAATTTTAGAACGAGAAATTACTTAACGGCCTTCTCACTCTGAGGAAATAAAAAAAAAGACAAAAAATTACGTTAACGACCTTCTCTTTCTCAAACAACGATTAACGTAAAACATATCAAACAACGCAATGAATTTAGTAAATACTCATATTTCTAAAGGAGGCAAAGTCATATAAAGGAGGAAAATAATACAATTTGAATCACAAGACACGATTGTTTTTTTAATTCAGCCGCTAATCCATGATTTGAAAAAGATGAGGCAAAGGGCAAATTTGAATTTTACGGGGCGCACACAATTTTCTTCTAAATCACTAAATGAACTTGTATGTCTAATTCTCAAAAAATAGAGAAAGAGCTATGTTACGAGGTTTACGATAGTGAAGAGATGAAATAAAACGTCGAAGAAATTAGTAACCTTATTGTATAACAAAGTTGTTGTCAGGGGCCGCGGAAGTTTTTCAAAGTGGAGGGCTGAGTCACAAGTGGGGGGGGGTGAACAGGCTAAAAATCACAAATGTATGGATGGTCATTTTTGCGTTTATACACGTTTGCTGACAAAAGTGGGGGGGGAGGGCTCCAGCCCCCCCCCCCTCCCGGCTCCGCGGCCCCTGGTTGTCCCCCCCCCATTTTCAAAAGGTTCGTGTTCACCTTTTTAAACGAATGGGTAATAGATGCATTACTTCGACTTCAATGCTGTTGAATTTCATTTCTGCATTATCGTCATGACGTCTTATCTCCGAGATGTCTCCGCGACAGAAAAAAAAAAACACAACATAATTACATCGGAGACGTCTTCGAGTGTCCGAGTCTTGGAGACGTTTCCGCGAAGTAAGATACCACCTTTAATACTCTACATGGCCTATGGCTCCCACATAGTGACTAGTGGTGTAAGATGATGGCGTATACGAGGCAAAAACAGGAGTTCGAAACTTGGCAGAGGACTCATAATAATAATAATAATAATAATAATAATTATGAATAATAATGGTGGCTTTTTCTCATCTTCAATCTTTGCAATCGTTATCCTCTCAATAATCCATGTATTTCGGATATATATACACGTATATATTGGTGAAGAATAAAAGTATATTGATAGACATGGAGCCTATTATTACCTGGAATTTGACAATTCTCCAGATCTGAATTCCTACTTTCTGTCCTGCTCCATTCCAAGCCGGTTCAGACTCGGCTGATTCTTTCTTGACTTTCTTCTCTGTATCTGACCCGAACAGGGCCATGTTCGAATCCTTCCAATCATACTTCTTTGCCTTCTGCATGTTTGCTGACGATTATTGAAGTTATCTGTAAATCAATTAAAATCAAATTCAATTTAATATTACTTTAATTCAATTTAGTTTGATTGCAGGACATTCATTTTCACTCAATTATCAACTCAACTCAAATCAATTCAAATCATTCATTCAAAATCGGTTTATTTTAGAAAATATCTATGAGTGTAATGTAGTTCAATTCAATTCAACTTGTGACGTTTTTGTTTGTTTGTTTGTAGTTTTTTTTTTAATGAGTGATACAAAAATCTGAAATTCCAATTTTGGGCGCACCCCCCCCCCTCCTGAAAACCTAGATCTGCGATGCGCACGTTTGTGATAAGAATAAACAAGTTATACAGGAGTGGGCAGTGATGAAAACATGGTTTACAAATCGTCATGCATTAGAAAACAAAATCAATTAGATGATTTTTCTCTCATACGTTTAAGACTTGTTTCCAAAGTGACAACAAAGAATATTTCGTGAAGTTTATCTATTCCAGACTTTGGTCAGTCTTTGAGATTTTAATGGCAAGCTCAAACATCAAACCTCTCGACTTATTTTTTTTTAAAGAATCATTTATTACACTAGATACCAAGCTTCTCCATTTCTCATCTACTCGAGCAAGGTATATGTGGGCCTAGGAACGGAGATTAGCCCATTGTCATGATGGCATAATTGGCTCGATCTCAAATCCCATGCCCGCTTTTTTAATACAAGCTTTTAATTTTTATCTAAAGATACGTGAAGTGTGGTGAATGAAAGAAAAAGTGAAAGTGTCCATGAAAAGAAAGTTTCTAGGAAAAGACTAAACCATTGTGGGGGTGTGGTTGAGTGATTCACTTTAAAATTTCTTCCTATTTCAGCAATGAAACATTTCCCCAAGAAACTAATTCTTAATCTTCTCTACTTCCTTGAGACATGTGCTTGAGTACGTTATGTATTTGTAAAGGAATAATTAACCAACCAATAATGATGGCTTTAAGGTCCACTATCAAATCTTTTTCCTATATTAAACCATTTTCTCATTTTAACATGAATACTTGAACTACTCAATTTCTCAACTCCTCCAGTAATAATTTAGGAATCCACATTTGCAAAGTTGTGCCATCATAACAGCGTATCATAAGATTATAGAATAATGAAAGACTGCTGCAAATATTACGTAATACACTCTAAGAAAAAGGGTTCCGTTAAGAATCTTTATTTTGCCACTATATTATCCTGATTATAGCATCACCCTATATGGGTGCCCATAATGAAGCAGATTTATGTACTAGAAATGGTGCTCTCTAGCCCCTCTGAATCTACGGGTGCTGGTGATTACCCTTTTGGGCCCTTGATAATAATAATAATAATAAGTTTTTATATAGCGCATAACACATTAGTAAATTCTATGTCTCTTTGCGCTTATAAGAAACAGTAAACATTATAGTTAGAAATAAAAACCTTAAAGGTTGGATTGCAAAACCGAACACCCTTTGAATAGGGGTCATTATAATTTGTTTTTCTTCCAAGAGTGTGTATTTCAATTTATCATAAAAAATCATGAAGATCATAATCATAAATAGGACAGATTTGGCTTCATCAGACAGTGCATTGTTCGATCTACAATTTTCACAAGACATTTTGTTGTCATGATTATGTGAAAATTTATACTCTATTGATTGACACAGTAATACACAAACATTAGAAATGTAGCAGAGGCAAGCTTTAAGTTGTGGATTTAACTCGGCAAACTTAAAAGTCACTCTTCAATGCACTCAACATAAATATATTATTTTATTCTTTTATCTAACCCTGTTTTGTTAATTGAGCTTTCATTGATATAAAATCTCAATTGGAGGTTCTGCTTTAATTAGTCGCCTCTAATTGAAACAGACTGCAAGTCGTCATGGGAGTGCCCACTTCTCTCTGCCACAAGATAAGCTAGGCATTCTCAACCGGTCAAATATGTTTTCTTATCACCCACAGGAACATATATTACATTCTTAGTGATCATGGTGATGCTATTCTATGTTATCAGAGATGCCCTGCAACATAAATAATTCCAACTAATTGCAAATTTAAAACAACCATTCTGATTTGTTCAGAGCGAGGCTTTCATGCAAAAAGTGAATGCAACAAGGATCCTGATTGGCTACTATACCAATTTGCAATAATTGCTAACACGTTACCCTAGGAGGCGTGAAATGTTTCCACCAAGTCGTTCATATTAGTTACAAACATATTTACGAACGTCTTGAAATATGAATCTGGAGCCAAATGGGATGCCCCAAATTCTTCCTGTGGTTTGAATGTATTTCTCATAAATACAGTCAAGATGGACGGTCGTGTATTATTGCTAAATATCCTTGACATAAAAAAATCTTTGTTGAAAATGATAATAATCTATATAATACATAGTTTTTTCCTTTAAAGTTTAGATAATCAAATTACAAATGATTTGAGCTTCCCATTTGGATTTTCACTTTTCAAGTCTTTCGTTAAGTTCTTCGTTTCTTCCACCCCGCCGCCCCCTCCCCGAGCCATACACAATCGGAAAGACTTTTACAGAACTACGTCTTAAGCAGAGAGGGGTGCCACACACCCCTGATCTAAGCGCTGGTACTTAAGGGGCGACACCCCTTCATTTGGTGGGTGGATAGACAAGGGGGGGGGTGTGAACATAACGGGAAGAGGGGGGGGAGTGGGCAGGGTGCCCCTGGAGAACTGTTGCATTTCGGTTCTCATTCATCTTGCAAGATAGGGTATGATGGATTGATAAGGACAATCATACACGTATATACAAGTATGTTAGCTTATTAAAATTCCCAGAGCTCATCTGTTTTCTGTCTCTTCCCCTCTACAATATATTTCAATTACAATGTCACTTTTTATTCTATTATTTTTTATTTATTTATTTATTTATTATTTGGGGGGGGGGGGTATTGATATAGTTGCTCTAGTTGTGCCAGGGTAGTTAATGGTTTTGTGTCTGCATACCAGCATAAATCTAGTTTGGTGTTTTTGCACTGTATCCGCAATCGCAAAAGTATTATATTGGCTGCAGAGCACAGTGTCCGGGCAGAAAATTATAATCTAATTGCATTTTGTTCACGTTTCCTGAAAAAAGAGTGTGGTGGCCGCAGTCCCTCTGCCCCCGCGGTTCATTATACACCCATGAAAATGTACAAGTTATTGTTTACGAATCTCTCGACATTTCTGAGTGATATTTTATGTATCATGGCGACTTTTAGGTGTCCTAATTTATACTTTTCGACTTACAAAGGCAAGACGGAGTAATACAATTATTTAACTTCATTTTGGTTTCAAAATTATGAAACCTCATTGTCTGATTTCATATACGGTATGATATATCTTGCTGATCCAGGCTAACTTTCATGATGAATAGACTGACTTCAAAAAGGACACCACAAAGGACTCCGCAAAGACGAAGTAAAAATGTATTTCAAGCATAGACCATAATCACCTTGAAATATTTGAAATGACGATTGTCTACTTGCATGCATTCTCATTCAAACAATATACATGATATAAGATGCAAACAATCAGAAAAAATACATTTCTTATCTATTCAATGACATTGGGAATTTAGAGTAAATACCTCAAAGACTTAGAAAAACCATGAAGTAATTATTTATGAACGGGGGGGGGAGGAGAAGGGAGAGAAGGGGAGACGGAACGAAAGAGAGAGAGAGGGGGGGGGGGAGTGAGTGTATGCACATAAGACGAGAGGGGGTAATATCGAGGTATAGTAATACAGCTTTATACTGAACGAAATAAAGACAGAATATTACTCAGAGTCTGTATTTCGACACTCAAGGCAGGGAGAGAGAGGAACTGAATCTGCTGTGCAGAAGCATAGCGCCGTGGTCACAACGGGCCATACGTGCTTTTGAAGATAGGGCTATGTGTGATTCCTCTACCCTGCATCAAGACGGTTTGCTGCCAACTACTGGGGTCCCATGCGTTCAAATATGGCTGCATCAAAGATATGATCACATATGTGCTCCTGAAAAAATGTGTGACAACATAATGATTGTCTGCGAGATCTGACGCAAAAAAAAAGAAGCAGGGAGATCGCACGACCAACGCACGACCAACGCACGAGCAGTGCGTTGTGGCCACGGCATTGTGCTCTCCTTTACTATTTGTCTCAAGGGATATTCTGGCAAAAACAAGAAACTTCTCACTCAGCATGCTTCACTCAGCATTCATTAATTCATTTCCTACAACCCAAAGATCATAGACTCGCCCATCACAGAGATGTGATAGATCCTTGAACAACCCTCAAACAACAGTTACTCTGATGCACGAATATAAGAAATTACCGTGGTCAAGTAGATAAGCCAACGCGGACTGGGTTCGAGTCCTAAGCCATGCAAGACCTTTGCCGTTATACATTTCTTGTGTAAAGTACATTAATGGGCTACATATTAATATTAGACCCTCATCATTAATTAAAGAAATTTTACAATCTAAATTCAGTATCTGCATGGTCACGCTTAACGTATCTTATGCTACAGTCACACAGACACTTACGTATAGATACGTTTGTGTTGTTTTAATCGTATTTCATCTTCTATTCTATCATTTCTTATGTATTTCTTTGTTTTACTGGATGAACGAAATTATCAATATTTCCACTGCTGACTATGACGGGTAGGCATCCATGGGGATCCGCAGTAAAGAAAGTAATTTTTGGACGCAACCGGACGTAACTCAACGTAAGTGTCTGTGTGACTGTAGCATAAAATAAGTGATAAGCAAAATTAAGAAGTTTAGAGCGGGGCGTAGCTGTTACGTTTACTATGTTTATTTCAAGCTTTCGGTTGCAAGCGTTCGGCTACGTCCTCGCCCTTGGCTGTTTTTTTTTTTCCTTCTCACTGATATATTCTGGACACCATCTACCATTTTTAACTTGGGATACAATGATAGAAAGACAGAAGCCCGAGTTTAGATGAGATTTGGCATGCTATACATACTCATGGGGATTTGAAGTTTATTTGCCTTGAAAAGGCCTCCACAAAATCGATATCAAATTGTCGATTATTGTTGACGATATATTCTATGAAATTTTATTGATTTTCATTAAAACAAGCGAGCGTGTAAAAGTGCAATGGACATCTGTCACAGCTATAGTATGACTCATATTATGAGACAATATTATTAAAGTGATCACTGTTTGTATCAAATTTTGTGAATTCGATTGCTGCAAAAATAAAGAAAATAATAAATAAATAAAAAATACTAATGAAGACTAGACTATAGAAATTATTATAATGCCTATATCGGTTGCAGCTCGTTATTCCAAAGGACCAATTCATCGAAAATGAAAGTAGCATTTGATTCTGAAGAAGATTCGTTAATCTGAATAGGGTTCGTTAATCCGAAAATAAAATACGAGTACCTCGAAAAATTAAACCTGTTCCGCTTTCGGATGAACGAATCTTAATTTAATCTTTTATTGTTTGATTAATGATCCCCCTTTTCGATTTCTGATTAATAAACCCTGTATCATTTTCTATTGCATCAAATGCTGGGGCTAATTATAACTAAATAGCTCGTAACTGATTGGCGTCTCTTGTGAGAGAGAGAGAAAAAAAAAGATAAAATTAGATGTATACCAATACCTCTTTGTTCGACCGGCCTATCCTTATAAATTTTGAGGTGTACGAAATCTGACGTTCAAATTTTTCCCCCTCCTCCTCCTCCTCATGAAATCCGGGATCCGCCACTGAAGACTAACTAGTCCCACAGTAGGTGAGTTTTAAGAGGTGAGTAAATTAGAGTCCGTTTGTTTAGACTAACACCCTGCAGGTATCACAATCGCAATAATACATAATGACATTTGCCCTTTTAATATCAATCACTGGTATCAGTAGGGCCTCCTGTGCCTCAGAATGGTGATCAATGAGCACATGGTGTCACGAATGTTGTTTCATTCAAGTGATATTGTTCCGCTTTTCGTTTGACTTTTTCCTTATTTGTACCAGGGGGTTAACAACCCCCTGCTTGTACAGAATGCAGAGCAAAAAATGAAAATGATGGTCCATCTCTTGTTTTTAGGTAACAAATTAAGAACAAAAACATCAAACAGCGGGCCCTTCCTCCCCCCCCCCCAAAAAAAAGATAGATTTTTTGCTTTGCTCATTTGTAAGGATCTTAACATAAACTTTGCGAGGCATGCGAAAATAAATGGTGTAATATGTTGAAATATAAATGAAAATTACTATAATGGGCATTTGTGGGCACTAATCTGACAAATGCCATCATAAATGACAAAATTCCAACAACTGCATATTCAATTTTCGTCTGCCAGAAATAATAGGAAGATTGTTAAATAGGGGATTTTACGGATGATCAAATTTTAGCCTTTTTCACAAATTCAAACTGCTGTCATTACATTTAGCCCAATATTCATATTCTATCGTGTACTCAATTTTGATGTTGTTAAGTCAAATATAAAAATAAAACATCAGCAATATTTTATTTTATCAAAAAAACAAAAAAAAAAACAAAAAAAAAACAAAATCGCTATCGGTTATCCACACGAATCTGTCGGCTCTGTAGGTTAGACATCAAATGCAGCATTAAACCTGTATAGACTGGGAGTTGTTTGAATTAATAAATTGCCGGTTGGAATTACTCCATTTCTTGTACCTCCTTCGTCAATACAAACTTTATATAATATCATTAAGTTTACCTCACAATATTTATTCTCCCTCCAGTACCCTATTGGAAAACTTTAGACTTTGAAAGTCTAAATAATTATGCTTGATGACTTTCGATGTGGTATCTAAAGTCTCAGAGAGAAGTCTCCGAGACACGGAGACGTCTCCGAGACTCTCAAAAAGTCACATATATGCACATGTCCGATTTTCGAGCGACTCATGAGACCCCGCGAAGACGCATGAGATATCTCCGCGACTAGTCTCAAACCCGAATTATCCCGTCTCAAACTAGTCTCAAACACATCTCAAACCCTTCTCATGGCAATTGAGATATGACCATGAGGGCATAATTATCATTGCACAGATATTCTAATGTTATACTCCTGTATTATGTCTTATGATAATACTCATTTTTGCCTCTTCTCATTCCCAATAACCTACACGCATTGTCCTCTTTCTCGGCATGTCTGTATGGATTCACCGTTTGTCTCTTATTACCTATCTTCATCATCGCTATCTCTCTTCAAGGAATGTTATTCCAAGCAATCTGTTCATCGTTAAGATGTTTACCACACCAGATTAAAATATAATTAAGTCAACCATCACAAATCCATCCCACAAGAAGATTAATGCCATTTACTTTCCTACTTGACGAAAAGGAGCCATGTTTTACTCTGAGAATTTCGAAGCGGACACGCTCACTTCATTGTTATCCCCCGCCCCCGTCACTGCCTCCTCTCAACTGACCAAAACCTAGACCAGGCTCTGGTCGTTAGAAACTTTCACCTTCCTCCATTGACTCGACCTTTGCACCATTTCTCTTTCTATCACAAATCCACTTCCCTACATCCATGCCAAATCCAAGAAGCTCCTTGCCAAAACCTGAGAGTCCCTGATCATGCTCAGGTGCTAAATTAGTACTGTGTGTTCATGTATGGTGTTATGAGGGTTGATATGAAAATACAGGATGGTCCAGGCAGTGGACTAACCAAAACCCAACCCTTCGCACTAAATTCCAGGATCGGTAAAATATTAAATCAATCAACCATAAACACCGGGTCAGAAAAATCTTGTACAGTTAAAGAACTCATCCGGGCTGGAGTTTGCATTATTACAAAAATAAAGTAAAATCTTAAAAGCACAACACTGAAAATTTCATGAAAATCGGATAAGAAATAGCAAAGTTATGAATTTTCTTAGGTTTTGAATTTTTTAAGGAAACAGTTCTCAAATTGGCAACCTGGTGATGTCACAGTCCCCCTACTTTCTTCGTATTTTTATGTATGAAATACCAATTATCAAGATTTTCTGCCCCAAGGACATAAAAGCATGGATTAATCCTTGTGGAATGTTCAAGGTCACAAGTGATTTTACTTATTTCAGTATGAGGGATAGATTTCTGTATACGCAATGTATGAAAAAATGAGATAAATAGGATTTCATATAATAAAATATGCAAGAAGTAGGGGGACTGTGACATCATCAGTTTGCTCATTTGAATATTCAAATATTCATGAGACCTGTTCATGAGACCTGTTCATGAGACCTGCCAAGTACTGTTTTACGAAAAAAATTCAATACCTAAAAAATGCATAACTTTGTTATTTTTCATCCGATTTTGATGAAATTTTCTGTGTTGTGCTTGTTAAATTTTACTTTACTTTACAAAACTTTTTGATTTCAGCCCGGAGTCCTCCTTTAAACTTGATGCTATAGTTCATAAAACGAAATACCTGGTAAAAGCTATATATTTCTAAAATAAACATATTTGTCTTTGTTTTGCTATATATCAAGATAAATCATTATAATAAGCCTTAGCGAATTTTTTTTCGTAGTCCACGAACCTCGCTATTATGGGTGACAAGAGTTTTAACTTATTTTATGATTTAAAAATACCAGTTGCTCTTTGGGGAGGGGCGAAGGGGCTTACATTTTAACTTTCTGTATTCGCTCCACTTCTAAAGACAGGTTATCTGTGAGAAAGGGTTTCTAACCATTTAATGCGTTATTTATCTTATGTATTGTTCCTGCATGAGATTTCAGAGATAATAATACCTCACCAAAATTGATCAACTATTCTTGACCCCAAATCTTCCTGCTCTTCCAGGCGCGTATCCAGGATTTTGCACCCTGTGGGCCCTACGTGATCTTGGCGTCGCCAATGGTACACCCAATTTTCACCGTCACACCGGGCGATAGTGGTAGGTTCAGGTCGGGCTATCGGGTATTATAGATTATTTTTTCTTCTTTTTTTCTTTGATCGTTTTGAAGCCCCTAAGTTAAGCGTTAATTTGGCGCCCATTACTTTGAGGTCGGTTTGGCGCCCCCTATTTTGGCGCCCCTCTGAGGTCAATTTGGCGCCCCCTTGAGCGCCTACCCCGGGACCCGGGCCCCGTGCCGCCCCCCCCCCCCCCCTAGAATACGTGCATGCCTTCCCCCTCTAAATGATTCCGAATCGGCCCAGAAATATACCAATAGCAAGAAAGGAAAACCCCAACGCAAATTCACACAATGGCGGAGTAAACATCCCTTTCAGATTGAAAGGTATTTTGATCACCAATATGATTAATGACCCGTTCAGTGTATAATGGCTTTTTGAAATAGCAGTAAAATATAAAGAATTTAAATGTATTTTCACTAATTTTCACAATAAGACCCCTCATGATATTTATTGGGCAAAACATCAGGTTTAAACAGCTAACATTATTTTTAAAATATAATTACAGTTTGGTCAAAGTGTGTTTTTTGCAATTTTTATCACTAGTTTGATGCAATAGCTTCGGTACCCACACAACATAACATTTTCAACATCATGAATTTAATTTTTTTAATGAATTTGTTACACACTATTATTTTTATTTAAAAATGTTTTGGCAGTCCAAACCAAGCGAAAGACTTCTTCAACGTACTAGACTCTAAAATATATACTGTTTCGACACCCACTCATTGCATCAATCCGGAAAGTACCTGGAGAGATCGACGCATAAACAAAACTCCTTTAACAAAAAGTATTTATACACCCTTATTGATTTAGCAAGTTTTGATCAAAAGAGAAAATGATTTCAAGTACGAACCCATAAAACCTCTCATAACGGTTTGGTGAATGTTAAACAAATAAAGGAAGGTATTTTCTACATCAACTCCGTCAAGAGGCGTATCCAGGATGAATTGGAAAAAGAGGGGGCGAAATCGGCTTTTTCAATATAATATAATGTGTATGTTCCAGTGGCGGATCCAGGAGGGGGCGCAGGGGACGCGTGCCCACTATGATTTAACAACCATTGACTGCATGTTGAATTCAGAAAATTTTGGCGGTGACCCCCGACTTTCAAAGCCTGTATCTGCCACTGTGTTCAATTTGTCATTCTCAAAATTAAAAAAAAAAAAAGTAATAAAAAAAAAGAAGAAAAAAAAAGAATGAAAAAAAGGGGCACCTCCTCTTGCGCCTCGCTTTGATCCGCTATAGTGTCTGCTCACAATGTGTCATATTCATACAGTTCTTGAGTATTGTTTTTGACAGTACAACCGGAATATGGTTTCAGTCTCAAACCGGTGTATATTAATAATATTCAACAGTTGATAATATCACAGTATGTTGAGATTGACCGATACTAGGAAGGCTATGCAATGTTTATGATATTATACGGGTATTATATTCGACAAGTTTCCTGTTTATGAGAGAGGCCGAATTGAGGAAGTAATGATATTAAATAATGTTTTCTAATTCTATAAATATTTCATTTCTGGGACAAAGCGGTTCTAAATGAACATAATGATTGTAGACATTACCCGACATAGCAACGAAAAATATAAAATAAAAAATTGAAATTCTGGTGTGCTAATGCTTCATTCATTACGAAAATTTTTCATATTACTCATAGTTAACAGGCGTATTGTAAAATACATACACGAGGAATTTCATTTTCAGATATAATGATTGAGAGTCTTCCTTTCAATCCGTAAAATCATGGATTTATCCATGCTAAAGTAGAAGGTTAGAGGATATATTAAGATGTATTTTCAAGACGGTATAATGCACTCCTGTGACATAGACAAAGTCTGTACACACGACACTGACGTCAACAATGATTAACCTACTGTGTACATAAAGTCGTATAAAAACATTTTAATTGACCTCGCTTTCAAAGCGTTAAACGTGAAGATGGAATTTAAACCTGGAAATCTAAATCTAAATGCATGGAATAATATTGTTTATTAAAAGTTTATTTATTGAACTCATAATGGGTCGTATCGTGACCACCATCATGCATTGCAATGTCAATGGAAATGCGAATGGGTATGAGAGAGAGAGAGCGAGAGATAGAAAGAGGGGGAGGGGAAGCGGGGGAGGGGAAGCGGGGGAGGGAGTGGTGCTGAGATCTGGAATGGGGGAGGGTGAGTGTGGTGCCAGGTGTTCATGCATATAGGCACGGTACCCGAATACATGGGTGTGTCCTTTGTTGTGCGTAAACTTCTCCACATTTTGGTCTTGAACATGTTGAACAGATGGGTCTGAAGTTCGAAGTTCGAGGTTCGAGACCAAATTGATGATCAACCCGTGCAGGGAATCACAATGATTGTGTAAGACAACTTTTTCTTTAGAGTTTAGTAAAACAAAAACAAACGCAAGTCATAAATATGATTTCATATTTAATTGGACTTTCTATTTGTTGACCCGGCTGACACCCGAAACCTAACCGTAAACGTTAGTCACTAGCCAGTAACAATAACCCAAAGCAATTTAATTGGTTGAGGCTTTACTGGCATACATTCAAAGCATTACTTGGAATCTTGGAGTCAATAACTAATCAAACAGTTTCATTCAGCTCAAAATCACCGTAAATATTAATAAAAGTAGACCTAAAACATTCCATTCTTTAACCCAGACATCAACCCAGACATCAACAACTAAAGAAAGGCTTGGCAGTAGTCTTTCAGAAAGACTGGGCGTTGGCTAAAATCATTAGTAAAAAATACCAATACAGATTCATATTAAAGATTAAACTCCACAACATAATTACTTAACCACTACTACTTCCAATCCAACAGCTATTCACAAATACAGTAAATGAATCAGGCAGAGTTACAAACAAATGTTTTGATAGCATAATATTACGATACATGTATGTATGAATATCATATCATACTCACCCGTACAGTAATAAAAAAGACCTCGTCTGGGCAGGGGTTTACTTCCTGAATGAATGAGGTCTGAAGTCTACGGTGAGTGGTCGTGTATAAGCTCTGCCGTGCTTGAGCGAAGGTCTGGAATCCTTCAGCGTACCAAAGAGAATGGGGCATGCATAGCAGACGATTTTCTTTTTGTCACCATCCCCGGAGTTTTGACACCGTCGCGCCAGCGGTGATGCAGTAGTCTAAACTCCAAGACCGTTGAATATGGTTTAATATGTACTCCGTGCTTTGATTGATTGGTTGAAAACGTATATAATGTTCAGAACAGCATTGGTCAATGGAATTACAAGCCTTGAAGTACACGAGATATACATTCAATAATTTACAAGATAAAAAAAAAAAAAAGAAAGAAAATCGAAATGTTATTCGACATGTATGGCGCACGGTAGTAGCAGTCACGAAGGACGGATAGTGCATATGGGCGGCGATGCACGGGGGGGGGGGGGGGGGGGGGGGGGGGGGGGGGGGGCACGGCCCCTCAAAATTTGGACTTTTGTACAGCAACTGATGGGAAAGAGTTTTCCACCGGCTGCCCTGCCGTGGCAAGAAATCGGTGCTCTTGTAATAGGACTATTAAGAATGCCAATCATTGACAAAGCAGCCGATAGTAGTATTTTAGTGTCCCAAGCATGCTCCATGCTGACACAAAACCGATTTTAATTAATGTGACTTTATTGTCATTTTCGTTAGATAACTAAAAGTACTACAGAGTCTTTTTTAGGAGACCTACATATAACCATTTTGCATATAACACATAACTCCATGCCTGATTAATTATCACTTTATTTCAGCGCGCACAATCATGAATCAAATATTGTTTTCGTAGAGTTATTTTCATTATGTCAGAGGCTGAGAGCACACGATATGAATACAAAATG
This sequence comes from Paracentrotus lividus, assembly GCA_940671915.1. Taxonomy (NCBI): domain Eukaryota; kingdom Metazoa; phylum Echinodermata; class Echinoidea; order Camarodonta; family Echinidae; genus Paracentrotus; species Paracentrotus lividus. Next base: position 10,840,856 of record CALNVZ010003433.1, read on the forward strand.
AACTGATATGACTGAAAGCCAAACAGAGACTCTTGAGTTCATGTTCATAATTGAGTTATTTTGATTTATGAATGTTTCTTTTCTGGGGACATAACGAGCCATCTGAACAGCTGTTATTAAAAAATGAACTACATTATTTGGAATCTACTGTAGTTTGCAAACATTAGTTGTCGTTATATCAGTCGGCTAGCTTTCGTTTGAAGAAAAAAAAAAAACCCTTGTTCACCAATTAGTGAAGCGGTATATACCTCAAATTTATACTTTACCAGGGACCTAGGAATGAGGACATAAAATCACCTTTTTATTACAGAATATGTGCCTATGTTCAGACACTTACGTTTAGTTACGTATTTGTTGTTTTATCCTTATTTAATCTTCTATTCTTTCATTTCTTATATATTTCTTTGTTTTATTGGATGAACGAAATTATCACTATTCCCACTGCTGACTATGACGGAAAGGCATCTGTGGGAATCCCCAGAAAAGAAAATGATTTTTTGGACGCAACCGGACGTAACTCAACGTAAGTGTCTGTGTGACTGTAGCATTAGGGTCCAGTATTACGTGTTGCTATGTCTGACAAGCCTTGTGGCTAATTTGTTTGACTATTTTGATTAAGCTGCATTATTTTTTTTCTTCAGGACTGGCAGTATCTCACCTGCAATGATACGGATTCGTGACTAGTTTGCAACTCCTATAAGCCCGTATTCTGCTACGGAGTTTAGAGTTGTGCTGTCGCACCAAAATAGTAAGGGTAATGAAACGAGAATGCAACGCTTATTTGCACGCTTCTCTATGAAGCGTCAGTGAAGCGTGCGTCTAATCGTACGAATGTAGATTCGGGTGACGTCATTCCAGATCAAATATGTACAAACATTTTGTAAAGAATTCAAAACTAGGGGTATAGGTGGTCTGGAATTTGATATGGCTTTGCGAGTTTTATGTCGGAGGAAGCTAATTTATCTAAATTTATTTTCTCGTTAACTTGAAGTTAAAGGTTGTTAAAACATTGTTTAAGAATGAGGTGCATTCTAGAACTGTCCACAACGATTAGATTGATTGCATGTTAATCATAAAAAATGACATTTTCCGACACGATTGAAGTCGTTAGTTTGACCTGACATAGGCCTATTGAAGAAAGGACAACTGACGCGAAAACCAACAATAAACTAATGGTGGCAAGTCACTTGTCATTACACTGAATAAAACGGATTTGGAACTACTTTGAGACTAATTTGAGACTGGTTTGAAATGATTTTGGATGTTTTTTGTCGCGCAGACGTCTCAGAGACGTCTCCGAGATATTCCCACGACCAAGCGCGGCGATTTCATGTCACAACGGGGAGGGACGGAAACACCCGAAAGTGAAAAAATAATACACTCAAAATTCGAATACTTCGCACATTATGCACAAACTAATGAAAATGATTGCGAGCGCGAAGCGCGAGCCGGAAATTTTGCCTTATAATAACATTTAGCATCGTATTTGACATACATTTTACCTCTTTATTAGCTTCACAAGCTAATCACTACATAAAAATTGTTCATTTTTAAAAATCGAAGGGGGACGATCCCCCCATTAAAAAAAAATCGAGGGGGGGGGGGGACACGTCCCCCCGTCCCCCGGGATCGCCGCGAATGCCCGCAACAGAAAAAAAATATATATATCGGAGACGTCCTGGAGTATCCGAGTCGCGGGGACGAAGTGAGATACCACCCTTATGGTGGTATCTTAAGGTATTTGCCATGAGGCGGATTTGAGACTAATTTGGGACGGGTTTGATACGGTTTTGATTTTTGTCGGGGAAAGATCTAAAAGTGGTCGCATAGACGTCTCATGAATCTCCGCGACATCTCATGAGTCGAGGGAAAATCGAACATGCTTACGAATGTGTGTGTGTTTTTTTTCTGTCGTGGAGACGTCTCTGATGAGACATAAAACAATTATCGGAGACGTCTCCGAGTGTTCGAGTCTCAGAGACATCTCCGTGACGTCAGATACCACCTATAAGTCCATGATGTCTACAGAGGAGAAAAACACCATTTTTATTTTCAACTGAGAATGTAAACTAATGTTTTCTTTCAAGACTACTGAATTATTAATGGAACTTGACATAAAATAGGCCCACTCGATTTCCTTTTCTTAATTCATATATTAGTGTGTTGCTATGTGAGACAAGAAACGTGTTTGTCAGTCATAGCAACATCTCGTTATGCAAATGGGATTCAAAATACTAAACGAGTAGTTCATTCAGGCAACTGGTTCCGCCCTGAATCTGAGACCTTTGTCCGTTGTCATTGTGCTATGTCAGCCATAACCTGGAACCGCGAAGGGTGCTATCTCACTTCGCGGAGACGTCTCCGCGACAGAATAGAAATATCGTCTCCGCGACGGATACATAGTATAAGAGACGTCTCCGAGAAGTCTCCGAGACATCTCCGAGACGTCTCCTGAATTTCGGAGACGGAATTTTGTTCATAAATTGTCGCGGAGACGTCTCAGAGACGTCTCTAATACTATTTATCCGTCGCGGAGACGAAATTTTTATTCTGTCGCGGAGACGTCTCCGCGAAGTGAGATAGCACCCTAAGGGTGATATCTCACTTCGCGGAAACAAAATTGAGGCAGTTTTGTCAACATGGCATTGTCTCCTCTTTTTCCGCGACGAAATCTTTTGTCCCACTAACAAAAAATGACTTGGTACAAAGGACGAATTAGTCGGCAGGCGCGGATCGAAGAAAATCGAATTGAATGCATTTCGGGGGCCAAATTGTCTGGGAACAAAAGCGGCTCTTTGTCCCCAGACAATTGGGCCCCCGAAATGCATTCAATTCGACTTTCTTGGATCCGCGCCTGGCCAGCATGCCATTGCAGGGGAGACCGGGGACAATATTGTAACACGGGGCAATTATAACATAGGCTCCCATTCCTAGCAGAAACACGCTACGAACTTAAAATTTGTACAGAGCATGCGCAGTTCATCGCTCCACATGCTGTTTGAGTGTTAGCAGATTTAACGGTTCGTGGAACTTTCTACAGCAGAAAAATCGTTTTTTGAGCATGAAAGTAATATTTCACATTACCCATTGTTTTTCTTCTGGACAAATATGTGGATAAGCTACGGCTGTCATTTTTATATATTTAGAAATTAATGTTCTTAGGCCATATTTTGCTAACGTTTCAACGATGAATACCTAAGTTAAGATAGAAAAAAAATCTCTCCAAATATGGTCGCCTCTGTCAGGGGCAATATTTATTGTAACAAGCTGTTACAATTGCCCCTAATTAAAGGACTGTTCCGTTTCTGTTTCTGTTAAAGTAACTCCCGTGGGAACTCGGTAGTAAGCAGCTTTCCGCTGTATCAAAACCCAGCTAATATAATACAGTATATTACCAATCAGGGGCCACGGAGCGTTTTTGAAAATGGAGGCGTTGAGCGGCAAGTGGGGGGGGGGGGCTGAACAGGCTAAAAATCACAAATGTATCCTGGTCATTTTTCCGTTTTTGTACACGTTTGCTGACGAAGGGGGGGGGGGGCTTAGAAATGAGAATTGCACAACGTTGAACGTACCTGTCAATCATTTATTTTATTTACAAGGAAAAAATAGCTTTATTTATAAGCTCAGACATGAGAATTAAATTAATTTGAACAAATCTGTCCAATACGTTTTGTTGAAAAGGCAAAGTAATATTGATTTTGTCCGAAAAAAAAGTGTATTTAGTTTGTTTATCATTGTAATCAGAGCCTTCTGAAACAGTATTTTTCCTGTTCCCCCATAATTTATATCATTTCACTAGAAAAGAAAAGGTTGAAAATATGAAGAAAGTGAACATTGTGTTATTCATTTAATGCCAAAATTGTAAATTGGAGTAGACTTGGAAATGAATAAAAACAGCAAAGAGTAGCCTCGTCGATAAGCTCAAGCATGTGAAATTCATAACTTTTAATGTATTGTCAATTATAATGCTTAGTAAGCATGACGAAAGGTAACTATATCTATAAGCTCAGACATGAGCATTAAAATAACTTATAACATATCTGTCCAATACGTTTTGTTAGAAAGGCAAATAAATATTGATTTTGTCCGAAAAAGGTGTCTTTAATAATAATAATAATACTAGTAATGGTGGCTTCTTATATAGCGCTCAGGTCCGTCATGCATGACGCTCGTGGCGCTTTACAAAGAATGTTTTACACATTATTACCCCGGTTGTAGCTGAGCAGGCCAAGTATGTAGCGCTCAAGCATATCGGGTATCCAATTTGCACCTGGGTGGGGAGGAGCATTGTAGACAAAACGCCCATGCCCTAGGACGTACGTGTCATACCGGGGTTTGAACCACCGTGGCCACGGTCCTTGCTTTCTCAGTCCAATGACATGACCACTAGACTATGACACTTCTACACTTTAGTGTGTTTATCATTTGTTTCATTGTAATCAGAGCCTCATTTTTTATTCTTGTTGTTTTAATAATTTATATCACTTTACTAGAGAACTTCAGAACTTCATAAGTTGGAATGTATAGTCAATTATAGTGCTTTGTTTACAAGGACAACAGGTAACCTTATTTATGAGCTCAAACATGTGAATTAAATAACTGTGAACATTTAATTTGATTTGGTTTGATTTTATTTTATTCGTCGAGTGTACATGGTATAAAACATAAAAGAAACACTGACAGGATAGCCCATGAAATAAAAAAAAAGGCTTATTTACAATAGGGTCCTATAAATGAGAAAGAGATTACAGAACCTCCCCCCCCCACCCTGATTTTATTATTATTATTATTTTAATTAACAAAAACACGCACAATAAAGAGAAAAAGAAGAGAGAGAGGAAGGGAGGGAAAGGGATAGCCGGAGAGAGAGAAAGGGGGAAGGGCAGATAGGAATGTAAAAAGGTAAAGAGGGAGTGAAAGAAGAAAAAAGAAAGACAGACAGAAAGAATGAAAGGAAGAAAGAGGACAGAGAGAGAGAGAGAGAGAGAGGGAGAGATGGGAGCCCCCATAAAAGATTAAAATATATTTTCAATATGATACCTGAAAATATATGTCCAATACGTTTTGTTAACAGGACAAAGAAATATTGATTTTGCCAGAAAAAAAGTGGCGTAAATTTTGAAGATTGATTTTACAAAAATGCTGTCATTTTTTTTTTTACTTCTTCTCAAAAATGTATCACTTTATTTGGAAAAGAATGTGTTAAAGTCAAAAGGCGTATATATAAAGTGTTATACCACAGTTGTCAGTTTAAAGATATATTGGGTAGGTACAAAGTAGATAAACCAAAATATGAATTGATGAAGGTTCTATAGTTCTACAGTTAAAGGGTGAAGCCACAACAACCTATTTAAAAAAAATAAATAAATAAAAAAAAATTTGCCCCATATCATGCAAGTGGAAAATATAATATAAATGAGTCAAGCATTGTCACATTTCATTTTAATTAGTTTATGTTGTTAATGATGTTTAAATCTTGGCTCTGTCAAGTGCATAGCTTTGATAAAGAAAAACAAAATGTTACAATTTCATGTGTTACAATTGCCCCGTACGTCTGTTACAATTGCCCCTGGACACGGGGCAATTGTAACACTCGACCTCTTGTTTTGAAATGGTAATGGCTTCAACATAACTTGTTGTACTTAACCCAAACCTATTCATATGTCAAGCTAAGATATGCATATTTCATTTCATTTAGTTTTAAGCAAGTATTTAGCTTTAATAAAGTTGATAGGTCAAATTTGGAAACAACTGTTACAATTGTCCCCGGTCTCCCCTACTAGATCTGTCTCCTGTAGCACACACAAATCTGTCGCGGAGACAGCTTAGTGCAATGCCATGCGGGCAAATCTGTCTCAATTTTGTTTCCGGGAAGTGAGATAGCACCCTAAGCTTCTCAAAGAAAAGATAATTCGTGCTTTGATAATATACCTCGTTAAGCATGAATTACCTTTTTCATCGATCACAATAAAAGAATTTCCCGCTCCATTTCAAATATAGCGACTCCGAGCATACATACATACAACATGTCCAAATACACACAAATAGAATGGAAACAAATTCCACCATTCTTCAAAGGTCCATATTATTTATAATTATTTGATAGATGTAGGGATTTTGAGGAGTGGATATTGTTAATGAACATTGAAGTTTTATTGTTAATGTGTATGGCTCTGTAAACAGTGGAAAATTTATATTTTACCCCTTCCCATAGTATTACAACTATTGCCCCTCCCAAAAAAGAAGACGAAAAAAAAAAAAAAAAAAAATAGTGATAAGAAAAAGATTGATGCGTGAGAAAATTTTGCGCATGCATGTAGCGTGATGTCGGAATCAAATTCAACGTTTCATTGCTTTTGGCCAAATATGGACACTTCACATTTGTGAAAGGAGATTAATTCAAATTAAACTACGAACAGATAATTTATTATATATTATATATTTAATATATATCTATCTTTTATGTTTTATATTGTTAGAAAAATAAGTAAACTGCAGCAGCAGGTCAACCACTTAAAATTATGGCAATGCTTTTTCTGATCAGAGCAAGTTTCGATCAGAAAAAACACAAAAACAAAACAAAACAAAAACAAAAACAACAACAAAAAAACCGAACAAACAAAGCAACCCCCCCCCCGAAAAAAATTAAACAAACGATTTAAAAAAGCCTTGTCGTATCATTATTGGGGGAGTAACGATCCGGATCATAATTATAGTCAATAATTATCAAGCCTGGGTTACACCAGAACCGAATAAGCTGCGAATCCACGCGAACACACTTTTCGGGAGTATTCTGTTCTCCCTCCCAGAACGAGCGAAAATTCGGGAGGGATTCTAAAACATTTCATGGAGGGATTTGGCTCGTTTTAAAATGTTCAAAACCAGCCGAATACCCTCAAAAACACTCTCGAATGTGTCCCCGCAAAGTGAGATACCATCCGTATAGGGATCATTATGTGCCTTTAAGGTATATAATTTATTCAGAGGGAATAAAACCATTGTCCTTTTTCAGCTGAAAATTTCCAAGCCTGTTAATTGTTCCCATCCCAGGCCACTGAATTGTTAATGAATAGGACGTGATATTTAAAAGTGCATGACAAGCGACAATGCACAACACTCGGTATAGCCAAAGGATAAGGCGGCTACAAACAATCATTGTTGCGTCATTATTTCAATGGATTTCCGGTTTTATCTTGTGCGTTCTAGTGCACTAGAAACTTCCAGCCGTACGGAAGTTGTACACGTTTGAAAGTTTTTTTTTCGTGCTGGGAGTTTTTTCTCGTACGGTGCTATTTTTCGATCCTATTGTCTATTGCCGTACAACTCTAAACTCGCTAGTAGAATACGGGCCCTAGTCTCTGGAGTTGCGGAGACGTGTCCATAACGTCTCCTGAGTCTCCGTGACGTCTCATGGGTCGCAGGGAAATCGAACATGTTCATATTTTACGAGAATTTTCCTCAGTTGCAGGCGTTTCTGGGACGTCTCTGCGACGTCTCTGCGATGTCTTGTTGCCGTTATCTGGGCTTCGTCAAATTTTAATCAACATAATAGTATTCCATCAATAAGTTCTCAGTAACTTCTCGATGATCCTTCCACTATTCTTGTAAATGTTCTCATATTTATGTTATATTCCATATTTCTTAATTTGTATGTGTTTTTTTTTTTGTTTTTTTTTAATGAAAGTGATGTTTATAAGTTTCAATAGTTCAGTAAAGAGAATTCATTTTACTTACGTACAAAACATTCTAAATGATCAGTCCCAAATCCCAATCAGATTCCAACAAAGTTCGTGAGAAAAGACTACACCGACCCCTGACAGTTGTATTTGTTCCGATTATTCCTCATTTTGCATGACGCAGACCCATGTGTTTTTTCGTCAGGTACTTCCCACTCAATAATCATGATAATAGAAAACAAATTTCCACAACATAGAGGTACCAGGAAGTGGGGACAGTGTTTGAGAAAGAAGTGAGAGGTAAATATATACACTGCAAAAACTGGGATGTTAAATTTAACACAGCACGGGTGTTGAATCTAACACTGGAACGGAATCCATCCACAGTGCACCCAATACATTATATTAACACCAGTTTCGGTGTAAAAATATACGTTACGAAATTGCAGGCGCGTATCCAAGATTTTGCACCCGTACCCCGGGGGCCCGACGTGCTCCTGGCGGCCCTGTGTACTTTTCAAAAATGCCCCCCCCCCCCGCGCCAGGCAAATCATAAGCCTACAGCTTTAAATGCATGTTGAAGGATTTTAGAGAAGAATTTATTTAAAGCCCTTTTTTTTTTTTTTTTTTTTTTTTTTTTTTTTTTGTAATGGTGAGTTCAAGGGGGAAATTTTTAGGTATTAACCGCTAATAGAAAAAATACTAATAATTTATATATGAGGGCGAAGCGCGAGGGATTTTTTTCCCTCTACTTTGCGACCTAGCACTTATATAATTATGCATATTACACCAACGTTTTACAGTGTGTATAGATAAGAGAGAGAGAGAGAGAGAGAAGAGAGGGAGAGAGAGAGAGAGAGAGAGAGAAGATAGAGGAATAGAGGGAGAGAAAGGGAGAGATAAGAGAGGAGAAGAGAGAGTTCAGTTCAGTTTCAGTCCAGTTTAGTTTATTTACATATTCCAATCAAACAATAATAAGAACAACAATTATATGTCATTTCAATACTATGCATCATTTGATAAATCATAAAAACGAATGACTTCAGTAGGATAAGAAAGAAGAAATATGAAGGAGCCTAAGTTAAAAGCTTAGCTTGTTACATATAGGCTCCTTTGTGAAAATGATGTATAAGAATACATAAAGAAATAAATAAATACAAAGATATATAAATAGGAGTAACTGAAGAATGCGCATTAACATATCTTTTTTTTTTACATTGAAACTATTCTATCTGTACGCAATGTAATAGTGAGGTTTCCGGGATGATGTCATCAATATTTTGAGAGAGAGAGAGAGAGAGGAGAGAGAGAGAAGAGAGAGAGAGAGAGAGAGAGAGAGAGAAAGAGAGAGAGAGGAGAAGAGAGAGAGAGAGAGGGGGGGGGCAACGGTATAGCATATACGTTTTCATTACCAGTCCATGGTGAAAATAGTATTGGATGTATTTTAGGGGTTTTCACCATCACCCACACACACACACACACACACAACCCTACCATTAACGTCTGACCTCTCATATTCACCAGGGATTCTTGCTTCCGCATTCCCATGCCATATGGAAAATATAATATTCATATTTTTCAGTGCCATAGTAGGCCTATATCGTTTTGTTTTTTTTGGGGGGGGGGGTGGAGGTGTTTTTTGTTTAATTAATCGACGTTTGTCATCAAAATGGGTGACTTTATGCTGAAAACAATTATTCACGATAGGCCTTTTGATGACAATTTGACAATTATTATTGTTCATTACAAAGGGGGAAAAAAGGTTGTTTGAAATGTTTTGTGTGTCCGATGTTTGGAAGTTGCTTCTTTCAGCACATCATGCGGTTTTAGCCCACCCCCCCCCTCCGAAAAAAACCCCAAAAAAACTTGAAGACTCTCTGTTACTGCCAATTATCATGAGAATTATATTATTGTATTGATGTATTGAATGTCAATTAATTCAATTGTAATTGTAACAAAGCTGATTGGTGGCGCTATATATTATATCCAAACTTGGCAGGCTGCTGGGCACGATGATCAATCTGCCTATAAAAATAAGATATGGTATTTTGTGTTTGTAGGCTGCAGAGATTGAATAAGAATGTTTTGAGCTCATCGGGCCCTGCCTGTCAAAGATAGATAACAATTAGAGCACTATAAAACAATGTATCATAGATTAGAATAAAAATAAAAACAACCGAAGAAAAAGAAAAGAAAAACAAAAAGAGTGTGACATCGCCTTCATTTTTTTAAGAGCTATTATAATTATATGCTCCGTTTTATTTCAAAATCTATGATTTTATTTTATTTTATTTTGGCATTGTACTTTACCGACTGTGATTCTTGCATTATCTAGATGCCAAGCAGACTGGTTCATAGTACACATTTGAAATTAAACAAAAGTCCATAAGACGAAAAGTATTACGATATTTCGCCCAAAGGGCCTTTTCGGATAACTAATTATACAGTGCATCCCAGAAAAAAGTAAACCCAACTTGAGCTTGTATGACCTTGAAATAAAGAGTAAATCGTATTCTCAATTATATCTGTGTTGTGACAGATGAATGAGCTCCTGGACTTTAAGAAAATAGGGTCAAAATTGATTTGTACCGTTTTGGCAAAAGTGACCCTTACATTTCAATAGCCCAAGTAATATTTTGTCCCACATGAATGGACTCAAGAAGGCTTACCTCAAACAATGAATGATCGATCATGATCTCTCTCTCTCTCTCTCGATCTTGTATCCTTCCTCCGCTCAGATCGGAGATCAGAAAGCGGGTGGTTTCTGCTAAAACGGGGTACAAGCTATTTTTTCATGGAAGTCAAAACTCAAGTTCTTAGTCATCTATGATTGCACATACTGTATATTAAGTTTGATATCATTGGATAGAATATGAGCTACTCTTTGTTATGTAATAATAATAAATAACACATAAGTTATGATACGAGGTCCTTAAAGTGGGTTTACCTTTATTTGGGACGCACTGCATGTATATGTGTATATTTATTGGGGGAGAAGGTTGAAAGCCCTTTAAAACCTATGCTTATTTCATTTGTATTAGAATGAAAGTTAAACTGCATTAAAGAAGTGGTCGAACATTTGGAGGTAAATATTCTTTACCTAATTTTCAATTAAATTTTGCATTTGGATAATTTAAGTTTACTTTTGTGGTTACCTCATTTGTATATATTTCATTTTATTATCTATAGATGTATTTCTTTAAATACTCTGCCTCTGTGTGGTATTGTCATTTTAAAAGACAATATACACTAATCCCATTGTTTGCTCCATGAGGTGGACACTGGCGCGATAGAGGCCCTCTTCTCTATTTTATTTTATTCATCCTCCCATCTATTTCCAAATTGGCCGTCAGCGGACCTAGTATACTTCTCAAATGATCCTTGATTACAAACGCTATAATTCATGTTACAAAATATTATCAGATCTATGAATATCATTCTTCAGCCATGACGTCTGAAGTCTGAATAACAAAGGTCAATAGTTCTAATCATTTAGACTGAGTGAAGATGTTGATTGTACGGTTATTTCCATTTAGACACAAGCACTTTAAGATAAGTGATGATTGTTTGCTTAATCAAGAGCGGATTGAGCATGATGCGTCGATTAGTTTTAGCATGGATATACTGTATATATCCATGGTTTTAGTGATTAGGAAGCACGCTAGATTTTATGCGCTGCGAGACTGCTCTCACAGGTGATAGTGGGGGGGTGAGAGGAATAAATTATCTGATTATTTGTTGTACAATCAATTAAATAGATGCAGGAGCGATCTTGACGGGGCAGGGGGGGGGACTATTGTGAAGTGTGAGGGGGGGGGCGAGCTCGGACAGTGGGGCCATCGTGTTAGGATCCTTTTTGGGCTCCAGGGATAAGCAAGCACACCGATAAATCACCAACTCATATGCAGGCGCGTATCCAGGATTTCGCACCCCGGGGCCCGACGTGATTTGGCGCCCCTGTGTACTTTTCAAAAATATGGCCGCCCCCCCCCCCGCAGGCAAACATAGGCCTACGGCTTAAATGTATTGAAGGATTTTGAATAATAATTTATTTGAAGGTTTTTTTTTTTTTTTTTTTTTTATACTTCCAATGGTGAGTTCATGGAAAATAATTTCTAGGTATATGAGGTATTACCGTAATAGATGAAAATACGAATAATTCTAAATACGAGCTCGAAGCGCGATCAGATTTTTCCCTCCACTTTACGATCAGAAAACAAAGAATTCTAAGCAATTAGGGGTATCAATTTTGTTTAGCTCTTCATCAGAATATCATATGAACGGGAGCTGTAATTTGTCCATCAAAACGATTTGAAAGCAAGCCATATAAATTAATGTGAAATTTGTCCATCAGGTAATGTGAAATCAAACAAATGTATATTGATGTTTTGTTGTTCAGAATCCTCATCATCTGGTTACAAGAAAGAAAAAATAGGCGAGCGTGAATCGCGAGCGGAAATTTGATGTATCGAAACGATCTCTAAAAATGTGACATTTTATGCATTCCTCAGGAACACAATGTAATAACTCTTTGGAAAAATGATACGAGCGCGAAGTGCGAGCGAAAATTTTGCTCTATGTAATAGAGACCTAAAGTTTAGGATCAATTTGGCCTCCAGAATTTAAAGACCGTATGTTGCCCAGTAATTTTACATGATTATGAAAGAAAGATGAATACCTATCTATCTATCTAGCTGCTTATCTATCCTTCTGCTTCCCTCCCTAAGTTTAAGATAAATTTGACGCCCCTAAGTTTAAGCTCAATTTGGAGCCAACTAATCATTTGGCGCCCCCTAAATGTTGGTTTGAATTGGCGCCATACATGTACGATTTAGGTGATTTGATGCCCCTGGGAAAATGCAAAAATAAATGTAAGGTGTATTCAAATAAATTTAAATGTCTTGATGATTAGTATCCTATAATGTAAATTATGGTCAGAGGAAAAACATGTGATGTCTTTGAATGATAAGAAAACATGGCATTGCATGCGTTCCTCAGGAACATAATGTAATAACTCATTGGAAAAAAAAAATGATGCGAGCGCGTAGCGCGAGCCAAAATGTTGCTATGTATCCAGACCAGGAGGAATTAAAATTTTAGAGACCATATTTCAAATACCAAGTTGTTGTCCCTTAGTTTCAGGTAAATTCGGCACACCTCCCTAAGTTCAAAATAAAGTTGGAGCCCCTAAGTTTAAGATAAATTTGGCATCCCTAAGTCTCAGGTCAATTTGACGCCCCTACGTTTAAGCTCAATTTGGCGCCCCTAAGATTTAGGTCAATTTGAAATGCAAAAATGAATGTAACGTGAAATCAAATGAATCGAAATGTTTTGATGGTTAGAATCCCATAATGTAAATTTTGTTAAGAGGAAAAACACAGGCGAGCGCGAAGCATGAACGGAAGTTTTGATGTATTCAAATGATTAGAACATAGGACATTTCATGCGTTCCTCAAAAACACAATGTAATAATTCATTGGGGGGGAATGTTGCGAGCCCGAAGCGCGAGCGAAAATTTTGCTATGTATATACAAACCCGGATGCATGAATTTTGAAATTTTGCTCTATCTACATTGAGACCATATTTTAAAGACATATTTGTTGCCCCCTTAGTTTCAGGTAAATTCGGCGCCCTTTAGTTTCAGATCATTTGGGCGCCCGATAAGTGTAAGCTCAATTCGGCGCAAATAATTTTAAAATCGATTTGACGCCCCCTTAACTTCAATTCAGTGTCCCCATAAGTTTCAGGTCATCTTGGCGCACGTACGTGTAAGTCCAATTTGGCGCCGCTAATATGTTAAACATAAATTTGAAATGCAAAAAAAAAAAAAAAAAAATAATAATAATATAAAATAAAAAGAATGACAAATGTAACGTGAAAACAAATAAATATAAATGTTTTGACAGTTAGAATCCCATAATGTAAATTCTGGTAAAAGAGGAAAAACGCATAGGCGCGGGCGAATAGGGAACGAAAATTTTGATGCATTCGAATGATTAGAAAATAGGACATTTACGCGTTCCTCAACACAATGTTATAAATCAATGGGAAAAGATGATGCGAGCGCGAAGCGCGAGCGAAAATTTTGCTATGTATATACAAACCAGGAGGCATGGAATTTTAAAATTTTGCTATTTCCAGATAGAGACCATTTCAAAGACCCCTTTTGTTTTTTTTGTGTGTTTTGGGGGCCCCTTAGTTTCACGTAAATTCGGCACCCTCCCTAAGTTTAGGATATAGTTGAAGCCACTAAGTTTAAAATAAATTTGGCACCCCTAAGTCTCAGGTCGATTCGGCGCCCCTACATTAAGACCTAAATTTGGCGCCTTTACGTTTAAGATCATTTTGGCGCCCCTCTAGGTTTAAGTCTAAGGTCGACTTTGCGCCCCTAAGTTTAAGGTCGGTTTTGCGCCCCTCCTAAATCTAAGGTCGATTTGGCGCCCTTAAGTTTAAGGTCGATTTGGCGCCCCCACCTTAGTTTCGGGTCAATTTGGCGCCCCCACGTTAAGCTCATTGTGGCGTCCCACCTATGTTGAAAGTTAATTTGGCGCCCCTAAATTTATTGGCGTTGCTTACTTTACTGTCGATTTTGGCGCCCTATTTTTTTTAAGGGGGCCCCTCCCCTCCCCTTTGAGTTTGGCGTCCTTACTTATTCAAGGTCGATTCGGCGCCCTAAGTTTAATATCAATATAGGCGCCCCTCAGCTCAGGTCAATTTGGCGCCCCCATCTAAGTTTCGCGGTCAATTTGGCGCCCCCTACTTTAAGCTCAAGTTGGGCTCCCCGTAGTTTAATATCGATTTGGCCCCCCTAAATTTAGGTCGATTTGGTGCCCCCTACATTTAAGGTCGATTTGGCGCCCCTATAAGTTTAAGTCGATTTGGCGCCCTAAGTTTGAACGTCAACTTGGCACCCTTAGTTTACGGTCGATTTGGCGCCGATAAGTTTTATGGCGTTGCTTAGTAATTTTACTGTCGATTTGGCGCCCCCTAATTTTTTTAAGGGGCCCCCTTCCCCTCCCCCTTTTCAATTTGGCGCCCTTACTTAACTCAAGGTCGATTCGGCGCCCCTAACGTTTAAGCTCAAGTTGGCTCCCAGTAGTTTTAATATCGATTTGGCGCCCCCCTAAATTTAAGGTCGATTTGGCGCCCCCTACATTTAAGGTCGATTAGGCGCCCCTATGAAATTTAAGGTCAATTTGGCACCCCTTAGTTTACTGTTGATTTGGCGCCCCTCTAATTTTAAGTTTGATTAGCGCCCCCCTATGTTGTAAAGTTAATTTGGCGCCCTAGTTTATTGGCGTTGCTTAGTTTACTGTCGATTTGGCGCCCCCTATATTTTTTAAAGGGGGCCCCTTCCCCTCCCCCTTTTCGATTTGGCGCGCCCTTACTTAATTCAAGGTCTATTCGGCGCCCCTAAGTTTTAATATCAATTAGGCGCGCCTCAGCTTCAGGTCAATTTGACGCCCCCATTTAAGTTTCGAGTCAATTTGGCGCCCCTACGTTTAAGCTCAAGTTGGCTCCCCGTAGTTCAATATCGATTTGGCGACCCCCTAAATTTAAGGTCGATTTGGCGCCCCCTACATTTAAGGTCGATTTGGGCCCCTATAAGTTTAAGGTCAATTTGGCGCCCTTAGTTTACTGTTGATGTTGGCGCCCCTAAATTAACGTCAACCTTGGCACCCCTTAGTTTTACGGTCGATTTGGCGCCCCCTAAATTAAAGGTTGATTTGGCGACCCTAAGTTTAAGGTCAATTTGGCGCCCTTAGTTTACTGTCGATTTGGCGCCCCCTAAAATTTAAGGTCAATTTGGCGCCCCTTAGTTTACTGTTGATTTGGCGCCCCTAAATTTAAGGTCGATTTGGCGCCCCTGTAAGTTTAAGGTCAATTTGGCGCCCCTTAGTTTACTGTTGATTTGGCGCCCCTAAATTTAAGGTCGATTTGGCGCCCCTAAGTTTATGGTCAATTTGGCGCCCCTTAGTTTACGGTCGATTTGGCGCCCCCCCCCCCTAAATCAAAGGTTGATTTGGCGCCCCTAAGTTTAAGGTCAATTTGGCGCCCCTTAGTTTACTGTTGATTTGGCGCCCCCTAAATTTAAGGTCGATTTGGCGCCCCTAAGTTTAACGTCAACTTGGCACCCCTTAGTTTACGGTCGATTTGGCGCCCCCTAAATTAAAGGTTGATTTGGCGCCCCTAAGTTTTAAGGTCAATTGGGCGCCCCTTAGTGTACTGTCGATTTGGCGCCCCCTAATTTTAAGGTCGATTTGGCGCCCCTTAGTTTTCTGTCGATTTGGCGCCCCCCCCCCCCATTTTTTTAGGGCGCCCCCTTCCCCCCTCTCCCTTTTCCCTTCCTCTCTCTCCTCCCTTCTCTCTTTTCCCTTTCTTTTCTTCCTTCCTCTTTTCTTCTTTTTCCCTTCTCTCTTCTTCCCCTTTTTTCCCTTCTCTTTTTTTTCCCCTCCTTTTTCTCCTTTCTCTTTTTTCCCTTCCTTTTTCTCCCCTTTTCTTCCTCTTTTCGGCGCCCCCCTGCGCGCCCCCGGGGGGCCCGGCCCGTAAAGCCCCCCCCCCCCAGAATACGCGCATGTAATGCACATCGTAGTGCACAATTCAGGCGCGGATCTAGAGACGGTTTTTAAGGGGGTGCAAAAAGGTAGCTAAAAAATTGTCCACGTTACGTTGGCAAGCTGATAAGCAGCGGTGGGGGGGGGGGGGGGGGAGGGGGGGGGTAGGTGTTAAAAAAATTTTGGCCTTCGCCGTTAAAATATTCCAAACATAATACATATAGGGGTACGGTCAGCTCAGCGTTCCGCTCCGAATAACTGACAAGCAAAAAAAAAAAAAAAAAAAAAAAAAAAAAAAAAAAAAAAAAAGGTTATTAGCATTTTTAGGGGGTGCGTTAAAAAGGTCTTTGTACAATATGTATCCTGATTTTCAAATTGTACGGGGTGCACTAGCACCTTTAGCCCCCCCCCTGGATCCGCGCCTGCAATTATGTAACACTATTTTAAAGATATCCAGCCACCCACAGAACTACTATAATCCTGCTACATAACCTGAAACTGATGTAACAAAATCAGCTGGTACCAACACAAATGCGCATGCGCACATTCTGCTCAAACGTCGATCGCAAGCTAATTACTTGAGAGCATCTTCCTACTTATTTTATGGACGAATACAAGGTAATTATTGTTTCAAAGTCGGTCAACTTATTCAAGAAATTGACATTTAGCGAAGAAAAGTATTATATTGTACTTTATAGTTATCGTCTTTAAAGTAAAAACGATTCGCTGCACTTTTGCTCGTTAGTTTGGTCCCATACATTGTTTTTTGTGTGAGTAGATCTAGATGATTATCGTGTGTATATTGTGGACGCGCTGAATGTAATCAAAAGTTTGTGGATGAGGTCAAGGTCTCACAGCTTAGTTGGTGGTGCTCGTGATCTTTTATTTGTTTTGTCACTTCCTGTAGTAGTTGTTTCAATATTTATTTAAGTAATTGTTGATTTTGTTTTATTCTTTCAATGAAATTTGTCTCAGCCTGTTTTCTTGTGGAATTGAAAAAAAAAATTAATTCAATCAACTCATGAGTCATAATTATATAGGTCTATGCGGTCCTACTAATCACCGCGAAGAGCCTCGAAGACGCACTGAAAATACTAATCACCGCGAAGAGCCGCGAAGACGCACTGAAAATACTAATCACCGCGAAGAGCCGCGAAGACGCACTGAAAATACTAATCACTGCGAAGAGCCACTCGTAGAAATTTTTACTCCATAATTAAATTAATTTATGCACGACGCTCGAATTATCACGTTAGCATATGAAAAACACTACCATTGTGCCTTCCAATGAACAATAGTCACGATAAAATTTAGATTCGTCATTTATTTTTTTGGTAAGTCCTCATTTCTTTATACGTTGGATTCATTTAAGTTCCTTTTTATATTTCTCTTCTTTATTCTAAAAAATATTGAAAGAGTGGCTTTGCGGAAAACGTTATGTGAAGTCGAGTCTTGCAGTCCACTTTGGTTTATGATTAACAGCGCGCACGACAAAAGCGGTCTTTATCGGGAACAGCTGAATCGCGTTGTTCAGTTATGGTCAACGCACTTAAGTCATCGCAACCAGGAGGCGGAGCTCCGCGCAATAGCTAATCAGAGTGCCCAACAATCAAAATGCATTGTTCTCTAGCTCTGTAAGAACAAACTTGTAGATTTTTTTACGTGAGCCGCGAAGACCCGAGAAGAGCTGAGAAGAGCCGCTAAGACTGTAAATTGCCACTCTGTCCAATGCGATTTCGTCCAATAGCCACTTGGTCCAATTGCCAATCGGTCCAATGCCATTTGGTCCAATAGCCATTTGGTCTAATAGCCACTTCGTCTAAGAGCCATTTGGTCCAAGAGCAACTACGTCTAACAGCCACTTCGTCCAAAAGCCATTTGGTCCAATTGCCATTTGGTCCAATAGCCACTTGGTCCCATGGCCATTTGGTCCAATAGCCACTTGGTCCAATTGCCAATCGGTCCAATGCCATTTGGTCCAATAGCCACTTCGTCTAAGAGCCATTTGGTCCAATAGCCACTAGGATTTACGTCTAATAGCCACTTCGTCCAAAGGCCATTTGGTCCAATAGCCATTTTGTCCAATTGCCATTTGGTCCAATAGTCACTTGGTCCAATTGCCAGTTGGTCCAATTGCCATTTGGTCCAATAGCCACTCGGTCCAATTGCCATTTGGTCCAATGCCATTTGGTCCAATATCCATTTGGTCCAAGTACCGTTACTGTTGGGCAAGGCGCGGAGAGGCGCTTGGGCCCGTACCCCAACCCTGGTAATAAAAAAAAGAATAAATAGGCCCCCTAAATAAATAAATAAAAGGGGAAATACGGAGAAACAGAGGACCCACCCGATTAATATGAACTCTATCCCTATGGCCGATACAAATTTAACGCCTTCACCCCCCCCCCCTTATTGAATCGCGTTGTGCTAGCGCGACAAGAAAAGAAAAAGGTATATTGATATACCTTTAATATTTTCAAAGGGCTGTCTTTTTTTGGTTTTTTAAAGTAACTGTTTATTGATCTCTCTCTCTCTCTCTCTCTCCCGCTTTCTCTCTCCCACTCTCTCTCCCTCTCTCTCCCCTACTGGAAAAAACAGTCATCATGATGACTGTTTTTGGGCATCATTTAGTCATCAGAGTCATCATAGTCATCATAGGCATCATTTGGTCCACAATTGGAACCATTAAAATAATAGGAATAAAAGGACACATGATGACCAACTAGGCATCACAAGACATCTTGTGATTTGGAATGATAGGTAGTGTTTTCATTCATCAAGTTTGATTATGAATTTGATATCCATTGCCTCAAACGTGAAAAAAAAAACTATATAAGACAGCTTTATGATTTATTATAAAATCAACTAACTAAATTTGTTAGATGTCAATTCACTTCATGTACATGCACCACTCTGAAATTGAAATTTCACTGTTAAATTCTTTGAATATAAATTTGTTCTCAATGTGCATGATATTGGACACTTGAGGCAATAAATCTATTCATATCAGTCAAGTGTTTATATAGCATATACTTGTTATGTTTGATAATATTTCATGGTTTTGAAGGCGATGACCAAATGTTGCTTGTGATGCCTATTTTGTGTTTGTGATGACTTATTGTAGATGATTTTAATGAAATTTGATGCATATGATTGCCTATTTGAATTGCTTTTGGATGAACAATTGATGCCTATGATGCCTATTTGATGCTTTTGATGCCAGTTAATGCCTATTTGATGCTTTTTGATGTCCATTGATGCTTTGAATGCCTATTTGATATGCCTATTTGATGCCTTTGATGCCTATTTGGATGCCTATTTGATG
>CALNVZ010003433.1:10862455-10895416 GCA_940671915.1 Paracentrotus lividus
ATCATTATATCACAGTCATACACACCCTGAGGTACATATCGTGATGATCTAGTAGGCATCAAAGGCATCATAGTGATGACTCTGATGACTGTAGGCATCAAAGGCATCATAGTGATGACTCTGATGACTGTAGAGCATCAAAGGCATCATAGTGATGACTCTGATGACTGTAGGCATCAAAGGCATCATAGTGATGACTCGATGACTAGTAGGCCATCAAAGGCATCATAGTATGACTCCGATGACCGAGTAGGCATCAAAGGCATCAGTAGTGATGACTCTGATGACTGAGTAGGCATCAAGGCATCATAGTGATGACTCTGATGACTGTAGCATCAAAGGCATCATAGTGATGACTCTGATGATGTAGGCATCAAAGCATATAGTGATGACTCCTGATGACTGTAGGATCAAAGATCATAGTGATGACTCTGATAACTGAGTAGGCATCAAAAGCATCATAGTGAATGACTCTGATGACTGTAGGCATCAAAGGCATCTATAGTAATGACTCTGATGACTGAGTAGGCATCAAAGGCATCAAAAATGTATAGATATAAACAACCACCCCCCACAAAAAAAAAAAAAAAAAAAAAAAAAAAAAAAAAAAAAAAAAAAAATAAAATAAATAAATAAATAATAAATATACTCTTAATGTTACATTGTGTGCACAAGAAAAAAATATTCAGAATCAATTCCACGTTTACAGAAAGAAAAAACAAAAACATTTATTCAAAACTATATATATACTAGGCCTACATGCAAAGGCAATCATTCTACAGGAACTTAGCTAATCATATGTACATTGTGAATGGCCTGTTGTGACCAGTAAGTAGCAGTGGCAATAATACCACAACAACGCAATATTACATCACGGACCAACTACAACACGGAACAACTATTCACCATCGGAAAGTTATTCACTGCTCAATACATTTAATGTTATCAATTAGCAAGTATTGTTCTTCTTAAAAACATTTAGTTTCCTTATATAATAAAAAACTATTACATGTTTATCATGCTAGAGGTCAGAGATCTTGAAATTCATGACTCTGCCATTGGCACTGCATCCGATCCTTCACTTTAGTTGTACGTAGAAACTCGTATTTCCCCTGGTCCTTCTACCGAAGAATATCCTTCCTCGTTGAAGGACATCCCAGTTCCGCGTCGTCACAATGGAAGCATCCAGGTAGTTCGGTCGAATCCAGCTTCTACGACGTCTCATTCAGTTGCCTTGATGAGGATCAGCTTACCAGTTCACATCCGTAGGGGTTACGTAGAACATCCTGCCGACTACGCCGTAAAATGTGACGCATAAAATTGCTGCGAACAAAAAGACTCAGATTTGCGCGTCCAGGTTCTTTTGATGTTCTTACTTTATTTCCGATGCAAGAAGAATAATCAAACACCCTGGAAGAATACAATAGAAAATAAAGACTCATAAATTGTCATATTCATCAAGAGTTTCCATAAACAATCAGTAATAAAGTAGTAAGCTTGTAGCTTGACTCTACTGTCATCACATTACATGATTCACTCAACTAAACATATTTTTAAATGACCAAAAATGAAGCGTTATGTAAACGTATAATTAATAGAATAGACGAAATATAGAATCAAAGAACAATCGTCAAAGAAATTTTCATGTAAGAAAATATGTATGATTGTCAAAATATATCAGTAAAACAAACTAAAATAGCTTGAATTGATATCAACATAAACTTAAGTTGAAATTCAAGCAAAAGATTAAGTTAAACTGGATTAAATGTTATAATGTGAACAGAGCCTTGTACTTCCAAGGTACAGTATTGTCAAGTAACAAGTTGTTTTGGGTGTGAACAGGTTAATAAGAGACAATCTACATTCCTGAGTGAACCTTATCACCCCCGCGTCTAACAACGACCTGAATCTACCACAACTTCAGTTGCAACTACAGTTTAAAGGATTCTGTTGCCTAGCAACAGTCATTATTAAGGTCCAAAGTTATTGATAAACCTAAAGCTACAATATTTACAGATGAATCAAACATAATCAAGCATAATCATTTTGGATGGAGATCCTAAATATAATGTCAAGCAACATTTCTCTTTCTTACAGATAATCTCTCTCCCTATTTGATGCCTTTGATGCCTATTTGATGCCTTTGATGCCTATTTGATGCCTGTGATGACCAAATGATGACTGTTTTTTCCAGTAGGGATCTCTCTCTCTATCTCTTGCACAAGGCGTCAGTTAATTGGGACATTGAATTATTAGTATTTATTTTTAAAGATGTGTACTCCATGGAATTGTAGCCATTTTTTTGTTTGTTTTGTTTTGTTTTGTTTTGTTTTGTTTTTTTTGCTGTTGTTTTGTTTTGTTTGTTTTTGGTTTGGAAACAATTGAATGGCAAGCGAGAAATAATCTTATCAAAACAAATAAAATGAAATTTTCAATTTTGAGATCTGAGGAGAAAATTATTGTACATTGTATATCTGATAGGCCTATAAGGAAAGTAAATAGTGTTCACAAAAGGGGTGAATAATGTGGGGGTAGGGTATAGGGCATGTGCACCTGTTATTGCCTGCATAGATTATACACATTAGACCAAATGGGTATTGGACAAAATGGACCAAGTGGCTATTGGACCGAATGGCAATTGGACCAACTGGCAATTGGACCAAGTGGCTATTGGACCAAATGGCAACTGGACCAAGTGGCTAGTGGACCACATGGCAATTGGACCAAATGGCTATTGGACCAAATGGCTTTTGGACGAAGTGGCTATTAGACGTAGTGGCTCTTGGACCAAATGGCTACTGGACCAAATGGCATTGGACGTAGTGGCAATTTACCGTCTTAGCGGCTCTTCTCAGCTCTTCGCGGCTCTTCGCGGTGATAAGTATTTTTAGTGCGTCTTCACGGCTCTTCACGGCTCTTAGCGGCTCTTCGCGGTGATTTTATGATACTTAAGTTTGTTATGTCCCAATGCATTAGTACAATATTGTTCCTTTTGTTACAGGCAATATTTACTGGAAATAAAATATATTGTAATGCATTGAAATTTGCACAATGCAATTGGAGACATTTTATGCATTGAAAATTGTGAGGCATGTGGGCCTGCACAATTCGTGTTAGTGAGGGTGCCAAAGGGAATCTTACTCTATGTTAACTAAATGAAACTAAAGGATTGGATTTAATATAATTTGACGTGGTCCAAATAAAGTCTGAAAATTACACAGATTAATCATGGATGCATTAAATCAAAGAAAAAAAATAGATCTTATTGTAATGCAATATAATATTAAAAACCTAGATTATTAGTTTAATCAAGTTTCTTTTAAAGTAAAGACCGACATAACTGAACTGAAAACTAACCGTTAACTTAGTTTTGAATTTAAGTTTGGATTATTTTCCCCCAACATGTTCATGTTCTCTTATTCAGTGATATTCAGGATCTCCACTCCCAAGCAAGACAGAAACTGTCAATAAGCTTCATAGGAGAATTTATATGATTTTATGAATGAAAGTTAGAAAAGGTCCTTTAAACTTGGAGGGTCTGCAACATTCAAATTTTTCTTAAGTTCCTGGGAACCTAGTAATATTATAAGGTATTCAATTAACCTGTTATTAAAGAATGAAGTACAATCCACTTTGCATAGACTTTTTGTTGCTATGTCTGGCAGGCTTGGGGGGTATTAATATCTACCTTTGTTTAAATATAAAAAATATGCATAATATTATGTGTTGTTGTTTAATGGGTGTGATTCAAGTAAATTCAATCCATTGATATCATCATTGAAAACAAACTTTTGTTAAGAAAAATAATAATAATATAAAAAAAACAAGATAGCCTCATTATGATGCATTTTATATCTTTCCAGGAGGTAGCACTGCTATATGCAGATGAAGCAAGAACAAAGGTCAATGAACTTTGTTCAGGATTGGAGGCATGGCAGATCATTGCTTACTCAGTTGGGGTCACGTTGCTCTTGAACTGGCTGATCAACTTCCTGTGTCATCCAAGACTCAGTGAGTATATTAAATGTGATTCTCACTTGGATAGTAAATTGGGTCTAACTTTGAAACAATGATATCCAACGTGTTACTTGTACAATGTGTGTGAGGATGTACATGTACACTAGGCTACATGTAGCCTAGTCAGTAGACCAGCTCCTGCGCTCTTGTAACAGAAAGATCTTTGACTAGTTTGAATCTATGTCGATGTGCTTGTGTCCTTTGGTAATTCACGAAGTCCCTCTAATTTTTACCCTCTACTATTTATCATTATTATTTAATTGTCATAAATGACTTTTAATTATTTCAAATTTTTACAACCAAAAATGGATAAATTTAAATTAAAACTCATAAATAATAAAAAAGCTAACTCCCTTCTGCTTGTAGTTGGCAGCTTTCTAAGCAGTTTGGTAAATCTAAACAATTCCACTATACTTTATCATATTGATTTTTCAATTCAGCTCATCGTTTTGTATGAGTTGAAATACATAACAATTAGTCAAATGTACAACTCTTTGCAATTGAACAATGTGGGAAATATTTTAGTATAACCAATCACATTTTTCAAAAGAGTTTTTAATATGGTTTCATTCTAATTGCATATGTGACATTTTGTTAATATCAAAACTGTTATGCTTTGTTTGTTTTGCCTAGCACTGAAGCAACGCATTGTGAAAAACTTCTTCAAATTTGTGAAAAGTCTTCCAATCATAAAAGACAAGGTAAGGTGTTGCCTACTGCATTTCACTCGTATTATAGGATTAGTACATCAAACACTTCATTTCCTTATGCAATGGGTTAAAGGACTCATCCGGGCTGGAGTTTGCATTTATAAGAAAAATAAAGTAAAATTGAAAAAGCACAACACTGAAAACTTCATCAAAATCGGATAAGAAATAGCAAAGTTATGAATTTTCTTAGGTTGTGAATTTTTTAGGAAACAGTTCTTCAAATTGGCAAACTGATGATGTCTCAGTCCCCCTACTTTCTTTGTATTTTATTGTATGAAATACCAATTATCAAGATTTTCTGCCCCAAGGACATAAAAAAAACGGATTAATCCTTGTGGAATGTTCAAGGTCACAAGTGCTTTTACTTATTTCAGTATGAGGGACAGATTTTCTGTATACGCAATATATGAAAAAATGAGATCAATAGGATTTCATATAATAAAATACACAAGAAGTAGGGGGACTGTGACATCATCAGTTTACTCATTTGAATATTCAAATATTCAAATGAGACAATGAGACAATTGCCAAGAACTGTTTTACAAATAAAATCAAGACCTTAAAAAATGCATAACTTTGTTATTTTTCATCCGATTTTGATGAAATTTTCTGTGTTGTGCTTGATGAATTTTACTTAATTTTACAAAACTTTTTCATTTCAGCCCGGACTCTTCCTTTAAAGGAATTGTTTAACTTTTTGGGGATCTAAAGAAAAGAATTACTCTTCTGCCTAATGATGTACAATGTAATCGTAATTGCAAAACTGGCTTTAGGATGTTTCATTGCCAAGATGTTGATAACTAATTATCACCATTTATATGAGCATTCCTTAGTGTACTTACGTTAACATTGCAGTCAATAGAGGTAAAATGAACTGTTATTTCTAGAAATTTGCCCTTTTATACTTATTGTGAAGCATGTAATGGTGCTTAGGAAATGAATTCTTCAGGATTTCTTCTTGACACATTATTACAAGCTTTGACAGCATGTAGGCCCCCACAGCTCATACTTGCAAACCTTCACAAAGTTACAAATTTTTGTTTAACAAAACTGAAATGTTTTGATTTTCGTTGTCTTGATGTAGATCAAAGAAGAGATACAAAAGAATGTGTTAGGGATTGCTAGAGACCTGTTCCCACTGAAGGAAGGTGATAGCTATGTGACTGAGCTACCGGCAAAGGGTCTGACCAGGGATGACATCTTGGATAGGGTTAGCAAAAAATACAAGCCCATGGGTAAGTCTAGGATATAACTAAGTTCGATTGCCAAACCATAAAAGCTACTCACATAGCTGACAGATGACTAGTAATTGAATATCAATTCTTCAGTATTCAAAACTGGATTCCCCCCCCCCCCTCCAGGATTTTTTTAAACCATGGTTTGGCCAAAACTTTTGAAACATGGGAGGAAGTTATTTACGGGCATTTTATCAAAGATGCTGCATATCTCCATTTAGGTTACCATGGTTATCCAGTTGTACTCATAGGTCATTGACACAACAATGAGGTTCCCTTTGCAGCCAATGATAAAATAATTGGCTGATCACGAACTTGATTCGTTAACGGGAATCATTCATAGAATGGTCTTCAATTAAATAGGTTTACTTTAACCCCAAGCTCCTATTATGTTGCTATACAAGTCAATGGAAAATTGTCATTTTGGTCATAGGAATAAAAGGACCTTGCACCAAGTGGCCAAACTTTATTTTCAATCATACCATGAAGCCATTCATCCCTAAATTGTTTCTTCACTCCTTTATATTCACAGGGGGTATCGATTGGAAAGGAGGTAAAGTGTCTGGTTGTGTGTATGCAGGAACAGATGAACTAGCTTCACTAGCATCCAAAGTTAGTTTCTCTCTTATTATTTTAAAAACAATGTTGATAATATCAAGCCCTGGTTATACACCTTGTATATAGGCAATCTGAGGTGCCAGTAGCTGAGCTAACCTGACATGGCACTCAATCTTTTCTCACTGTTACCTTGCATGGGTCAAGTGTGTCAAATATTAGTTCATGTCTTTGCAAAACAAATTGATGTTCTGGTACATTATAATTAGATGACAGATTCCTTATATGGTTGGTTGGAAGAGTTTAAATAGTGGACGATGAATACTTGTTAGGATTTAGTTCTGGGACTTGATCACGATGAATATTATGGATGTCGTAATTGTAAACATTGATATTATTACTGGAGCTGTTAACTAGTTTGAAAATTTACTCAAATCTCATTTTACAGATGTACGAGGACTTTGCATGGACCAACCCCCTCCATCCTGATGTCTTTCCTGATGTTCGGAAGATGGAAGCAGAGATAGTTGCCATGACACTCAAGATGTTCAATAGTCCCAAGTCTGGCTGTGGCACGGTCAGTCAGATTTAACCTTATTTTGTTTTGTTACTGGTCACATATGAATGCTTTCTATGGAATTTATTTTTGATATATCCAATTGCGATTACTCTTCCAACCCTCTAAATGTTTTTTTTTTTTTTTTTTTTTTTGGGGGGGGGGGGTTGGGGGCAGGATGAGGTTCTGGGTTCTGAAGAAGAAAAATCTGTGTCATCAAGAATCTAAATATAGAGGCTCCCCCCATGGACAGCTACTTGGGCTATTTCAGCTGCTTTTGGGGGTACATTTTCCCTGAGCAACTATATACAGTGTGTCCCAGAAAGAACTATACACTTTTGAAATGGCTACCAAGTAAGAAATATAGGGTTTCTTGGAGGGAAATATTTATATGTAGATAAAGCTCATATCCTCAACTATTATTTGACACCA
Organism: Paracentrotus lividus; assembly: GCA_940671915.1. Classification (NCBI taxonomy): domain Eukaryota; kingdom Metazoa; phylum Echinodermata; class Echinoidea; order Camarodonta; family Echinidae; genus Paracentrotus; species Paracentrotus lividus. The sequence continues at coordinate 10,869,961 of CALNVZ010003433.1, forward strand.
AAATGTCCAAAAATGATGCATGCTTCAATGAGCAATTTTTTTGTGAAGGACACTAAAACGAGGCTGCGCAGGAATTCGCTATGCATTTACCACCCGCATATGGGCGGCCAGAAGAGGCAAAATAAATAAAGGGGTAAAATAAATAAAGGGGTGAATCGGCTAACAAAGACAAAATACACCAAGATACAAAACAACAAACATCAATAATATAATTATGAAAACAAAAAAGGTAAACCATTACGTTTTTGCATAATATCTTGATTTATTTTGTCTTTGTTAGCTGATTCATGTCATTATTCATGCTGACCCTTTTGGGCACCCATATGCAGGTGATAAATGACTAGCGAATTCCTGCGCAGCCTTGTTTTTGTGTCCTTCACAAAGATGGGTGTTGCTCATTGATGCATGCATCATTTTCAGACTTTTTGGTGTCAAATAATAGTTGATCATATGAGCTTTATCTACATTATTATTGTTCCCTCAAGAACCATATATTTAGTATTTGGTAGCCATTTCAAAAGTGTGTAGTTCTTTCTAGGACACACTGTATTGTGAGTGTTTTAATATCTCTATACCATTTTTGTACACATTTGTACTGCTGCCTCATCTGTCTACATATATTCTGTTTTTCCTTTTTTAAAGCTACTTCTCTGTCCCCCCCCCCTTCTCTCTTTCTCATTCACTTTCAGTAATGTCTTTATCGCTTTGATCTCTCGAATTTACTTGTTGCTTAGAGGTTTCCTTCTCCTCCATTCCTTTGCAATTTAGTACTTATTTGATTTTGCATACATCTACAATAAACCCTCTGAGCATTTGAAACAAATATTATTCATTTTTTTTCAGATGACGACTGGAGGAACTGAGAGTATTCTAATGGCTTTGGCTTCATACAGAGATTTGGCCGCAGAGAGAGGCATTGAGTACCCAGAAATGTAAGAATACGTTCAGGCAATGAACACTTGGTTACATGTGTGTGGAATAACAATTTTAAACTGTTAATGAATTAGCCCCATCCAAGCCTGCCTCTACCTATACACTATGTTCTTGATCTTCGTTCTGAAACAGAATTAGCTAAGTTCATGACAATGACAATGCTTATGTCTAACAAAGATATTTTATTCACAGTTGAGCGTAATAAGTGTGAAATCTCAATCTCATCTGAATGGTGGAAAAAAGCAAACTTGAAGGTGTATTGATATACCTTGTGGATGATAATTTATCCTAAATATTTTTCATGAAGTCTTCCTAGCTTGATACCTGTATTAATTCCAAGGGTTTCATGCACTAGTATCAAACTATCTGATGGCAAGTCAGAAACAAAGAATTCCAAACAAGTTTATTTTCATTCTTGCAGTATTGCTCCAGTGTCTGCTCATGCTGCCTTTGACAAGGCTGCCCATTACTTCAGAATGAAACTCATTCATGTACCTCTAGACCCAGTCACTCAGCAAGCAGATGTCAGGGTAGGTGTTAGAAGTATAATAATCTTTCTTGACAGGATTCAAAGTGTTGATTTGATCAGCGTTGCTTCTGCAAATTTGCAACACTCTGACTTTTCTTTGCTCATTACACAATTTTGCCCTATTTGGATTCCTTTTGTGGTTACTGACCCCCCCCCCCCCCCCCCCCTAAGAAAAAAAAATAAATAAAAATAAATAAATAAATAAATAAATAAAATAAAATAAATCCATTAAAGACACATTTATATATCTAGCTATCTATGTTTTTCTTTTCATATGTTTTAACACCAAAGAAATATAAAGTAAAATTTCCTATTTGTCATGGATATGAATCATTATTACATGTTCTTTCATCTGTTGCCACTTTAGGTATTATACAGTTTCCCATGTATTAATTGATGTATTCATTTATTCATCTATCTCTATATCTATCTACCTATCAATTTACCTATATACCTATATCTATGTATGTATGTATGTATCTATCTACCAACCTATCTATTTATCTGTCTATCTGTTTCAGGCAATGAGGAGGAAGATTAACAAAAGGACCGCAGTACTGGTGGGCTCAGCTCCGATGTTCCCGTTCGGTGTCATGGATCCTATTGAAAAGATTGGAGAGGTAAACATTAAGTTTAATTAGATCAGCAATATCATTAACACTCCGCCAAAACAGCTTTTGCCTCTTGACACTTCTCAATGTGACTTGAAATATTTTGCCCAACACATTAGGAATTTGTTACTGAATGGTATAAACAATTGTCATGCAATATGCCATTTGATTCTTATGTTTTGCATGTTTGCTCTGGATATCAAAATGTATTGGAAAATACTTTTCATTTTGATTTTGATCCAGAACCATTTTCCTGTAGTCATTCATGCTTGATACTATATTAAAGATTAATCACTTCAACATAAGGCTATTTATACCATGTAATAAAAACATTACGAAAATTAGAAAATTTCCCAATCTAGTAAAAATCATGAAAATATATGTATGTGAAAATATTGGCTTATACATTATCTGCATTTACTCCTTGGTTTTCTTGTATATCTTTAGCTTGGTGACTACTACAACATTCCAGTGCATGTTGATTCATGCCTCGGTGGATTCCTTGTACCTTTCATGGAGAAAGCCGGTTTCTCTCTGGCTCCCTTTGATTTTAGGGTTAAAGGTGTAACAAGCATCTCTGCTGATACTCATAAGGTAATGTGCAATGTCAGATTTACAGAAAATTCCAATTCATAAATGTTTATACTATAGAGATACCGTACTGAGTTCAATCTTTTTCTTGAAAATCAACTCATGTTTTTTTTTAAATGACTACAGTTCGACCTCGCTTATATGGCCATCATTAACCAATGTCCTCTATCAACCTACAGTGGACTTTGGCCAGATTCTCTCTTTTTTCCCCCTTTTTTTAATTAACACAAAAGTCTTTTTTTCTCCCGTTATTCATATTATTTGTATCTCCTTACACAAAGAAAAACTTTATGATCATTTATAATCATTCATCCCATAAATCCCACCTCTCAAGGCTATTAAATCTTCCCCTATAAATTTTGATAAAAATGCCATATGGTGTCCCAGTGCATAAGCTATGCATTACTCTCACAACCGGCCATATCACTTTTACGGATGGGTGCTGGTCCCAACATGGCTGGAAAAACAAGGTTGAACTGTATCTCCTTGTAGTACTTAGAAATTTCCTCAACCTTTCCAGACATTTCTGGTTTGTCCAAGGCTTCTAAATCAGGCTGAGTCAGGTCTTCTGACCATCATCTGAGTCTTCAGCTCCCAGACAGATTCCATATGGGTTTCATGTCAGGTCTTTGACTTGTCAACTCCGGAACATACACATAATATAATCTTCCAGTTGTAATGGTAGCATATTAATCACAAGGAATATTAACAGAACTCATCCAGTAAAAAGAATGACTAAAATCTCAATTCTAAAAATGAGAAAGATATGAATAATTTTGAGGACAACTTTGTTCTACATATTCTAATTCTTGTCTCTTTTCTGCAGTATGGATATGCTCCCAAAGGCTCGTCAGTGATCTTGTACAGGGAAAAGCAACTCCGTCATCCTCAGTTCTTTGTGTCCCCTGATTGGACAGGAGGTATCTATGCCACGCCCACTATTGGAGGTATGAAGACATGAAATGGAGAGAGGAAAGAGAGACGAATTGTGTCGAGAAAAAACAATAAAAATTAAAAGGTCGAAAAACAAGGAAATACATAAGAAATTTAAAAAACAATAAAATGCATAAGAAATTGATTTTGGTACTAGATTCTTTTTCTTTTACAATTCTTAGGCATGCTATAAAGAATATTTTCACAAAAAAATTAGCTTTCTAGGAGCTTTAATTAGTGAATTAGAGAAAAAAGTATGATTTCATGAATAAATTAGCATAATTAATTCATATAAAATAAAATATATGAATTTAGTTCAAGTTACCTATACAACCGTGTAGATTATGTCATTCTGTACCTTTTTGCAAATTTTCATCGCGATCCCGAGATCTTAGGGGGGGCCTTAAAGGCCCCCCCCCCCCCCCCCCCCCCCCCCCCCCCCCCCCCCCCCGCCCCCGGACCTAAATCTCGCAAAATAGCCCAGGTAAGTTAGGGTTAATGCATAGAAATCATATTTTATGAGCTTATTTACACTTGATTGTCGATTTCATTTTTAGCGATGAGAAACCTTCAATATAAAGGTCACCTGCCAATAGAAGGTTACCTAAATATTTTCTTCTACTGCAAAGAAACTTTGCTAATCGTTTATAGTGGTCACTTTGTCTGATTCACTTAACCCGTTGTATACTGAGAACTTTTTTACAAAGCTGAATGAATTGTGATTGTCAAGCATGCTTGCAAGAAATTCTTTTCATTGAAAGGTGAAACAAAGACAGCTTTAAATAGATCAATGTCAGATGATTTAAATGATATAAGGTCTTTATATGTTTATGCAATCATGAGTGAAATAAACGGTCGACAAGAGGGATGTTCTATGTTTCTTCAGCCCGTATATATGCGGGCTTAGTATATAACGTGTTAAATATTCTTGATAGACAAGTTTTACTGTATACAGGTGAGCACTATGGATACTTGAACTCTAAAGAGTGGTGGCCACAAATGGTGGATATGCAATGGCCACAAAAATTCTACATCGTACATACTTTTATAAACGGAGGAGATCGCTTTCCTGCATAAATTGACCCATGACCACTACATACAACGTGCATACAACACAAGCTACGTTGCACACACGTGCCACCTAGCCTACCACCTGTATATGTTTTATTTTCTCTGTGACTACAGGTAGTCGAGCTGGAGCAATTATTGCTGCTTGTTGGGCTACCATGATGTTCATAGGTGAAGATGGATATGTAGAGAACACCAGGAAAATTGTTGCTACTACCAGGAGGATTGCAGAAGAGTGAGTATTGAGATAATCTTGAGCGCTAATAACTATCAAGAATAAACCAATCTACTGCTGTATTCACTGTAATTTTTCTCGCTTTGTTGCCTCAAAACAAATTTGTGGGTTCTTAAATTCGTGCTGCATTTATGTACGAACGCAACTGAACCCATTCAAAACATGCATAAGAAACCATACTCATATTTTCGCATGTTTTTTGCGCCTTACAATCTTTGCGCAAGATCCGCGAAAAATGAGTGTACCACAATTATTTCCACGATTACAGTATTAAAAAAAAGAGAAGGGTGTTTTACCTGGTGTATTGCACCTAGCCACTCCCCGGTAAGGTCTAATCTAGACTGTTGCGATAATACTCCAATAGGAGGTCTGCACAGTATTGGTAGAAGAAAAAGATCCAAACAAATTTGCACAAAATTATAGTCCTGTAACATTGATACAATCACTTTGTTTTATAAATGCATGTTCTAATCTGCAATGTTTGATAGAAAAGGACTCAAAAACATCTAGTGCCTTGAGATAATTCTATGACTGGAGTGTGAATAAATATGTTATTGCAATGATCCAATGGTTCCTTATTCTTCCTTTGACTACCAATTCAATTGCTATTTAGTTCTTCTGTTGAATTATTCAAGTTTTATCGTAAAAATGTGCCTCCGTTGTTGTGGCTATGATGGAAAAGGGATTGAATAACATAAGTTTTTTTTAAATGAATTTCTTTTCCGATGTGTAGAGTTCAGAAGATTCCAGGTCTCTTTGTATATGGCAACCCTGAGGTCAGCGTGGTAGGAGTGGGGTCAAAGGTCTTCAATATCTACCGTCTTTCAGGAGCACTTACCAAGCGAGGATGGAATCTTAATTCCCTTCAATTCCCATCAAGGTAGGTAATATGAATTATGATATTGCATTTAGGTAGAGGATTTAGGGTCTTGTGGAACAGTCATGGACTGGAAAATATGAGGTACACCTTTCTTTCTATTTTTGTTAATGTCCATCTATATGTAGTTTGACCTTTACTCAAAATGGGAGACGTTATGCGGCGGTCACAACTCGCTGTACCTTCGACGTGCAACTCCCTACGATGGATTTCGTAGAAAATTTGTGCAGCGTATGTACCATGCAGGCACGTTGCCTGTACGACCTGCAGGAAGTTTTTCCAATACCCTTACTACAGAAACGCAGGAATCGCAGAAATTGACCCATGACCTCTTTGTGCATTGTGCATGCAACAACGGGTACGATGATGATTGCACGTGCCCCATAGCCTACGATGAGTTGTGACCGCCGCATTAGCGGGGTGGGGGGTAGGGAGGTTTACCAAGTCATCTGTAAAGTCATATATGTAGCTTTATGAACAACATGGTGAGACACACCCTCGGAGTGACATATTATTGGTGTTTAGTTTATCAATAATATGACTTGAGCATTGTTCTCTCTATGCATTAGCTTCTACCTACATTTATTATTTTTTTTAACCATCTCTTGTTTGCTTTATCAAAACAGGGTTGCAGTACATTAATTTCAAAGACTATTAAACACATTTCTTTATTCTGACCAGCTCATATATATATTATATACATTTTCTTTTCTCTTATATTTTCACCGTCATATTGATATTTTAAAACATAAGTGAACATTCAACCTGTGTGTATAACTTTTAAAAATGTGTAGTAGAGTTGTCATTAATCAACCAACCTTTTTTTCACATATTAGCTTGCATCTGCTTGTAATACTTTTAATATTGAAGGCTATAAAAATCTCTCATTTTATTTTCTAGTTCACATCCAATATCTCTGCAATCTGCCAAATGTATTTTGGCGTTATGGAACAAATCTAACATATCCAATCCATCCGTTCATTCATTATCAAATATCGTTTCTGTCTAATAGCTTCCACCTGTGCGTAACGCTCCGTCAGACTTATCCAGGAGTAGCGGAACAGTTCATCTTAGATGTCAAGGAATGTACAGAGGAGATTATGAGAACACCTAATGAGAAAGCAGAGCTTGGCAGCGTGAGTACCAACTCCCATGTATACATGTATCTACTTATTTTTTAAATTATAGAAGCACTATATTTGAGAGGCATTCATTTGCTTTTGCCACCCTTGACCCTGGGCTTAGTGAGCAGTTGATAGTTTAGAAAGAAATTGGGTAAATGCCTTGAACCAGGGCTCAATAAAAATTTTCATATCGGATAGATTGATATGTAGCGCCACTTTTTCTTGGTAAAATAGGTATCATGAGCTTGTCTGACATAGCACAAGCTGCATTTTGTCTATTCATGTATGAATGTGCAGTAAAACTGGGTCTTTGTCATCACAGACTTCTGAAAAGTAGTCTTTGGTTGATGTGAGTTTGCTGTGGATAAATAAATTCAATCAATCAATCAACTCCTAATAAAGAAGCATTGATGATTCTATTATGTTTGGAAACTGGTGTATTGTTACGATTCTGTTTGGTATGTCGCATTTTCAAGAAATACAGCCCCCAAGATACATAAATCTTGTTAACGATTAAGCTGTTATTTTCCGCAAACTTTTTGATTTGCAGAACCAACGCAAGATTTATTGCAACCATCAAATATGCGGCATAAGCCATAAAAAACCCAGAAATATATCTGTTCAAGTAAATAACAGCTTTACAATAAGCACATCTTTTAGTACAGACACATAATTTCTATGTCAAGGTTTATTCTTTTCTTTAGAATAGTTTCAAGATCAGTCATTGATTGAATTTGATATTTTTTCCATGCCTGGTTTCACTGCCGACTACTGCTTTGAACACTCATACAATGTTTTAATTCCAGCGTTATTGATTTTCCCTACACAGGCTGCTATGTATGGGACTGCCCAAGCTATTCCAGACCGCTCCTTAGTGACAGACCTAGCCAGAGGGTATCTAGATGCCTATTACCTACTGATCCCATCGAATAAGCGTCATTAATTTTGTACTATGGTGTTTTAATGATTTTTTTCTCTACATGAGTAATTATGTATGGGACTAACCAATCTATTGCAGGCCATTCCCTGCCAACTAGCGAGGTAACAATAAGGATTTAATTATTGCGGGTCCTTTCAAATGAGCACTTTTGATTATGGTGACCACTGTGTTGATAGCACCTAGTATGATTTAAAGTCAAAGAAGTTGTTCATCTTGTCTTTTGTATTATATTATTGTGTTTATTTGAAACAAGATTTGTAACTGCAGTCTTTCAATAAGAAGCTGATAAGCTGATATTGTATTTGATAAATGAATCCTGTGCCAGCATATCCATCTACCTTCGCTTTTGATTGTTTTAAACAGAAATATGGTAAAAAAAAACATATAAATGCTGTGAATATAATGAGCAAAATAATATGTTTAATTTGTATGTTGTGCCTCATATATAATATATATTATATATGTTTGATAATGTTTGATTTATTGAGATTTACGTTTAAGAAAACTTTGTAATTATACAATAAAATGTGCCTTTTCCCCAAATACTTTGTGCAAATTTGTTTATAGCTACAGTGTGTGTGTGTTAGTTAAATGATAGATAAAACAAAAAGTCAAGATATTTGGCAGGAGAATTATGTCAATCTTGTACTTGTATGTTTATTTAATTACAACTTAAGTTTTAAATCTAGCAGCGATGTCATTTTGTAATAGGGTTTATCACAAGATATTGAATGAATGAATATTCAGCATTAAGCGAAGGATACTCTAAAACTTACATTCCATTTTACTGACACATTCCAATCCTGTTATAATGAACACAGATACAATAAAATTTTGTTATGACAAGGCCATTTTTTCTGCCCAAATACATATATGCTCATATATGTGTGTGCCTATTTGATCAGTATAATGACATTTTTTTATAACCAGGGGGGTGTTTCTCAAAGAGTTAAGTAGACTTAAAAATCGCACTTAACTCGTTATTTTTGTGCGTTATATTACGCATCACCTCATTGGTCAGAGCATGCCCAGGGGATGCGCGCCATTGTGAAATCTATCAATTAAATTGCGCGTTGTAAAACAAGATGCGCGTAGAAGTTAGGTGCGACTTTAAGTCGACTTAACTCTCTGTGAAACACCCCCCTGGTATTAAATGGCTTGGTCTTAATTGCCATCCGATTGTAACAGGAATGGATTGTACCTATATAATTTTTTCCATTTCTATTTGTTCAAAACATGTTTTTATTTTGCCAAGTGCTATTAATAATTAGGCAGACTATTTCATATACATGTATTGATTAAATTCCAAATCTGTGTTAGTAAAGATATGAAAATGTATCGCCGTTGGGCTGATAAAACCCAATTTTTCAAAAAATGTGAAATGTTCAGGAGAGCAAACTATGGATCGCCTTTTTTTGGACACACTGTGATGGTTTCAATTTTAGGATAAGGGAACTAGAATTTTGACAGAACGTGACTTGACTGATTACCTAGAGATTGAGCAAAAAAGGGAATTTTCACAAAAATTTGAGATATGAGGTTTTATCAGCCCATTGACGATCTTATGTAAAGTAATTAAAGTGATTTGTACAAGATCTTACAGTACTCTCTTTAATCAAATAAGAATGTTATTTTTCTGTTGAAACTGGAAATTAGTTGAAATCTTTTGTGTATAAATTTGGTTCATTGTGCTAGATATTTTATACATTTGTATCATTCCTGAGTCATTATGGGCAACTTTTGTATTACCTTTTCATAAAAACAAATTACAAAATATTGCTAAATGGATATCAAAACAAGTTTGATTATCATCCTAAGGATGGTTTAAACATTGTGATGCATGTCTGACTTGTATTATGAGAGTTTTCTTTACATTATTGACCTTTTAAATATCTATTCAAACATCAACAGACAATAGATTACAGTTTTTGAGTACATACATTTCTTGTTTTAACAGTTTTGTATTAAACCAGTCTAACTGTGAAAATTTTATCACTTTAACCCTATTCTGACTGGGGGGGGGGGGTCAATTTGACCCCCCTGTACAAAATCCGCGACTGCCGCTCAACCGCTGCAAGTCGGGACCCGGCGCTCTATGACTTTTTTCTTTCAAATGTCCCGCAACTTTTGACACCAAGTTCGAAAAAATCAGAGACCCCGTTGTCGCGTTACGCAACATTATGTAATCACATGTCAGGCCAAAATTGAACTAAAATCGTCATTTTGCATGCGTTTGTGTACAAAATACTGCTTTTCCTAAATTGCTTTATAACACTGATAAATGTGCCTTCTGAGCTTTTTGATTGATTGAATTTGTTTTTATATTGATCAAGAAACATTTCTTAAGCATTAAAAATTACAAAAACAAAGAAATACATAAGAAATAAAAACAATAGAATACATAAGAAATTCACAAAACAATAGAATACAAAAGAATTAATTTGAAATTTCTGAATTTGTCAATTCAATACTGTTGACTTTGCTACTTAGCAACTTTTAGAAAAAATTTGAGCTTCAGAACTATGTTTATTAATGAAATATTAACGATTTCAATGAAAAAGCATCTAATTTGCATACATGAGTATGCATAAATTAGCATAAATTAAATACGTGAATTTTTTTTCGATAAAAAATATATCAGCGGTACCCTTTACATGTGCAGCAACGTTTGTGCAAAATTTCGCGGCGATCGGACCATCCGCGGCCGAGATCTCAGGGGGGTCAAATTGACCCCCCCCAGTCAAAATCTCCTCTTGAAAAGCCCAGTCAGAATAGGGTTAATAGAGAGACCTCTTCAAAATTTGCTGGCAAACAGTGACAGAGATAAGCTAAATTTTGTACCTCCCCCAGCTAAAGTTCAACTTTTTAAAATCATACATTGTTCATGTGAATATTATAAGATAAATTGATTTGAGAAGAAGCTGGTTTGATTCATAATTTCCGATAACTTTGAATTTTTCTCTGTATCATGATATTGTTATCATTGTAGTTTTTTGATAATTGGATTTGCTAGGCATGGCATTTGTATGGGTGCACGAAATACAATGATATTTTTAAAGCAGTTTTTAATTATAAACAAAGATGTTGTTTTTTTCAAATACATGCTCATAAACTTGAAGATTCAAAATGCAAAAAGGAGTGTATTTTAGCAAACCTGGAAAAGCTCTCAAGTTTTTGGTTTTCATTGGATTTTCTAAAAAAAAAATTTTTAAAATTACACAATATAATTTTTTTTGTCTTATATATATTATGCTGTACCTTCATTGCAAATGTGATTGATTTGGTTTACCCAGTTCCATTTATTATATACTGAGAAATACATGTATGCAAATGCTTGTGATATTTTTCTTTTACTACTATGTGTTAATAAATTGGTGATAAAAATTATATATCTATATATTACAACACACTTTAATGATTCGAGGATGTAGGCCTACAAGTACATAGTTTATATATAAATCTGTTAACATCTTTTTTTTTCAATATATGCCAGTACGTGGTAATTATGAAATCAATATGAAAATATAATCTTTTCTCAATAGTATTATCATATTCAATGACTGGAATAAAATCCTATCTCCAATCAATTCAAAACTTTTATTTATTTATTTATCTTTTATTTATTGTTTTTTTTATTTTTTATTATGTATCTTTAGAGAGTCTGAAGATGAAACCTAGTACATGTATCTTAAGAATGAGTTATGTTTTGTGCATTTAGTTTGGAGTATGAAAAACAAGAAAGATACATGATTAAAAGAAGTTCTGCTCATAAACTATCATAATTAAAAAAATATATATATTTGCAGAATTGCCCAAAAGGCAGCTAAATTTCTATAAAATAATTTTTGATTTTTTGTTTTTGTTTATTGTTTTCATATACTTTAGAGATATGGAATGAAAATCAAAGCTGGGTTATACTTTTGGTAAGAATGAATAATACATGTATATTGGCCTCTTTTAAAATACTCCCAACTATAAAGTTAATTGTTGATTACACAATTTTGAAAAATTGGAATTTGACTGTTTGAGAAGATCTAGGATTAGGTTAGAACTCATTCTCCAAGATATATACATTGTCTTTCATTTTTATCTCGAAGTAAACTCGAGATTTAATAGATTATATTTTGAGATTTAATGTATACCCCAGCTTTAATCTGCTGTGACTAAGAATGTTGTGTTATTGAAACAGATTTGATTAGTCCTTGACTTTTAAACTGGAAAAGGGAAGTAGGAAAAGGCTTATTATTATCAGGCATGAAAATTTTCAGCTTTTCAGCTGATTTCAGTGTTTTTTTCTTCCTCCAATGTATGATTTCAATGTTTTCCCCCTCAAATGTATGCCTTTTTTATAGCCAAAATTTAGCTATTTTGCCACTATTTCATGACGTGTTCAGCTTTGTTTTAAAATAGTCTTTTCAGTGTTTTTATCACCAAGCAATTTTCATGCCTGTATTATACACAATCGCCTCACTTTATTCTGCTCTCTTGTACTCATTTATCTGATAGAAACGTGAATCTTCAAAATGCTGTAGCATAGTATTCTGATTTTAAAACTAATAATTTTACTTCCATATACTGAAAAAGACAATCATAATTAAATCTATAATAATATGATATAGCGCACGCACGTTTGAGCTAGATTGCAGACTCTAATATGAGTCCAAAGTTCAGTGTATATATATATCCCGATTGATTGATAACAAGTTTTTCTGATATCATGATAATGACAGAATTATGAACAATGTGGAATAAACAAAAAACAAAACACACAAAGAGGGGATAACTGATACGGTACTTGACTCTGTGTCAGTTGATAATTTCCGTATATTGTACTTTGCATTGTCTATAACACCAATATTATCAGTCGTGCACTGCAAAGATCATGCAGGTAGTGCAATGCAAGTAGCCAAAGTGACCTAGAATTTTTGTGAACTTTTTCACAGCTGATACGTATACGGCCACAAGCATGCTAGAGTTCCTTTATGTATTGTAGATAAAGGGACTCTACCACCAGCTGTACTGTAGCGACCTCTTCGAATCGATTTCGAGTATTACGTAATCGCGCTAACAATATTCAACAAGTTGTAAGATGGATATTGACTCGGTGTTTCATTCAGTTTTAGAAGGCGGGGTAAGTTTTCATTTTATTTAATTCTGAAATATGAATGTATATTGGAACTGTGTCAGTGCTGTGTTTGGATGTTGATGGACAAAATAACGCAAAAAGTTAAAAGAAAAGGGTTAAAACATAAAAGGAGGCGTCGTGGGGGTGTGGTATTGGTATAGAGGGCTTGCTGGCCCCCGCGCAGCCCGGTGGTTTGGGTGTATTAAAAGGGTAGTAGGCGGGCAGGTTGGTGCGTCATGTATGATCATAGGCAGAAATATTCCACCGTTCTCTGGTTTTTTTCTAACATTTAACAATATTTTAGATTTTTTTTTTATTTTCCAGAGACCGGTGGAAGTTTACTACATACGTTTACGTAGGGGGTCTACAACGCCTCTCGTGGCTGCTTTTCAGCCATGTAGAAACCAATGGCCCAAGTTTTTTCGCGATCACGACATCGTTAGCTTTGTCTATGATTTTTTTTACTTTAGAACATATTTTAAACAGAATTATTACGCTGCAAATGATCACTATAATATTACCGTTATTATGATGATAATAATTCTAAAATTATATAATAAGAAATGTAAAAACGAAAGACTTACTTTCTGCCAATGTGTTTTCGCCGATCTTTCACTAGTTACTCGATTCAGAAACAATGCGCATGCGCGTACCCGGTATTTTTGCATTATATTCATTTAAAAATGGCGACCACTTAAAAAAGTACGAAGAAGATGACTTTGGCCGAAATGTTTGTCTGATACGAAGTTATGAAACAAGATTATGTAAGTAAAGAACGATTTTGATAACATTTAATATGTATAGATAAAAAATATCACTATAATTTTTTGAATATCGAGGGGGAAAAAGGGGTAAAATGCGAAATTATTGTGGACTGTTGAGATTCTTAACGCAAAGATGCCTGCTCTCGTAGGGATCCCTGTGATAAGCGTATGTACGATTTTCAGTCGCTTATTTTGTATTGTATTGAGCATTCAAAGTTTAACCAATGCAATCCCAAAATAGCGACTGAATCCTTCGGTCTAGTATGATCACTCATCTGTCCTATGCTATGGTTTGAAGTTGTGATGAAGATCTATGATAAAGAAAAATTAGATTACTCTTGCAAATGGTAAGCTATATTTTGGGGTAACGATTTGAACTGAGTGAGTGGAGTAAACTTAGCAGTAGAGGCGCCGGTCCAGAACAGCTGATCATCTGCATAAAGATAAACACTGACCGTCTGCATAAACAATGACGTTTTCCAAATTTTGCCGTCATCAGTAACAAGGTTTGTCTTCATTTATGAAGACGCCTGTTTTCTTTTTGGACCTACGGGATTTGGATGGCAGTTACGGAACTTGAGAGTGCTATAATTAGATTCCTTATCATCAATTACCCTTTTACCACTTTTATGACTTGTCCGTCTTCCCAAGGATATGAAAGGGATTAAGTGTCAATAACTGTGTTGTAGATATGGGGAGCATGGCACAGTAAAGCTTCAGAGTGGAGTTGGCATCAAATGGGAGGCTATTTTTTTTACTGTACAGTGTCCTTATAAACAAGGACAAGTCCAGTAATCTGAGACGACCTTTGTTTTTGGACAGGCGCCTCTACTGCTTAGATAGGCTTCATGGCAACCAGACTATATCTTGTATGATCAAGTTTTAATCCTGTAACAAAGGGTTTTTGAGGTTTTAAGAATTTACAAAGTACATTTAAGCATAGGCATATGCCTAATTTTTTTAAAGCTAGGCCTATAGACAAAATGATAGGCCTAATATATGCCTATCAAATAACCATGGAAATATACTTTTCATATTCATTGATTTTTAGCGTATTATTTCATTAAATATATCACAATAGTTTTGTCATGAGATTAAAAAAGAAAAGAGATTTGATGAAAATTTGCTTGTTCGAAAACAAAATTAATAAAAGTATTCATGAGTAAAAATTTCTTCAGAATGATAGTTTGTCGTATATATTACTGGATATTTCCTTTTATTTTTGTTTGAATAGTCATCAGTAGGTCTTGTATTGGCTGAACAGCTTGATGATCTGGACGACACTCTATCAGAATGGCCACCGGTCCTTCTAGTTGCCCTAACCGCCTTGGTAGTCTCACTTGCCATGGAGACGTACAGATGGTATGCAGACTCCGATTTGAGTGAGTAATTATACCACCTGTCCTTTTATCTGAATTATAGTACACCCATCATTTTGGTTGCCATACACATGTCCCATTCAGATGGTATGCAGACTCCGATTTGAGTGAGTAATTATACCACCTGTCCTTTTATCTCAATTATAGTACACCCATCATTTTGGTTGCCATACACATGTCCCATTCAGATGGTATGCAGACTCAGATTTGAGTGAGTATTGTCTGAATTATACCACTGGTCCTTTTGATTGCCCTAACTGCTCTCGTAGTCTCTCTTGCCATGGAGAGATGGTATGCAGACTCCGATTTGAGTAAGTATTGCCTGACATATTGCCACATTTTAATAATGCAGCTCTAATTTGGTTTTAATGAGAAACAAATTGAGTCTTCTTTAATTGTCATATGTTTTTGATTTTGCCTTTAGAGTACAAAAAGTTGAGTCATTAATCTCATTAGTTAAGATAAAATTTATTTGGGATGTAAAATTTTGACCCAATCGCATTTATGCAAATTGAAATTTTATTGGCCGTATATATAGCTAAACATCATTCATGAAAACATCTTCATGAAAATAAATCATGCTTACAAATGTAATATTCTTATGGTGGTAAAATTCTTAATTATATATTTTCATATGAAGGATATAAGCTTTTGACCCAACTGTATTTTTGTTGAAGTAACAAATCATCCCTTCTTCGAATGAAAATTAACTCATAACAGTACAAAGAATTTACGATTACCCTTCAGTAAATGAAATGTTAGACTTATTCTCTGTATATGAATGTTATTCTAGCATTTCCAACATTTTATTCTAGCTCTACTGGAGAGAGGGAAAAGAAAATTCTTCAAGATCTTGAGAAGTGCACCTATTATTGGCACAAAGGTTGGTATACGTCTTTCTACAAAATCTAAATAAACATCTAAAATCTAATTATTATTGTTATTCATTTTGGCGCGTCACCTGTGCCATGGAAGGCGAAAAGCGAACCGAATCACTGTAACCCGTAGGTCTCTCTTCCCAATATAACTGATTGGGGGAATGCAGGTGGACCACTACACCGGGGTTTCCCCCTACTCTTATACGAATAGTGCAGTGGGTTCTTTAACGTGCAAAGGTGCAAAGGTGCAAAGGTGACTCTCCTTTGCACGGGACCTCCATTTAACGTCCTATCCGAGGGACGGAGTGTTTTGCACTGCAACATAGCCTGCGTCTATGAAACAGGAGAGGAGCACGTTAACACACAACCCAGGCTTCAGTCATCAGCCCGGGTTGGACTCTAACCCATGATCTTTGGTTTGACAGGCAGACGCTTTACCGATTGAGCCAACTCGCTCCCCTAAATGAATCTCTCTAAGATGCACCAATAATATATTATTTACACTCCTAAACTCTTTTGGCAAAATTCAAATCTTGTCTCAATCTTGGTTAATGAAAACTACAAACTAACTCTTTGTGAAATGAATTTTAGTGAATTAATTCCTCTCCATATTGTTAACTTTGATATTTTATGATGAAGTTGAAAAAAAGTAATGCACCAACT
The DNA here is from genome assembly GCA_940671915.1 of Paracentrotus lividus. Lineage (NCBI taxonomy): Eukaryota > Metazoa > Echinodermata > Echinoidea > Camarodonta > Echinidae > Paracentrotus > Paracentrotus lividus. The sequence continues at coordinate 10,886,611 of CALNVZ010003433.1, forward strand.
CAACGAAGATTCCAATACAGTGCAATAAAGGAAAAATGAAAGAGGATGAAATTACACAATAATATTAATGATGCCTTTTTCACCTCTTATGCAGGATCTCCATGTTTTTTATTAAGTATTTAGGCCTGACACAATGGAGATTACAGGGGACCAGGTTCAAATCAGCTCTTATTTCTCATTACTCTTGTGATAATGGGCAGTAATTCATAAGCCAAATTTGTTAACTGCAAAAAACAAAAACAAAAATAAACAAAACGATACAAAACAAACAGATAAACTTTTGTTGGTCTGTAAATATGTGATATTTGATGGTTTATAGTTCCACAGACATTGGTGTGCACATTGACTTCATCTGACCACTTTTAAACTATTTTGTTGTCTTTTCTGAAAAAATACAGATCAAAGAAGAATTGAAAAGTACCAAAACCAACATTGCCCAGTCGTCCTTCAAGCTTCCCAAGGGTGAAAAATACCGTACCAAACTACCCAAGACTGGAGTTCCTCAGAAAGAACTGATTGACATACTCAAGAAGAACTACAAAGGTCTAGGTGAGAGACTTTGGTATTTGGGGGGGGGGGGGTGGTCATATGGGTGAGAATTACCATACTAAAGCTACCCAAGACTGGACTCCCTAAAGGCCGGGTTACACTGGAACAGAATCAGCTGCGAATCCATCCGAATACACATGTTCGGGTGGACTCGGAAGCATTCTGTTACCCCTCCGCGAATGAGAGAAAATTCAGGAGGGATTCTAGAGCTTTCGAGGAGGAATTCGGCTCGTTTTGAAATGTTCAAAACCAGCCGAATACCTCTAAACTACTCTCGAATGTGGCCTCGACAAATTCCATTCGGGCCACATTCGGGTTGTATTCGGATGGAATTTGGTTATATTCGTGCTCTGACTCAGGACCTTTTCGGGACCTATTTGTCTCTGATTCGGGGAGCTCCCCGAATCAGAGATGAATAGGTTCCGAATCCACCAAATCCATCCGATTCAGGCCATATTCGGGCAGAATCGGTCTAAATTTATTCGGGAGAATTCGGCTCTGGTGTAACCCAGCCTTTAGAGAGAACTGATTGACATACTGAAGAAGAACTACAACGGTCTAGGTGACAGACATAGGTGTAGGGGGAGGGGTTCATCATAGTGAGAAATTCTATTTTTCTTTAAAAAAAAATAATAATAATAATAATAGAAAAATAAAATTAAAAAAAATGCCATCAGTTTGGGGACCATAAATCCCCCCCAGCACTTAATAGGTTAATTCTCAAATAGTGTTGCTTTTGTTTTGTTTTTGTTTTTTTCAGAGGAGATAGATTGGCAGAAAGGCAAGGTATCAGGAACAGTGTACACAGGAGAGCACCATGAAGCAATGGGACAGGTGAGTTCATCAAATGCCCTTCCACTGTACAGTAGCGGATCCAGTATTGGCTCTGAAAAAGAAATTACATTACAAATACACAAGCATAATGTAGCCGCTATTATTCCCAGATAATTGGGCCGTTAATATCCTTTGTCAAGAGTCAGAAGATGAATCTGGTCTCTTCCTCTACACATTCACAAACTGGTTGGCCTTCATTATCAAAGTCTCATTTGGCCTTGTACCAGCCTACTCCAGCCAGAAAGGCCAAGGTTTGCGGTATCCTGGAGGGAGGGACTCCTTTGGGCTGATGTTGATGGTAGGACGATGAAAGTTTGGTTTAGAAGGCCCTTGAAGGATCAAACTGCTTCCTCATTTTCCCATCAATGCTCAAGAAACCGTGACAATAACTTCATATCTTACAGACTGGTATATCCCTCTCTTATCATTCTGAATCTCTCTGTTTTACAGATCTTTGAGATGTTTTGTGGTGACAATCTGCTTCAGCCTGGTGTCTTTCCAGGACCTAGAAAGATGGAGGCTGAGATCGTAGCCATTTGCTGTGATATCTTCAAAGGTGGACCAGAGTCTTGTGGAACTGTAAGTTCAGGGCCTTTTCTTTTATTGGTTTTAAAAGGAAAGTTAACCTTGGATTTTAGTTTGTTCAATAAAAGCAGTAGAATATGAGTGCAGGGCCTTGTTGATAGAAACTTTTATGTCTATTATCATGATTTATGTTGGGTAATCATGACATAAACACAAGAAGCATATTATACATTTTTACCTGTATCAGACATCTGAGCTGGTCATTTACAAAACTGTATTGCCCTAGATTACATGAATATCAGGAAGGGATAGATTATTATTTGTATTTTCCTCATTCTCTATGCACGTACCCACTCTGCATGCTGAGACGACGCAAAATATACCTTTGTATTTTCCCTGGTCTCATATCCGGGCATCTTAGGACGTATAAAAGGAGATACGCGTCATATTGCTCCGCGCAGCAACAATTTACATCATAATGTTAATGAAGATAAGATCGCGACTTCATTATTACGTCACAATGGTAAAGCTCAGACCTTCTGATAAAAACACAACAAAGTAAGACCCTATTCTTAAAGGGTAAGATATCTAAATTTTCATGATTTTGCTCTAGATATCTGATTTGGATTATAATAAAAGTATTGACTGGCTATTCTTTCGGGGAACATCAAATATATTGCCCTTAAAAGAACCATATTGCCCTCGTCTAAAGACTCGGGCCAATATGATTCTGTTGCGGGCAATATGAGTTCCCCTCAAGGCCAGTCAATATTATATAAGTATACAGCTTCTGGGGTTTATGTCATGATTAACAACATGAATTGTGACATGAAGTTTCTAGCACCAGGGCTCTGGAGAGAAAATTCACAACAAAATAACAAATTTTTAAATATTTAAAGTATTGATTTTAAGTGGAACTGTAACTATTGAAAGCCAGAAATTGTTTTCTTTACTAGGGAGGATCTTTTAAAGATAATTTAAAACTGATTTGCTGAATTTGCTCTGCGACTTGTCTCTCATTTTGATATGATGCATCACAATTACTTTACGCATAGTTGAGCGAGAAGTGTGTGAAAGCTGAATGCTCAATCTCAATCTGTTTCAGTTTTTGTGCTACTTTTAATTTGAAAAAAAAATAAAAATAAAAATACATACCACTCTCTCTCTCTCTCTTCGGGAGGGAATGCTTATTCATTTTCCCTGAAAAAGAAAGAGACAACCCTACAATGTACAGTCTGTGTCCCAAAAAATGGTACAGTCGGGAAAAAATTATTTAGGTATGAAATCTTCTCAAATGATAAGTGAATGCAGTACCGACTTAAAGCCAAAAGATTCTTCTTGCTATTGCACTTTGTTTCGTATTAATTGCTTTTGTAAAACAAAAGTTATGCTAAATTTTGTGAGGCGATGAGCTAATGGAAAATAACCCCTGAATTCATGGCTATTGTGTGCAAAACCCATAGAAAAGCATGCACAAAATACATTTTTTCTTGATTATAGAAAACTTGTCATATCTCAAGATCTACTGCACCAAATGTGACAAAAAAAATTGCAGAAGAAATTCTGATTTTCTTTCTTAATGGAAATATCAAACATGTTTAGAATGTGATTAATGTTCATAATTTAAAAGAATGTTTTCCGCTTGTACCATTTTATTTGACACAGACTGTATATGCACACACATTTGATGAAAGTAAGCCTCTCAGGAAAACTGATTTGAAACTCACAAACAATTTTTCATATCATTTTTTTTTACCCTTTTAGACCACATCTGGAGGTACAGAAAGTATTTTGCTTGCATGTCTAGCTTACAGAGAATATGCGGCAGCGAGAGGAGTTCACAGACCAGAAATGTGAGAATCTTTTTTTAAAAACCATTTAAACCATTTTAAACTCTTTTCCAGCCATTAAATCACAATTGTACTCACGACAAGGATAATCTCTTCTTGCCCATGTACACAATTATTTTAAATATAATACATTTTAAATTTTGTTTTAAAAATAAAAATTGAAAATGTACTTGTTCATGCTAAAAATTAATGTGGCGTGAAAGGCTGGGGTTAAGTTAATAACTCAAACAAAGAGTGCAATCTCCTCTAATCTCTACCATGCTCTTCTGTATTTCTCCTAGTCTCATGCCAGAGAGTGGTCATGCAGCATTTGACAAGGCAGCTCATCTATTTGGGATGAGGATTGTCAGAACACCTCTGAACAAGACTACTTATAAAGCTGATGTAAAGGTAAATAGACTTTATGTCAAGTTTGATTTCCCACATTCTCATTCAAATATTAGGCCTACATAATGAATGCATACAAGTCATATAATATTACACAATTACGTTATTTTTAGAATTATGTTATTGTATATAATTTTGGCCTAGAGATTTTTTGCAATTTAGATTTGTGGAAATTTGTGAGGGCTTATTTTGGCTAGATTGTGATGTTTCTTTACTATTTGTGAAAATAAATTTTTGAATTATTGTCGCAACTATTTGAATATTTGGTTTATCAACATGTTGACAATATGACTTTTTGTAACTTGCTGCCTGTGTGGAATCAATAGTTTGTTTAAAAGTAGCGATCCCCGATTATTGTCTTGAGTGAAATTACTGTCAGTAGCAAACCTTATTTTTGTTCTTATTCTTGATTAATTGTCTCCATTCTCAGGCCATGAAGAAAATGATCAACAAGAACACATGTATGATGGTAGTCTCAGCTCCATGCTTTCCTCATGGTATTATTGATCCAATCACAGAGGTTGCACAGGTGAGATAAACTACTTGTCTTTCTTTGTGTAGCATTTCTTCATAAAGCGTATTAAAATTTATAATTTCCATCGTTATTTCATATTAATCAAACATGTGCAAATATAAATAAAAACTTTACACATAATTAAGTGATTATAAACATGCGTAATAGTTTGTTATGAACGATAAATTAATAATGATAAAACTAGATGATATTTTTAGGCACTTAATAATGTTGTTTCCAAGAACAACATGTCCTGTCTACATGCTATCTTGGCCTTTAAAAAGTTCTTGCTTAACCTGTTGGAGACGAGCTGATTTGGCTATAACACACATTTCCCATATATCTTAGCCGGAATATATTCGGGCTCAGTCCCCAACGGGTTAATATAAAAATGTTGACTTTTCCAGCGAAAGTAATTATAACTATTTTATTTACCCTCCATGCAGCTTGGTGTAAAGTACAATATACCTGTTCACATAGACATGTGTATGGGTGGTTTCTTGTATCCCTTCCTCAGACTAGGGGGTCATGACATACCCCCTGCGGACTTCAGTGTGTCAGGGATCACCAGTATATCAGCTGATTTACATAAGGTAAAGGCACTTTATAAATTTGATATCAGACATCCCTTCATGAATCCAAATTAGTTATAAAGAAAAATATGCTGAAATGATTATTTTGATATGTATTTAGTGTACTCTCCAAAGAACTATATCGCATCACTTTGTAAACAATATCTTGAAATATGATACAAAGTAATTTGAATATAACATTAACAAATTGTGCAAAGTAGCTTAAAAGATCACTAAAACAACTCAAATGGCTGGTGTTAATATTACTCTACCCTCCCCAAAATTAAATGAATAGTAATGACAATAATGATAATGATTATAATAATATGTAAATAATTGTAATCTAGTACCTGGTATTATTTTCTGTTCACGCACTCTTCCTACAGTATGGCAAGGCACCTAAGGGAAGCTCTGTGGTAATGTACAGTGATCCAAAATATCGTCAGGGACAGTTCTTTGTTGCAACCGACTGGAACGGTGGGGTCTATGCATCTCCAACTTTAGCAGGTAGATGTTAACCCACTTCAAATCTAAAAACTAAGTCTACTTTTTGTACATTTGATTATTTCTGAGTCCAAAGCTAAACAGGAATCATGTTTTGCAAGCCGAAATTTTCTGTTCCAGACATTGTCATGATTTTGGACTAAGTTCAGAAACTCATGAAACCATAATTTTGCAAATCTGTTATGAATCCATTAGTCTGATTAGCCTGATCTTGAAAGGAATTTTTTTTCATGAGAATTAACTCACAAAATAACTTCTAAAATAACTGACAGAGGATGTAATTTTTATCATTTTAGGCAATAAAGGAAAAGAGTGCCTCTGCCATTTGATAGCAATACAAATTTATTACTACAATGTACCCGTATATCACAATTTTCTGTTTCTCTGGTTGTTTCCGGGCTAAAGAAACTTCCAGTAATTAAATTCCTTGAGGTGCAGGTTTAAGAATAATCGCTTTTATTTTCCATTTCAGGTTCTCGTTCAGGTGCTGTGGTAGCTACTGCATGGGCCACCCTCATGCTTCAAGGCTTGGATGGATATATGCAACATGCGGATAGGATCATAAAAACAAGACAATCTATAGAGAAAAGGTAAATTATTTACATGAACATAATCACCTAGTGCTGATTTATATACCTAAATCCAAAGTTAAAGGGGAATTCCACATTGAAATTGAGTCAGTTTTTAATAAAAGCAGAAAAATTAGAGAAACATATCAGTGAAGCGTTGACAGATCTCTTTTACGTGATCATGAATTACAGTTTTGTGAAATCGCATATAGTCTGCTCTTTCATATCCTGTGTACTGAAAACGCCATACATTGCTCCTTTTTGTGGTTCTTGATGAAGAAATACACCTGCTTTATAAAGGTGTGTGTGAAAACATTTGTCTGATAATATATCTACAGAACAATATAGCACAAAAACTAATTTATTTTTTTTGGAGAAAATTTCAAATTTAATAGCGACCTCATTGATGCCAATTTACCAAATGTTACAGATTAAGGGAGATTAAAGGATTGTCCATCGTAGGACAGCCCAAGGTGAGTGCTGTGACGATAGTATCTGATGTGTTTGATGTCTACCGCCTGGGAACGAGTCTCACAGATAAAGGATGGCAGATGTACACAGTTCAAAATCCCTCAGGGTAAATAGTTTGAAGATGGTGATGCTATTGTTGATGATTGTGGTGGTGGTGGTGATCATCATCACGATGATGACGTAGATGATGATGATATAATTATGATGATGAAAATAATAGGCCTATAAGCAGTGTAAATGATCCACAATACATCAATGAAAGAGGTGTTGTGCTACTGCTGATGACAATGATGATGATGATTATGGTAGTGATGATGATGATGATGATGATTATTATGATGATGGGTATGATGGTGATGATGATGGCGATGATGATGGTGATAATGATGATAGTGATGATGATGATGATGATAGTGATGGTGATGATGATGGTGATGATGATGATGATGATCGATGCTGCTGATGATTATGATGAAGATGACGATGATGATAATGAGAATGATGATAATAATGGTCATGAATGACGATGATGATGATGATGATGATATTGATGGTGATGATGATGATGATGATGACAATGGTGATGGTGACAATGATGATGATGATGATGATGATGACAATGGTGATGGTGATGATGATGATGATGATGATGATGATGCTTGTGATGCTGCTGATGATGATGATGATGATAATGATTATGATTATGATAATGATAATGATGTCATGATGATGATACTGTCACTGATAATGGTGATGCCACTTGGTTATACACAAGGAGCATTTATTTAGTTATAATCAGATGATGATGGTGGTGGTTGTGATAATAATGATTGTAATGGTGACAGAAGTATAAATGTAAAAGATGTATCGTAGTATTCTACACTTTTTCTTCTATCAACAAAATCATTTCAATTTATATATTTTTTCATCCGACTATTATCCCCTTCAGTCTATGTCTAACTGTGACGGATCTGCTGGATGAGGAGTCTGCTAATCAGTTCATAACTGATGTTGGGGAGAGCACTGCAGAGATCATGAAAGACCCAAACGCCAAGGCAGAAGGCATGGTAAGCATGTAGGGGACATGTCTACCCTACCTCCCAGAGCAAGACCAAATTTGCCATTTACAGGACACTCCCAATTTATTAAGATTTCATTACCAGGTACTGAATTGTGCAAACCTATGTGTTCACTCTTCAACAAAATTCTGTTAGTAAGGTAATTTCCTTGGGCCCTGTTGCCTCGTTATAAGAAGAGTGGTTTGTATCAATACAAAATTTGCTTAATACAGTCTACTCCCAATATATTGAGATTTCATGATGACGCCATTCCTCCAGTCCCAAATTGTGCAAACCTATGTGTTCACTCAACAACAAAATTCTGTCATCAAGGTAATTTCCTTGTTCCCTAATGCATTGGTGTAACTGTAGTGGACTGTATTCAGTACAAAATGTGCTTATACAGTCCACCCTCATTATATTGAGATTTCATTATGATGCCATTCCTCCAGTCTCCAACAGTGCAAGCCCATGTGTTCACTCTTCAACAAGACTTGTAAGCAAGGTTATTTCCTTGGTCTCTATAGTACATTAATTGCCTCAGTATAACAGAAGTGAAGTGTATTCAATACTTAGATTACTTGTACATCCCCAGTCCCCTCACTGAAGCCTTCCCAATTTTTCCAACATATTTAATTTTTTTTTGTAATCAAAATAATTCAGGACCTGCACAATTGACTTCTCTTGGAAGTCCATTTTAGAGAATTTCATTATAACATGTAAAAGCACATAATGAGCAATGGAGATGAACAAGAAATATTTTAAGAAAAGTAACAATGTAGTCTCATATCCTTATTAAAAAGCAAAACAGTAAAAATCATATTACTCTAAAGCTTGATTTTGTTTTCAAAGAGTTATTTAATGAATAATGTCATGAATGACATGCGTGCGTCATAAGCAGCTATGGCGAATAATGACAGAAATGGGTTTCTCCAAACATATAACTGAATTAATTCGTTCACTATATGACAGC
>CALNVZ010003433.1:10897458-10909924 GCA_940671915.1 Paracentrotus lividus
ATGGTAAAGCTCAGACCTTCTGATAAAACACAAACAAAGTAAGACCCTATTCTTAAAGGGTAAGATATCTAAATTTTCATGATTTTGCTCTAGATATCTGATTTGGATTATAAAAAGGTATTGACTGGCTATTCTTTCGGGAACATCAAATATATTGCCCTTAAAAAGAACCATATTGCCCTCGTCTAAAGACTCGGGCCAATATGATTCTGTTGCGGGCAATATGAGTCCCCTCAAGGCCAGTCAATATTATATAAGTTACAGCTTCTGGGTTTTATGTCATGATTACAACATGAATTGTGACATGAGTTTTTAGCACCAGGGCTCTGGGAGGAAAATTCACAACAAAATAACAAATTTTAAATATTTAAAGTATTGATTTTAGTGGACTGTAACTATTGAAAGCCAGAAATTGTTTCTTTACTAGGGAGGATCTTTTAAGATAATTTAAAACTGATTGCTGAATTTGCTCTGCGACTTGTCTCTCATTTTGAATATGATGCATCACAATTATTTTACGCATAGTTTGAGCGAGAAAGTGTGTGAAAGCTGAATGCTCAATCTCAATCTGTTTCAGTTTTGTGCTACTTTTAATTTGAAAAAAATAATAAAAATAACATACACTCTCTCTCTCTCCTCTTCGGGAGGAATGCTTATTCATTTTCCCTGAAAAAGAAAGAGACACCCTACAATGTACAGTCTGTGTCCCAAAAAATGGTACAGTCGGAAAAATTTTTTAGGTATGAAATCTTCTCAATGATAAGTGAATGCAGTACCGACTTAAAGCCAAAAGATTCTTCTTGCTATTGCACTTTGTTTCGTATTAATTGCTTTGTAAACAAAAGTTATGCTAAATTTTGTGAGGCGATGAGCTAATGGAAATAATCCTGAATTCATGGCTATTGTGTGCAAAAACACATACAGAAAGCATGCACAAAATAACATTTTTTCTTGATATAGAAAACTTGTCATATCTCAAGATCTACTGCACCAAAATGTGCAAAAAAAAATTGCAGAAGAAATCTGATTCTTTCTATAATGGAAATATCAACATGTTTAGAATGTGATTAATGTTCATAATTTAAAAGAATGTTTTCCGCTGTACCATTTATTTGACACAGACTGTATATGCACACACATTTGATGAAAGTAAGCCTCTCAGGAAAACTGATTTGAAACTCACAAACATTTTTTCATATCATTTTTTTTTACCCTTTTAGACCACATCTGGAGGTACAGAAAGTATTTTGCTTGCATGTCTAGCTTACAGAGAATATGCGGCAGCGAGAGGAGTTCACAGACCAGAAATGTGAGAATCTTTTTTTAAAAACCATTTAAACCATTTTTAAACTCTTTTCCAGCCATTAAATCACAATTGTACTCACGACAAGGATATCTCTTCTTGCCATGTACACAATTATTTAATATAATACATTTAAATTTTGTTTTAAAAATAAAAATTGAAAATGTACTTGTTCATGCTAAAAATTAATGTGGCGTGAAAGGCTGGGGTTAAGTTAATAACTCAAACACAGAGTGCAATCTCCTCTAATCTCTACCATGCTCTTCTGTATTTCTCCTAGTCTCATGCCAGAGAGTGGTCATGCAGCATTTGACAAGCAGCTCATCTATTTGGGATGAGGATTGTCAGAACACCTCTGAACAAGACTACTTATAAAGCTGATGTAAAGGTAAATAGATTTATGTCAAGTTTGATTTCCCACATTCTCATTCAAATATTAGGCCTACATAATGAATGCATACAAGTCATATAATATTACACAATTACGTTATTTTAGAATTATGTTATTGTATATAATTTTGGCCTAGAGATTTTTTGCATTTAGATTTGTGGAAATTTGTGAGGGCTTATTTTGGCTAGATTTGTGATGTTCTTTACTATTTGTGAAAAAATTTTTTGAATTATTGTCGCACTATTTGAATATTTGGTTTATCAACATGTGACATATGATTTTTTGTAACTTGCTGCCTGTGTGGAATCAATAGTTTGTTTAAAAGTAGCGCCCCGATTATTGTCTTGAGTGAAATTACTGTCAGTAGCAAACCTTATTTTTGTTCTTATTCTTGATTAATTGTCTCCATTCTCAGCCATGAAGAAAATGATCAACACAGAACACATGTATGATGGTAGTCTCAGCTCCATGCTTTCCTCATGGTATTATTGATCCAATCACAGAGGTTGCACAGGTGAGTAAACTACTTGTCTTTCTTTGTGTGCAATTTCTTCATAAAGCGTATTAAAATTTATAATTTCCATCGTTTTTCATTAATTAATCAACATGTGCAAATATAAATAAAAACTTTACACATAATTAAGTGATTTATAAACATGCGTAATAGTTTGTTATGAACGATAAATTAATAATGATAAAACTAGATGATAATTTTTAGGCACTTAATAATGTTGTTTTCAAGAACAACATGTCCTGTCTACATGCTATCTTGGCCTTTAAGTTCTTGCTTAACCTGTTGGAGACGAGCTGATTTGGCTATAACACACATTTCCCATATATCTTAGCCGGATATATTCGGGCTCAGTCCCCAACGGGTTAATATAAAAAATGTTGACTTTCCAGCGAAAGTAATTATAACTATTTATTTACCCTCCATGCAGCTTGGTGTAAAGTACATATACTGTTCACATAGACATGTGTATGGGTGGTTTCTTGTATCCCTTTCCTCAGACTAGGGGGTCATGACATACCCCCTGCGGACTTCAGTGTGTCAGGGATCACCAGTATATCAGCTGATTTACATAAGGTAAAGGCACTTTATAAATTTGATATCAGACATCCCTTCATGAATCCATTAGTTATAAAGAAAATATGCTGAAATGATTATTTTGATATGTATTTTAGTGTACTCTCCAAAGAACTATATCGCATCACTTTGTAAAACATATACTTGAAATATGATACAAAGTAATTTGAATATAACATAACAAATTGTGCAAAGTAGCTTAAAGATCACTAAAACAACTCAAATGGCTGGTGTTAATATTACTCTACCCTCCCCAAAATTAAATGAATAGTAATGACAATATGATAATGATTATAATAATATGTAAATAATTGTAATCTAGTACCTTGGTAATTAATTTTCTGTTCACGCACTCTTCCTACAGTATGGCAAGGCACCTAAGGGAAAGCTCTGTGTAATGTACAGTGATCCAAAATATCGTCAGGGACAGTTCTTTGTTGCAACCGACTGAACGGTGGGGTCTATGCATCTCAACTTTAGCAGGTAGATGTTAACCCATTCAAATCTAAAAACTAAGTCTACTTTTTGTACATTTGATTATTTCTGAGTCCAAAGCTAAACAGGAATCATGTTTGCAAGCGCGAAATTTTCTGTCCAGACATTGTCATGATTTTGGACTAAGTTCAGAAACTCATGAAAACCATAATTTTGCAAAATCTGTTATGAATCCATTAGTTGATTAGCCTGATCTTGAAAGGAATTTTTTTTCATGAGAATTAACTCACAAAATAACTTCTAAAATAACTGACAGAGGATGTAATTTTTATCATTTTAGGCAATAAAGGAAAAGAGTGCCTCTGCCATTTGATAGCAATACAAATTTATTACTACAATGTACCCGTATATCACAATTTTCTGTTTCTCTGGTTGTTCCGGGCTAAAGAACTTCCAGTAATTAAATTCCTTGAGGTGCAGGTTTTAAGAATAATCGCTTTTATTTTCCATTTCAGGTTCTCGTTCAGGTGCTGTGGTAGCTACTGCATGGGCCACCCTCATGCTTCAAGGCTTGGATGGATATATGCAACATGCGGATAGGATCATAAAACAAGACAATCTATAGAGAAAGGTAAAATATTTACATGAACATTATCACCTAGTGCTGATTTATATTACCTAAATCCAAGTTAAAGGGGAATTCCACATTGAAATTGAGTCAGTTTTTAATAAAAGCAGAAAAAATTAGAGAACATATCAGTGAAGCGTTGACAGATCTCTTTTACGTGATCATGAATTACAGTTTTGTGAAATCGCATATAGTCTGCTCTTTCATATCCTGTGTACTGAAAACGCCATACATTGCTCCTTTTTGTGGTTCTTGATGAAGAAATACACCTGCTTTATAAAGGTGTGTGTGAAAACATTTGTCTGATAATATATCTACAGAACAATATAGCACAAAAACTAATTTATTTTTTTTGGAGAAAATTTCAAATTTAATAGGCGACCTCATTGATGCCAATTTACCAAATGTTACAGATTAAGGGAGATTAAAGGATTGTCCATCGTAGGACAGCCCAAGGTGAGTGCTGTGACGATAGTATCTGATGTGTTTGATGTCTACCGCCTGGGAACGAGTCTCCAGATAAAGGATGGCAGATGTAACACAGTTCAAAATCCCTCAGGGTAAATAGTTTGAAGATGGTGATGCTATTGTTGATGATTGTGGTGGTGGTGGTGATCTTCAATCACGATGATGACGTAGATGATGATGATATAATTATGATGATGAAAATAATAGGCCTATAAGCAGTGTAAATGATCCACAATACATCAATGAAAGAGGTGTTGTGCTACTGCTGATGACAATGATGATGATGATTATGGTAGTGATGATGATGATGATGATGATTATTATGATGATGGGTATGATGTGATGATGATGGGATGAATGATGGTGATAATGATGATAGTGATGATGATGATGATGATAGTGATGGTGATGATGATGGTGATGATGATGATGATGATCGATGCTGCTGATGATTATGATGAAGTGACGATGATGATATGAGAATGATGATAATAATGGTCATGAATGACGATGATGATGATGATGATGATATTGATGGTGATGATGATGATGATGATGACAATGGTGATGGTGACAATGATGATGATGATGATGATGATGACAATGGTGATGGTGATGATGATGATGAATATGATGATGATGCTTGTGATGCTGCTGATGATGATGAGATGATAATGATTATGATTATGATAATGATAATGATGTCATGATGATGATACTGTCACTGATAATGGTGATGCCACTTGGTTATACACAAGGAGCATTTATTTAGTTATAATCAGATGATGATGGTGGTGGTTGTGATAATAATGATTGTAATGGTGACAGAAGTATAAATGTAAAAGATGTATCGTAGTATTCTACACTTTTTCTTCTATCAACAAAAATCATTTCAATTTATATATTTTTTCATCCGACTATTATCCCCTTCAGTCTATGTCTAACTGTGACGGATCTGCTGGATGAGGAGTCTGCTAATCAGTTCATAACTGATGTTGGGGAGAGCACTGCAGAGATCATGAAAGACCCAAACGCCAAGGCAGAAGGCATGGTAAGCATGTAGGGACATGTCTACCCTACCTCCCAGAGCAAGACAAATTTGCCATTTACAGGAACACTCCCAATTTATTAAGATTTCATTACCAGGTACTGAATTGTGCAAACCTATGTGTTCACTCTTCAACAAAATTCTGTTAGTAAGGTAATTTCCTTGGGCCCTGTGCCTCGTTATAAGAAGAGTGGTTTGTATCAATACAAAATTCTTAATACAGTCTACTCCCAATATATTGAGATTTCATGATGACGCATTCCTCCAGTCCCAAATTGTGCAAACCTATGTGTTCACTCAACAACAAAATTCTGTCATCAAGGTAATTTCCTTGTTCCCTAATGCATTGGTGTAACTGTAGTGGACTGTATTCAGTACAAAATGTGCTTATACAGTCCACCCTCATTATATTGAGATTTCATTATGATGCCATTCCTCCAGTCTCCAACAGTGCAAGCCATGTGTTCACTCTTCAACAAGACTTGTAAGCAAGGTTATTTCCTTGGTCTCTATAGTACATTAATTGCCTCAGTATAACAGAAGTGAAGTGTATTCAATACTTAGATTACTTGTACATCCCCAGTCCCTCACTGAAGCCTTCCCAATTTTTCCAACATATTTAATTTTTTTTGTAATCAAAATAATTCAGACCTGCACAATTGACTTCTCTTGGAAGTCCATTTTAGAGAATTTCATTATAACATGTAAAAGCAATAATGAGCAATGGAGATGAACAAGAAATATTTTAAGAAAAGTAACATGTAGTCTCATATCCTATTAAAAGCAAACAGTAAATCATATTACTCTAAAGCTTGATTTTGTTTCAAAGAGTTATTTAATGAATAATGTCATGAATGACATCGTGCGTCAATAGCAGCTATGGCAATAATGACAGAAATGGGTTTCTCCAAACATATAACTGAATTAATTCGTTCACTATATGACAGCCAAGTAGCCACCGTGAGAACCGAAAGTGGTGACAGTGAAT
This sequence comes from Paracentrotus lividus, assembly GCA_940671915.1. Taxonomy (NCBI): domain Eukaryota; kingdom Metazoa; phylum Echinodermata; class Echinoidea; order Camarodonta; family Echinidae; genus Paracentrotus; species Paracentrotus lividus. The sequence continues at coordinate 10,903,807 of CALNVZ010003433.1, forward strand.
GGTTTGAAATTGGACAAGGCGTTCGTCAAGGCTGTATTCTTTCACCGTACCTTTTCAACATATACGCGCGAATATATCATGAGAAGTGCACTTGATGGAGCTGCAGGTAATGTATCTATTGGTGGGAGAAAGATAACAAATCTCAGATATGCTGATGATACAACACTCATTGCGAGATCGGCAGAAGAACTCCAGAATCTCATTGACAGAGTCAAGTTACACAGCGAGGAGTTAGGACTTCATCTCACGTTAAAGAAACCAAAAGTCATGATCTGCGGAGGAATGCAAACAAGGTGGTGAGGTGGATGGAAAAAATGTGGAAGAGTTGAATCTTTTACTTCTTGGCTCATATATAAAGCAACAAAGGAGGAAGTTCTCAGGAAATCAAGAGAAGACTAGCCATGGCGAGATCATCATGTATTACCTTAAGCGATATATGGAAGGACAGAGGGATATCGAAAGAAAACTAAAAATACACATTAGCAACGCTTGTTTTCCCAATTGCATTGTATGGATGTGAGACATGGTCGGTGGAATGGCTGATAGGAAGAAATATTAGCGTTTGAGATGTGGTTTGGCGGAGGATGCTGAGAATATCCTGGACGGAGCATAAGACAATGAATACGTACTTAACCAAATTGGGCAAAACCTACGGTGGTTAATAAGATAGATCGTAGCAAATTGCAATATTTTGGTCATATATGCAGACGACAGGATGATAACATTGAAAAAATAATTATGCAAGGTTGCATTGAAGGTAGTCGGAGACAAGGCAGACAGAAACTGAGATGGACAGATGGCATTAAACAATTAACAGGCCTCTCCCTAGTTGCAGCTCATCGCCTGGCACAAGACAGAGCTATTTGGAAAAGCATCATCAACAGGTCACAAACGGTCAGACATGACCTGTATGACATCGATCGATCGTCATGAATGCAGCAGTAATTTTAACAAACGAGTTAATCTGTGAGTTAATCTTTCAACTGATTTAACAAAATACAATCGTGACTATATGTATACAGTGGAAAAAACTGTAAAAAAAAACAACACACAAATATCCCTAATTATCATTATTGAAATATTTACAAAACTCACATCAATTTACAAGAATGAAATATTTTTTCTCACCCCAAAATGTATCAAAGAATCTTCTTTCAGTAGTAGATTCATATGATACATAACATATAAACTAGTATAGTAAATAGTGGTAGAAAAATACGCGTTGGTATTGGATAGATCAGTATCACGTGATCTACTTCAATTTGTTATATGGTACATATGTACAATATAACTTTCGGTTTTTGGACGGAAAAGCCCGTGTTAAATGAATGGGGAGTGTATCGATTCTATCGATTGCCAGGTGCGCTTGCCTATTGCAAGCGCGTAATAACAGTAAAATGGTGCGCAACAACAGCTTATAACAATGGATACGCGGAGCAACAATCTACGTCATAATAGCTTAATTACCACAAAATTTTTGCAAAAATAAAACCAGATTAGGTTCAGTCAAAGATCTCGGACCTATTTACTATAATAAATAGTGAACGCTCCATCTTGCAACATTACTGGACTATATGAACTCCAAATACTAAATTATCCTTGTGCAGATCTATTTCACCTCGGCCTGTGGCCTCGGAGAAACAAATCTGGAAACAAATCTGCTCTCGGGATAATTTAGTATTTGTCGTACTTATAATCCAGTATATTGCGCGATAGATTGTGCACTATTTATATAATATCATTTACATAAGCAGCTGCAATTTAGTTTTCCCTTTTTAGGTTTAATAATTAACATGCATCCTTACACTCCTCTCTACATATTTGTATACATCTGTACTATTATAGTTAAATATACTGTGCTAATGATTCAGAACAAAATCAAGTAATTGCCAAGTGCTTAGCAAAATAAGCACAGCATTTTGTCATTTTATGGGGCCTTGGTCAATCATGACCCTGACCAAAATGGATTTAGAACATTCTGTGTATAAAACTTTAAATCTTTCAGGTAATTATCATTGTATAATCATATTTGGCTGGCCTAACTATGCCACTGAGTAGGCCTACTAAATGATACAAATTGATTACTTTGAAGCACTTACTCTTAAAATAACAGTTCTTTTTGAGGACTCGAATTTGACTTAATGCATTGAAATACAGTCCTACATTATAATAAACTCTTCATATGTTTTAATACACAGGCAGCAATCTATGGAATGGCAGCTAAACTCCCAGACAGGTCTCTGGTTGCTGACTTTATATGCGGCTACCTTGATGCTTTCTATAGCACAGAGGATTACAAACAGTGAAACAGATTGTACACATCTGCACTTGATCCATTACAATTAGCAGCAGAGGCGTCAGAACGCTCTGAGAATACAAGGCATTGGAGGGGCAAGCCATTGTTGACACATTGGCTTGCCCCTCAATTCCTTTCTTTCTGCACAGGCTTCCAATGCCTTTGATCAGAAGTGACGTTTTATTTTTTGTCAGTACCGTACTGTACTGTCCTTCTGAAATGTCTTAGGGGTTTTACTCTGACTCTATATTGTAATATAGACAATATATTGTACATGTGAATCCTTAACATCTGTATTAATTAAAAAATGAATTATTACAACTGTAACAGGCAAAAAGTTGATATTTTGACATTAATGGGTTTCTCATTGAGTGTTAGATTCAAGGCTCTTCTTGTAATGCTGATATCTTAATTTTACTGTGCATTTATACGAGAGATACATTGCATGTGGTATGAATAAAGTCTTTTTTTCCTTCTATTTCTGTAAGAGCCTTAATCTTGAGCTCCCATTTTAAATTGTATCAACAGGAAAAATAAGTGAACAAGATATGAATAGAACTCATTTGTCAACCATATACAACGAATCATATACTAGTATAAGAACAAGATGGCTGCTCTATTCCTTCCTATTTAGATGTCATATCTACAGTCTGTATTAAAAAAAAGATGGTACAACTAGGAAAAAATAAATCAAGTATAAAATCTTCTCAAAAGATGTGTGTATGTGGTATCAGATTAATGTCAAAAAATTTCCTGTTCATGTACTTTAATTCGTATAATTCGTTTTTGTAAAATAAAAGTCCTGCTAAATTTTGTGGGGCGAAAGAAAGAACAAAAATTTCCCAAACCTTTTGTTTATTATTATGGCTTATTATGTTCAAAGCCTACACAAAGACATGGGCAATGCATGCGCAAGATGGATTTTTCTTGATTGTAGAAAACTAATAATATCTCAAGATCTAACAGCATGAAATGAGATCCAGAAGAAAGTCTCATTTTTCTTCTTTATGGAAATACCAAACAATACCATTAATCTTCATACTAAAAAAGTTTCCCACTTGGACCATTTTATTTGATACAGACTGTATAGAATTTTCCCATCAATTTTCCCTCCCCAAACCCTCAAACTTTTATGCCAGTCATATATTCTTTTAACCTCCCTTATTTCCTGCAGTGTTCTAAATGGAACCAACAACTCTGTGTACAATGGTTTGCCCTACTCTTCCTCAAAAGATTATTTAATTTCAAAATATCCCTCGAAATTAATTGTTACATTACCACTTTAAGTGCCATCCTAGGTTACGTACTTGGGAATAAATACAAAAATTAAATTTCTTTACTATATGATGAGCAGCTATCTGTGTACATGTATGGTGTCATTCCAGATATACCAGTATATGAATAACTTGTCTGAACAAAGTAATCGTCCTATGCATTTTTACACCATTTTTGTACAACATTTATATACATGAACATTTTCTTCATCATCATGAATTTATAAAAGTTAAAAATTATGATTACATTTATGCTCACACTACCAACATGTATATTTCAGTATTGAATTTAAAGACAAGATATGTAAATCTGTGTACATGTACATTCATATAAACATTTACAATAAGGTTGTAAATCTATTTAGGTCACCAAATCTAAAAAGCGGCTACGGAATTGTATAAACTTTTGTTGTTGTCAATTGTATAGGAATGTACACATTGTACAATGGCATGATAAAAACATGTAACTTCTAGATTATTCTCACTGTCCTGTATCATAAGATTATGCTTGTCTATTTGAAATAGATTTTTACCAAATTTATTTGGTAGGTTTTAATTGTACTCTTCGGAATTTACAAGATACATCAACCTTGCCTAAATGGTGGCATAAAGTCAAAGCACTTAGGCAAGAGTGACTGATGATGTGAAATGTCTTTTGCTTTTTTTTTTACCTTAAAGCAATAACCAGGAAATTGAGTTTGCACATTCCAGTATTTAAAACATAAAAAATTACTATGAATTTTTTTCAAGTTTCAAGTGCCCCGTGTTCAATGACAGTAAAGTGCAATTATGAGTGTGAAAAAGAGAATTTTGTATAATGTTGAATAAAAAATAATGAATTTTAATTATAACTTCTTTTTTCCTTGATTTCCATTTACCATTATGTGTTGTGTGTTAATCAGAGGTGTAATATTCATACAGGGATGCCAGTTGGCTTACCCACAGGGCAATTTATCTTCACCTGCTAATAGTGAGTGCTGACTGGAAAAATTTATACATGGTACTTTGAATGCTTTTCACTGCTTTCATCTTTTTTACGACATTTACGATTCATAATTTACTTATTAAAGGATGCATTTGTTAATTTCCATGGACCCGTAGCACAAAGAGTTACTATTATAGTTACTTTGCCATCAATGGTACCTACAGTACCATGAAATACTGCATTTAATTACCATGGTATTTACCATCAATGATAAAGTTGATATTTTGGTAACTCTTTATGCAACGGGGCCCATAACTCCCACTACATCTATATATATAAGAGCCTGGTCAGTTTGTCACGGATGGACATTTTGCAAATTTTCAAAGTTTGACAGCCCGTGAAAAGTTAATCATGAGAAATATTGAAATTTTCTGTCTTTGATAGTGAAGGGTACCACTGGATGTGCCAAATGATGGCAACATTTTGTTGCCATCGATACATGCTAAGAATAGAATCCTTTAAATGTTCAATGTAACGGACGGACGGGATAGAAATGGGTTTCCCGACTTCTCATGACTCTTTTGGCATTTCTATCTAAAATAATTGCCAATGTTAAGCAAATAACATATCATACAATAGCCAAGTAATTTTACTTCGCTGCCATGTAAAAATTATTTTGATAAAAGCTCCAGTTTTTGAGTGACGGCTAAAAACATTTTGTCACGGACGGACATTTTCAGTGTCACGGACGGACATCATAGGGAAACTGTTGCAGAGATCAACTTTTCCGTCAAAGAATATTAAAATTTCACGGTAATACAATTCAACAACCAATCAGAATGAAGGTTTTAAAGTCAAACACGGATCCAGGGGTCCTCCCCTCTGCCCCGAGGGGACACCTGCAAGGGGCACCCGACAAAGATAGCGGAGAGGTTACGCGCAGGAACGGCATGATATACCGAGACTTCAGGACGGTACAATCGGATACGACAGGCGCAACGCGGGTCAGCGAGGCGTGAGTGCCCTCCTCCACCATCTGTTCTTATGTGGGGATGTGAGGACCCCCCCCCCCAAAAAAAAAAAAACAAACAATGAAATGAAATGAAAAACCCTCCGCTACCTAATGGGTGTTATTTAAATAAGGATGACACAATTGGTGGACGAAGGTCATTTTTTTTCACACCTCCCCCCCCCCGGAGTAATGTTCACTGATGTGACCTGAAAATCTTTTATTGTCGTTTTTGCTTGTCCTGTAATCCACTGTAGGCCTAATACAATTTTGATAAATAATCAGAGTGAAGGTTTGCAAGTCAAACGTGGATCAAGGGTGTCCTGATGGGCCCACCTCACCCTCCCCCCCCAAAAAAACAAAACAAAACAAAACAAACAAAAAACAACAACAACAAAAAATAGTAAAAAAAAATGGCATAGCCCTACCCAATAGTTTTTATTCTTTTAAAAATAAGGATGACATATTTGACGGGCGAAGGTCTTTTTTTTTAAAATCTGCCACCCCCGCCCCCTCCCCAAGAGCAATGATGTGGACATTTTTGCTTGACTGGTGTATCATGCAAAACTTTGGGGTGTCCAAAATCTAAAGTCTTTAAAAAATTGGGAAATCCT
>CALNVZ010003433.1:10917591-10997976 GCA_940671915.1 Paracentrotus lividus
AGCTATCTGTGTACATGTATGGTGTTCATTCCAGATATACCAGTATATGAATAACTTGTCTGAACAAAAAGTAACGTTCCTATGCATTTTTACACCATTTTGTACAACATTTAATATACATGAACATTTTCTTCATCATCATGAATTTATAAAATAAAAATTATGATTACATTATGCTCACCACTACCAACATGTAAATATTCAGTATTGAATTTAAAGAACAAGTATATGTAAATCTTGTGACATGTACATTCATATAAACATTTTACATAAGGTTGTAAATTCTATTTTAGGTCACCAAATCTAAAAAGCGGCTACGGAATTGTATAAACTTTTCGTTGTTAGTCAATTGTATAGGAATGTACACATTGTACAATGGCATGATAAAAACATGTAACTTCCTAGATTATTCTCAGCTTCGTCCTGTATCATAAGAATTATGCTTGTCTATTTGAAATAGATTTTTACCAAATTTATTTGGTAGTTTTAATTGTACTCTTTCGGAATTTACAAGATACATCAACCTTGCCTAAATGGTGGCATTAAAGTCCAACAGCACTTAGGCCAAGAGTGACTGATGATGTGGAAATGTCTTTTGCTTTTTTTTTTACCTTAAAGGCAATAACCAGGAAATTGAGTTTGCACATATCAGTATTAAAACATAAAAAAATTACTATGAATTTTTTTCAAGTTTCAAGTGCCCCGTGTTCAATGACAGTAAAGTGCAATTTATGAGTGTGAAAAGAGAATTTTGTATAATGTTGAATGAAAAATAATGAATTTTAATTATAACTTCTTTTTTCCTTGTTCCAACATTACCATTATGTGTTGTGTGTATTCAGGTGTAATATTCATACAGGGATGCCAGTTGGCTTACCCACAGGGCAATTTATCTTCACCTGCTTAATAGTGAGTGCGACTGGAAAAATTTATACATGGTACTTTGAATGCTTTTCACTGCTTTCATCTCTTTTTACGACATTTACGATTCATAATTTACTTATTTAAAGGATGCATTTGTTTAATTCCATGGACCCGTAGCACAAAAGAGTTACTATTATAGTTACTTTGCCATCAATGGTACCTACAGTACCATGAAATACTGCATTTAATTACCATGGTATTTACCATCAATGATAAAGTTGATATTTGGTAACTCTTTATGCAACGGGGCCCATAACTCCCACTACATCTATATATATAAGAGCTGGTCAGTTTGTCACGGATGGACATTTTGCAAATTTTCAAAGTTGACAGCCCGTGAAAAGATTATCATGAGAAAATTTGAAATTATCTGTCTTTTTGATAGTGAAGGGTACCACTGGATGTGCCAAATGATGGCAACATTTTGTTGCCATCGATAATGCTAAGAATAGAAATCCTTTAAATGTTCAATGTAACGGACGGACGGGATTAAGAAATGGGTTTCCCGACTTCTCATGACTCTTTTGGCATTTCTATCTAAAATAATTTGCCAATGTAAGCAAATTACATATGCATACAATAGCCAAGTAATTTTACTTCGCTGCCATGTAAAAATTATTTTGATAAAAGCTCCAGTTTTTGAGTGACGGCTAAAAACATTTTGTCACGGACGGACATTTTCATGTCACGGACGGACATCATAGGGAAACTGTTGCAGAGATACTTTTCCGTCAAAGAATATTAAAATTTCACGTAATACAATTCAACAACCAATCAGAATGAAGGTTTTAAAAGTCAAAACGGATCCAGTGGGTCCTCCCCTGCCCGACACCCCCTCCTCCAACCCCCCCCCCCAAAAAAACAAACAATGAAATGAAATGAAAAACCCTCCGCTACCTAATGGGTGTTATTAAATAAGGATGACACAATTGGTGGACGAAGGTCATTTTTTTCACACCTCCCCCCCCCCCGGAGTAATGTTCACTGATGTGACCTGAAAAATCTTTATTGTCGTTTTTGCTTGTCCTGTAATCCACTGTAGGCCTAATACAATTTTGATAAATAATCAGAGTGAAGGTTTGCAAGTCAAACGTGGATCAAGGGTGTCCTGATGGGCCCACCTCACCCTCCCCCCCCAAAAAAACAAAACAAAACAAAACAAATAAACAAAAACAACAACAACAAAATAGTTAAAAAAAAAATGGCATAGCCCTACCCAATATTTTTTATTCTTTTTAAAAAATAAGGATGACATATTTGACGGGCGAAGGTCTTTTTTTTTAAAATCTGCCACCCCCGCCCCCTCCCCAAGATGCAATGATGTGGACATTTTTGCTGACTGGTGTATCATGCAAAACTTGGGGTGTCCAAAATCTAAAGTCTTTAAAAAAATTGGGAAATCCTGGATTTGCGCAGGCCTGCATACTATGACATGTATTTGTGTGTTATTTATAGAGAATTTTGGTGTGCATGTGGGGCGGCGGGGGGGTAATGTACATTATTGTGATCTCATGCTATCTAATTTGAATGAAATGAAGGGTTTTATTCAAGATAATACCTGGAGTAATTGAAAATAATTAATTTCACCCAAAACCACAGTGCAGTATATTGCATTTAAAGTACTCAATTAGTCCGTCCGTCGACAAAAAAGTCGCGGACGGACCAAAATTTCAAATTTCGTATGAAATAAAATGCATCACAATTGATAAAAATATAATTCATACATACATTTGTAGCAAAGCGTCTTATAAGAGGGAGATAGCTTGCACATTTTTAATTTCAAACAAGCAATCAACAAAGGGAAAAAATACTTTGTTCTGTTTTTTTTTTTTGTCACCGGACGGACATTTTTTTGTTCAAAATTGTTTAAATTGATCGCACAGGAATTATTTCCCAGTTTATGTATTTCCATTGTTTTCTTCTTTTTGTTTTAGAAATACTTTCAACCTCTCTGTACAGTAAAGAAAAAAATAAAAATTCATACATACATTTGTAGCAAAGGTCTTATAAGAGGGAGATAGCTTTGCACATTTTTAATTCTCAAACAAGCAATAACAAGGGAAAAAAAATCGTTTGTTCTGTTTTTTTTTTTGTCACGGAGGACACATTTCTTTTTTTTTGGTCAAAATGTTTAAATGATCGCAAGAATTATTTCCCCAGTTTATAATTTCCATTGTTTTCTTCTTTTGTTTAGAAATACTTTCAACCTCTCTGTATCAGTAAAGAAAAAAATAAAAAGTTGTTTAGATATTGAACTGAGACTTATTTCACTTTTACTGAAAAATGTCCATCCGTGACATTATTTTTGGGCACCCCCGTAGAAAAATAATATATTTCAAGGGCTTCTCATCATTGCATGTCTCTGAAAATCATATTTTAACAACTTGAGATGTTAGTCTAAATCCTGAAAATCATATTTTAACAACTTGAGATGTTAGTCTAAATCCTGAAAATACTTTCATCCCCTAAATCTTAATATGAAATTTTCACCCCAGTGCTCACTCTTAACTGACCAGGCTCATAACAAGTGCTCATGATAAAGGCAATTACCTTGTAATGTAATCTTTTTAAATCCTTGCTCGTTGTAGGGGGAGTCGACTGTTAATTGTACAAGCATAACATTACAAACACAAAACACTACAATAACATGTCTATGCAATACCACATTGTACAATACTATACAAAATTATGTTGTCATTGAGAGCAATTCTACTATTCTCTCTGCATATGATATGGAAACTCTAAAATGTGTCTATTCTATAAGCATTTAGGTTTGATTTAATTGATAGCCAAAAAAGTGAAAAAATGCATATATTTCATGAATAATTTTAGTTCTTTAAAAGTGCCACTATAAAACCTTCAGATATTATTTGTATTTTGAAAATAACCACAATAATTTTTATTTCCAATTGAGTGGGATCGTCCTAGTGCACATACATTTGTAAGTAAGCATGGCAAACTAAAAACAAACAGCAACAATGATTTGAGTCTAGATGGATCTAAATGTATCTGAAGTACATTAGATTTCCGGAATAATATGTGCATTTTCTCTTAAAAATAACCCTAAACTTGAAATAAGTTGAAATAAGCTATAAATTAATATTGTTAAAATAAATATATATTTTTTTAAAAAGTGGAATCATCTTAAATAAAGAACAAAACATGATTTTGGACTTGATGGATGACGACCATTGGATTCAGGAATTATTGGTGCATCTTCTTTGATGTTCCTCAAATTCATGCAACCTTTCAGGAGAGAACTCTCTTGTACACTGCATACATTTCAGCTTGTCTTGTCTTCGTCTGCTGCCACCAGTGGGCCGTGCCATTGTCCATTGGTGACTCTCAGGGGAGTTTGCGTCCTGGTTGGTTATAGATATTGAGATAATAGTTAGCTTATTTTACATAGATACATGTAACATTTCTAGAACACTTATTCAAATGTTCACCTAAAATTGCTTTAGAAGTGGTAACTAATTATTACCCAGATTAGCTAGGCTACATTTACATGTACCCTGATACTAAGCACAAAATTCATCCCAAGTGGTATCCATTTACATCACCTTGGTCAAGTATGTTAGATGTAGATTAGTATCTTGCCAAATAGTATTTGTGAAAATTGGGAAGAACTATAGGGCTGACATTCACACTTGGGGGAAAAGGAATATGCTTATTGGCTGTGGACCCCTCAAAGACTTGCACCCTCGCTCTAGCAAATTTAAGTCTAGGTTACACTCACATCTTGAGAGAGATAAAAAAGGTAAAAGCTAGGTTTTGAAAATTACGAAGAAAAAAATATTTAAAAAAATATATAATTGGGGAATATCACCCCTGGGAGGGTAGGTTAGACTCACAATTTGAGAGAGATGAAAACATTCTGCAAATTTCAATCTTTCTAAAAGCTAGATTTTGAAGTTTATGATGAAAAAAAAATCAAAACTAAAAAAATAAATAATTAAATACAATAAACTATTGGGGAATATCACCCCTGTGAGAGTAGGTTACACTCACATTTTGAGAGAGACATCAAATTTTCAAATTTAAACTTTCTAAAAGGTAGGTTTTAAAAGTTAAGATGACAAAAATTCTCATGACTCATGTGAGGGAAGTTCAAACTTACATCTTGAGAGAGATCACTGCGATCCCTTCTCCCTCCAACAGCTATCTCAGAGGGTCTAGTGGCAAAGTCAACACTCTCTTGCCATGAGTTCCTTACTCCACACCGATCAGCAGCCATCGGGGGCATGGAAGATACCTCGTATGGATTCCTGTAGTAAGCAAATAAAGGAAATATGATAAAAGTGATGGGTAAACTATCACTCACCAGACAAGCTGGATAGCTATCTCTCTGAAGTGAAGCTGAGGAAAGATATTGTGTACATTACATCCAGCTGGCCATGGAAGTGATAGTTTGCTTTGTAAACAATAAAGGAAATAATCATTTTGGTAGCCTATAGGTGATGGGACAAACTCTCAGTTACATGTTACAACCTGGATACAGTTATTGTTCCAAAGCTACGCTGAGGAAAGATCGCGTGAAATTCAGCCAATCAAAATCAAGTAAAGATGTAAGAACTGACAACTTGTCAGACAAGAGATGTTGATGAAATGCTATCCAGGTTCCTTTAAGTCAATGAGATAATTGTGCTTCATGTCAGACTTTGTATTTTGAGCATTTTACAGATATCTTATCCCAGTCATAGGATACAGGCTTGTGGACAATATGAGCACATTCTCCACCCTCACACGATCAATACATCCAGTGGCATAACAATGGGGAAATCAAGACTTTTTAAGGGCCTCACCTTTAAAACTAACTCATTATCTAATAGGTTGATGAATGATTAACTAAAATTCTAATATTGTTCTGCCTGGACCCCTCAGCAGAACAGCCCCTGGCTGAGGAGGGTGTCCCGGCCCATGTATAGAAAATAAATAAAAGTACAATTTTAACATTACATGAGATACATGTACAAATGTGCAATGGTTGAATTCAATCAGAATGGACTATACAAAAAAATTTTGATTGATAATATCTAAGCAACCAGTTGGCCTCCAGCTTTAATTCCTATCCCCAGGACTTGGTATTGGGAATTAATGTCCGTTTAAAGGGCACTAGTGCAAAGACTCGCTTACGAGATCACCACACTACAGAATGAACCATTATACCTTCCTTGGACTGTACTGATCTGGATTAGACCATACTGAACTGGATTGGACCATTACTAAACCAGATTGGACCAGATCAAACAGGATAACTCACCTTTTGGTTCCCAATGCTTGGGCATAGTACTGATTATCAGCCTGTAGCTTGCTGTTAGTTCTCATTTGCTTCTCCAACTCACTCTTCATGTGCTCCATCTAAGGGAAAGACAAGGAAAGATGATACAGGAAAAACAAATTATTATGGTTAAATAATATCAGTTTACAGTATTATTTCAATTCAACAATACAAAAGCTAACTGACTGACTCTCCCCATTCATGCCCGTGTACAGCTACGGTCACAGATGTTCTGAGGAACGATTTCGTTCGTACGAATCGCTGGAGTTCTGGAGTTTAATTTCTTATGGCTTTCTTGACACTTTCTTACAACGTTCGTACAAAAGGGGTTTTTTGTACCAAGTTCAAATGAATCTTGGACGAGACCATCAACCAATCTTCGAACCTACGAACCGTCTGGGTATGGTGGTTACATAAAAAATCTATGTATGAAGTTTTTTGTAATGGTCTGAAAAATGTTTGCAAGCATCCATTCGAAATGGCATTTGTGAACAAGGCTTAAATGGGCACCAGGTAGGAATTGAATGAGAGTGCATTACTTGCTACCATGATGCTATGGTGATCCCTTGGGATTGGACAGATGTCACAAAGACTTACAAGCATCCGATGAATGAGGTTATTATATTGTTAAGTGCTTAGAGATGAAATAATTTCATATGGCACTTGATAAATGTAAATACTTATTATTAATGTGACGGGATGGGTTATCAATTACTTGTGCAAATAATGACAGATTATAGCAAAATAAAATAACTATTTCATTAGCACCTTCTATAGTTAGGTAAATGGTCAAAGAATTCACAGTTTATCATTATTCATATCATTCAATTACAATCCAGGATTTAGAGGCACACTCTCCACTTCCTGATGACATTTGATTTCTAAAGGAATCACACTTGGGTGGGGAAAAGCATTGTGGATTAAATGCCTAGGGCATACATGTAAGTCCTTTTCATCCCAATGATCAAACCACCGTACATGTATTGCACCTCAGCATGGGCTGGTGCTCAGACATGTTTGTATCATAGTATTAGCAGCTCTATTCCTGTAGCAGATTCAGCCTTAGGTCTCACAATTTAAAGTATCGGCCCATTCCCAAACATAAAACAGCCACTATTGACCCAAGACAACTGGGCCTGCACAATATATTCAAACTGCGAATCCTGGATCCACACCTGTAGACCTACCTGTTTATTCAGCATTTGACAGTTCCGTTTCCAGGTTTCCAGCTCATTGCGAAGGCTACTTTTCACCTTCTCCATTTCTGCACAACGCTCCTTGAAATCAGATTTATATGTTTCCACCTGAAAAGAATCAAATTCAATATCATTCTCATAAATTACAAGATGTTAAAGGTATTCCTCATATATTGTGAATCAACAAAATCAGTATTCTTATACAGCAATACTACACCACTACAAACCTGAAACAGTGCTGCAGACATCTCTCCCTTTGTAATACCGAGCTCTTCCTCTGCATGTTGCTTGGCTGCCTTGTTGTCTGTGCACTTTTTACATGGCTCAAAGGTCATCTGAGAAAGGGAGGCCAGGTGTCGCTCAAGCTCCTGTATTATGGAAAGGTGTTATATAGGGTTAATTATAAACAATTTGATGAGGAAATCACACACAGCATGCCTTAATTGACTAAAGCATTGTCTTTTATTATAGAAAGGGAGACATGACATCACCATTTATTTATTGATTTATTAATTTATTCATAATAAATTGTTTAATAATAATAATAATAATAATACCGGTTTCTTATAAAGCACTCTACCTGTTAAGACCAAAGTGCTTTCAGTATATTATTACCCCGGTCATTGGATTCATTTTTTGATCCCACACTTTACAGTGCACAATCTCCACTCCCTGGGGAGCATTCCAGCCGGTCGCCTGTTAGGCGCACACATGCTAAAGCGAACCACATAGCATTCGCAATCCTACCGGGTACCCATTTTTATCACCTCGGGTGGGGTCAAGCATGTAGATTAAATGCCTTGCTCAAGGGACATAAGTGTCGGTGCGGGAATCGAACCCACGGTCTTTGCATTGACAGTCCAGTGGTGAGACCACTAGACCACGACACTTCTAGTTTAAGCATTCATTATTTGTAATATATACAGATATTAAGAAAGACTTATCAATAGCAACGTCATTAACATCACAGATTTTACAACTTTCTAGTAAGTACATCGAATGCATGTTAGTGGTTTGATGATACATTATTCATGATATTTAGACATAGAATATTGTGTGTGTACTGGTAAATATTTGATAGCTGGCTGAAGAATGAACAAACTCATTCAGAACTTTTGAAATAAAATTTGCTAATAAAGTGGATTATTTTGACTTTCTTTGATTTCAAATCTCGATTTTCATCATTAAAAGCCAGATTTCCAAATGATCAAATCATGTAGCCCTCATTAAACTTACAGTCTTTTCAACTTTGGCCTTGTCCCGTTCTTTCCTCAGCATATCGTTCTCAACTTCTTGGTGCTTATGAAGTTTTTTCAGTCTTGTATTCTCCTTGGTTAGATTCTTGATCAAGACTGATGGAAGGACCTGATCCACCTGTATCAAAATATATTGTGCTACATTTCATGTTGCTGTTGAAAAACAACAGGACTAATTGATCGCTAACTTATTCCCCTGGGAGCAATCTCACGTAAAAACAAAAATTATGATATTTATGGTAGATAGCCAAACTAACCAAAAATAGATAGACTAACTGGACATTAGACGAAATGGAATTAGATCATGTGAGATGAGACTTAATGGGTATTAGTCAAAGAGAGTTTAGACCAAATGGCGATTTACCAGCAAAAGTAATAGTCGCCGTAGTAGTAGTCATCGTCGTAGTAGTCATGATCGTCGTAGTTGTTATTGTAGTAGTGGTTGTGGTTATAGTAGTATACTTGTAGGCAACATTAACCCTTTGAGCGCGGGCCTGTGAAATGCGATTGGTACCCCTGTGGCGGAGCGATTTTTTGTACACTGACAGTATAATAGAAATTTGTCATGTTTTGTGCTTTCATTACTCCTTGCATCTAACTCGGGTCATTTTCATGATTTGCAGTAAATATAAACATGAAAGGGTAGACATTTTCTATCTAACACTGTAAGGCAAAGTCATCAAAACGAAATATAAGACGCGTTATTTGTAAAGAAAACGGTCATTTTGGCAGAAGTTCCCCTTTCTTCCTTTCCAGTAGATTCACAATGCAAAGTGCGTAATGCATACAGCACACACGGTTCGATCGATGAGCCTACTGAATAGCACTTGAAACGAGTCCTGTTTCTTTCAAATTATTTCTATAAAATATGGATTAAAGATCATAGCGGCCGGCTTCGCACTCTGGACAATGGCATCTTTCATTAAAAGCGCAGGTGTAAGTTTTTAAATAAAAGCGCGGACTTTTAACTTATAATACCTACTGCATGAGGCATACTTTACATTTAATTACATCGTTATCGTTCACAACTAGTTCAAGCAAAATTCAGATAACCTCTCTCATTATCGTGATAAGTATATATAACCTAGGGAGAATCGGAAATCGACAGGCTTAACCCTATTCAGACTGGGGGGGGTCAATTTGACCCCCCTGTACGAAATCCGCGACTGCCGCGCAACCGCTGCGAATCGCAACCCGGCGCTTTATGACTTTTTTCTTTTAAGTGTCTCGCAATTTTGACACCAAGTTCGAAAAAATCGTGTACTCCGTTGTCACGTTACGCAACATTACGTAACCGCATGTCAGGCCTAAATTGAACGAAAATCGTCATTTTGCATGCGTTTGTGTACAAAATACTGCCTTTTTCTAAATTTCTTTATAACACTGATAATTGTGCCTTCTGAGCCTTTTGATTGATTAATTTGTCTTTATATTGATCAAAATACATTTCTCAAGCATAAAAAATTACAAAAACAAAGAAATACATAAGAAATAAAAACAATAGAATACATAAGAAATTCATAAAACAATAGAATACAAAAGAATTAATTTGAAATTTCTGAATTTGTCTATTCAATACTGTTGTCTTTGCTACTCAGCAACTTTTAGAAAAATTTGGGCTTCATAACTATATTTATTGATGAAACATTAACGATTTCCATAAAAAAGCATCTAATTTGCATACATGAGTATGCATAAATTAGCATAAATTAAATACGTGAAATTTTTTTTCAAAAAAAACATACCAGCGACACCCTTTACATGTGCAGCGACGTTAGCGCAAATTTCGCCGCGAGCGGACTATCGCGGCCGAGATCTCAGGGGGGGGTCAAATTGACCCCCCCCCAGTCAAAATCTCCTCTTGAACATGCCAGTCTGAATAGGGTTAATTTCCATGCAACTAATGTTTGATATATCTGTAATAATGAACATTGTTTTAATCCCTTAACCTTTCTATTTCTCTCTCTCTTCTCATTCTCAATCTTTATCTCTCATATTTCTCCTCTCGAGCTAGCTTTATTTGATTTATTTTTCCCCTCCGGACGCGTACGCGTACGCCAAAAGTTAAGATCGGGAATCGTTTCTTTATGGTTAAAAAATTATGGTAATGCTGAAATGAAGTGAATTTTTCTTGATTTTTTTCCACGTAACTAGGTTATTTCTTTAATGGATATTAAAATTGAATATATCTTTGTCCTATTCCTCAAGAATTTATCCCCAAAAAGCTGGTGAAAAGCTGAAAAAGCTTGTCAATATATTAGAGAATTATCTCGGCTTCTGTAGAAGCCCGTCGTAGCAGACTGAACACCTCGCTCGGCTTCTGTAGAAGCCCGTCGCACCCAAAGGGTTAATGTGTTCTACATAGCATAAAGAAGTACTGGAGTAGCTTTTATTTTTTTCTTTTAATATGCAGAATTACATGAAAGAGTCTAATGTTGTGAGAATATTTGAATTATTATTTTTTTTTTTTGTATTTCAAATCCTCTTACACAAGCATTAATGAGAAACAGAATGATACCATTGTAGAAATAAGTAATTATGGCAGGGAAAGGGTTTTTTTTTTCCTTTTTTGTCAGGGAAAGAGCCCTTTTTAAAGTAAAAATCTACTTACAGAAGAATCAGAGGTTGGTGCGGAGCGACCATCAGAGAACACTGATCTCATATGTGCCATCTGAATCTCATCTCTCTGTTGAACGTTCTCCAGCGCTTTACTGAGCTCCTCACACCGACTGGACAGAGCTTCTATCATTACATGCTTCATCTTAATTTTTCTCTCAGAATCCTTCACCTGAAATGATTTAATAAAAGTCAGATTAATAAAAACTCCTCATTCTTAAAGGGAAAGTCCTGTTTTGAGGATGGGGAAACAAATTATGCTGAGCTATCTTTATGTTATTTAGGAAGAATATTATATGGTTTTTAAATAATGTCAACATCTAAGAAGAACTCTTCAAATGCCCTCATAGTCATATTATGACAAAAGAGATTGAAATGTATAGTGAAATTTGACTCTCAAAAGAATTGAGTTCATTTTGTATCCAAAGCTTTCCAATATACATTGATTCTTTGGTGAACTGTAATCAACCTTCCCCAATCATGAAGTTTACATATCAGCAAAATGGCAAAATAGCAACTGTCATGTAGGTTACTGTATCATATCATCTAAAACAAAAAAAGGTAGATGTGTCAATGACGCACAGGTGTAGGCACGCATTAATTTCTTTTGTTAGTGGGGGGTGGGGGGGATGAACTATTCAAAATCAGTCGAGCAGGACGCACTTTCTTTTGTTATGGGGGGGGGGGTATGCTCTACGCCAGTGCCATGACCCTCCAGTTTACCTGACAATTCTTTACTGTTCCCTTTGAATTATGATAAAATATTACCTTTTCTTCCATTTCAAAGAGTGTCTTGGCAGTTTGCTCCCGAGGGTTATCAGCTTGTTTCAGAGTAGCTTTGATTTTTGCAATTTCATCCTCCTTCTCATCAATCTGTTTCTTTAGTTGTTTGATGATCTCCTTGTACTGAATGGTGTCCTACATGAAACAAACAAAGAGAAAATCGAATTGGGGATGTGGAGAATAATCAGTAAAAAATAGAAGAAATTGAACCTATAAAGAAAATAACAAATATTATATAATGCATGCCAAGTAAAATGATCTTCACGCTCTTATGGCAATTACCGTAGAAGAAAGTGGTTTCTCAAAAAAGGATTGCGATATTGATTACCATTTAGACATCATAAAAAGTGAGGCAGTAAGATTTTGATTCCAACTGCAAAGTCCATAACTATATGTATGTTAGCAGTATCATGCAAATGTACGATAAAGGACGATAGAGCAAAATGAACAGGAAATGTAGATGGAAATGTAGCATGTTTCCTTTTCCTAATTATCATCATGTTTACAGTTTTATAATCCTACATGTACATGAAGGAAAACAGTTTAGTTTTTTTTCAGTTCAGTTCAGTTCATTGTTATAGATCTGAGCAAAGACAGTTTTTATGACCTCAGCTATCATCTTTTAAAAAACCCTGTCTCTCCAAGCATCTTTGTCTTTCAGAGAACATTACAAACTCACAATCACACACAATTATTTTTTTGAAAAATGTGCAAAGGTAAGATAAGATTTATCCCAAATACCATTAAATCTTTGAAACTTGCTCCTTGATCCTCTAAAACTTTTGTTAGGTGAGTCTTAAGGTGAAGGTTCTCTTGGACGACGGCTTCATGGATATCTCTGGATATTCCGATGTGCAACCCACGGCTCATCAGATAGTCAGACTGTCCAGGTTGAGGAGACTGAATAATGAAAATACCCAGCAAATAGAGAGAGAGAGAGAGGGAAAGAAAGAAAGAAAGAGAGAAAGACACAGAGAGAGAGAAAGAGAGAGAGAGAAAGAGAGAGAGAGAGAGAGAGAAAGTAAAAATATGAAGTGTGGAATATTGTGATAACAAGACAAATTTGTACATGAGACAAAAGACAGGCCAATTAATAATTAGAAACTAGAAAGATAAGTAAATGACCTCATACTTGTAAAGACAGTGTTACTTTATACTTTCTTGGTGACAATTTGCTAAGATGTGGAAAGATATACAGGACCATTCTTTTGCTATATACTGATGAATATTATGAAATACTAATAAGAATAAGACAAATAAAAAGTGTAAAAGTCCTCTTTATCATACTACAAAATAATAAGATTCCACTGATTTGAAGTAATCAATTGAGTTTAAAAAATATATATAATATAAATTTGATGAGGCACAAATTACACAGGGTTACTTTCAAGTTTGTCCTTTGCTCTGGCAACAATTCTTTCACAGTGTTTCTTTAACATTCACTGATTGACAAACTTCAGCCCTGGAATAAACACTATACCTAACCCTCACCCTAATATGAAACCTTATTACATCCTTACATGTAATCGTATGTATTATAGACAGAATGAAGCCTTAGCAATTGTCAAAGGAGCAAATTTTTACCAGTGGTAAATCCAGGTGGAACGTTAGGAACGTGTCTGCCCCACCCCCCATAATTTCAATTCTTCTCACTTTTTACCCTGATTATCCTGTGAAACTCACCTTTGGCTTCTGATCTCCTGCATTTTCTTCTTTCTTTTCTCCTTCATCCTTGGCCGCAGGAACAGATTCCCCCTCATTAGTTCTTGAACTTTCTGTGCATCCATCACTCTCCGGGCTTTTACGCTCAGATGATCTCTCCTCCTTATTAATTTCTTTTCTCAAGCCGGCTATTTCACTGTCCTTCACTTGCAGCTGGATCCTGCTCCTTGTCACGAAGGCCTCGTTTCTCCAAACCTCCAGCTGGAGACTCTCCGCTTTCTTCTCCGCCGAAGACAGCTTCTCCTGGAGTTCGTTGACTGCCTGAGTGAGGTGGCTCAAGCCTTTAAGCTGCTCCGCCATTGCATTGCGATCAGAGACAGCCACGTAAGCCATCACAGCGTAAGCATTCAGCTCTTTTCTCAGCTTGGCATCCTGTGTCGTGCCAACTATGCCGTCATCTGAAGTCCTGCTTCCTGGTGTGAAAACGGCAACTTTCTGCTCTTCAGCCATTTTAAAAGATGTCTGTTACACTTCACTAAGTGGTAATTTTTCTGAAACAAAAAGATATATTCCCAGGATAAATAATAATTGCTCACAATTCTCCAGACTAATAAGGACTAAGGTTGAGACCGCACGTTTTGTAAGAGTACATGTAGAATATTAGTTACCAAACTTGGCGGCAATCCAAACATATCACAGTTAAGTCATAATGAAGCTCAGTGATAACATAAACATCAGTGGAAGAGGGTACTTGAAAATGAAGAGAAAATATTTCCCTTAACCTTATTTCTAAGGCATATCCATTAATATCAGCAGAAGAGGGTTTTTTTTTTAAATAGAAAGAAAATAGTTCAATTTTGGCTTCACTTTATTTTTAAGGCATTAATGCATGTGATCCGAGTACCCCCCCCCCCCCACATACAGCTGCAAACCTACATCAGTCAGTACTGAAAAATGGCTGTCTGTCACCCTCTTGGTTGCTGAGGAAACTTCTCAATAATAATTAGCGAAATCAGCTTTAAACCTACCTCAAAATAAATTCAGATAATCTAGGTCTAACTGTTAGGTCTATAGTCTCACTCTCATTGCAATATAATTCTTCCATTAGATATTTTTCATTTTGTTTAGTAGAATTTTTAGACTTTTTTTTTTTGGATATGCCACCTTGACTTGGCTTGAGCTGCTCAAGACACTTTTCTGCATTGACTGTCCATTGGAAGAAAACTGCTGCAGTAAGTAAGGTACTTCCCAGTGCAAGGTCAATTAGGAATTGACCATGCATAATGTAATGCCCCCCCGCCCCCCACCGACCACCTTTTGGCTTCAGTTATTAATCACCACAAAATGTGTGTGCACATTTTGAATAAGAACAACTGTAATTTGTTTTGTAATGGACAAAAGCTTATCACATCGCACTAACCAAATCAGACTTAATTTAGTCAGCCCAGCTGAGTCATCTCACAGAATTTCCGGCATGGCCAAAATGGGATGGGAGGCTAGAATTTCTAGTAGAAAAACTAACGTTTATAGAATATACCGGTATATAGTTACTCACATGTTGACAATATTATGACATTCACTGCACAAACCACCGAATGTGGCCAGGTCCACGCCAGGTAAATTTCTTCTAGATCCTGGAGAAAGACAACAAGATCTACAAGATCTTCTCAAGAATAGAACATGGAGCATGTGATATCATCATCAGATGAAACGTACAACAATATAAATCTATCTCTCGCAATACCACGAAGAGGTAAACAGTGGGATTCCCCAATAAAGTACGGCCCACCAGGGTCACGGCATGTAGACTTTGAGTCCAGTCTGTAATGCTACACTTCGACAAAATGCGCGGGCATATTCGATGCGGCTACACGAGTGACTATATCAAAACTACCGGTGTACACTCTACGAATATCAAGGGTCATTTCCGAACGGGGAATTCCCACATTCTCTATTTCTGTGGGAATTCCCCAGCTAACTTTCCACATAGTCATCTCTCCTAAAACGTAATGTTGTATGTAGGCCGCGCTCATGTACGTATGTGTGTATGTATGTTAGTAAAAGGCTCTGTCAGTTTTTGTTCTAATTCCGCCAAATTGACACAAACTGTTAATATAAACCGTGGCCGGGTTTTAATCTATATTCGGTTAAAAATCGAACAGTTTAGGCTGAGAACCCGACATAAAACGTGATTTTTGTGGCTTTTTGATTGTGTAAAAACGGAAAAACGGGTGAAGTTTGTAGACTACAAAAAATGAAAGAAGAAAGAAAGAAAAAAGAAACCCCAAAATTGGGGGGGGGGGGGGGGGGGGGGGGGGTTTGAGGCCGGCTAATACCAAACCCGGCTAGTCGTTAATTATTTAACTCTATGGGGATGACCTAGGCCAACCCCTTACTCCGTGGCGATTAGTTCTGCCCCTCATCTAATAGGGCCTAACTGCAATATATATTATCATTGTATAGATAGTAATATCGCAAGTTATTTAGGTTTTCAAACTAACGTAATATATTTACATACATGATTATTAGGGGCCGTGTAGCCGGGGCTGAGGGTTTGAGCCCCCCCCCTCCCCCCACTTTTCTCATCAAAACGTGTACAAAATCGCGAAAATGACCATAGATTTGGGATTTTTAAAGCCAGTTCAGCCCCCCCCCCCACTTTCGGCAAGCCCCTCCACTTAAAAAAAAAAAAACGCTCCGCGGCCCCTGATTATTGTCTGCAGCTTCAACTGTAGCCTAATTAGGGGATTCATAATGTCAGTTTCCAATATTTTTTAAAGACAAATGAAGAGTTTTATTCCAAAAGGGACTAAATCCACTTTTTGAAAATTATTAATAAATCACTGCTTTTTAATTTATTACTTTACCGCGAACAATATGACTTAATTTTGGTACACATGCTAGTACAATTGCCTTAGACCATTTTAATAACAATTTTAAAAATCTAGCTATCAAATTTTATTTTTTATGAAATTTTGACATTTTGATTTCTATGGATTTAGTCCCTTTTGGAATGAAACTCCCGTAAATCGTCTATTTTTCCAATAAAACATCACATTTTGGCTTAATTGAAGTTTTTGGTCAGCTAAGAATGTGTTCGAATTTTATTCTGAAGGTGTATGAATAAAATAAAAGTACAAATTAAAAATTTTAAAGAATTTTTTTTTTCGCCAAAAATTTGAATTTCAGTCGGTTCAAATAAACCCCTCACAAAAAGTTTCGCAAATCGACTTTGGGCCATGATAACTTTTCAAGTACGCTTTAGTTATTCCTGATATTCATACCATTGGAAAGATAATTTATCCCCCTTTTTATTGATATCCTATTTGTAATGATTGTGTCATGCCTCAATGCACAGAATATCAGAATATGGAGAAACGTAAAAAGTGAAATGGTGTAAAATGCACTTTTATTGATCACATAGAAGTTCCGCAACTCAAATTTAGACCCTGATAACTTTTGAGGTATTTTATCATTTTTATTTAATTTTAAACCATTGTCGAGTTCATTTATTCCTCTTTTTATTGATACCTAATTTGTCATGGTGATGCCATGCCTGGGTCCACAGAACCCCTGAATACCACCTGAATGCGAGGCAAAGCGAAAGATAATGTTCAGTTTAAATGTTATGTAATACAATTTTGAACCTTGACACATTTTAATGTGGGTTTTAATCACGATCAATTTTTATAGCATTAAAAAGTTCATTTATTCTTGTTTTTATTGATACCCTATTTGTAATGGTAACATCATTTTTGAATGCACATTATTAATGAATATAATGCAAAGTAAAAAGTGAAAAGTTGCGAAATGTATTGTTATTACTCAATAATAGTCACAATAGGCATTCAATTTGGAACATTTGACTCCTGACTTGTCCTAACATTCAGGATGTCTTGTGCTTGCAAGAATAACATCATTGTTACAATTAGGGTATCATTGAAAAGAGGAATAAATGAACTTGACAATGGTATAAAATTCAATAATTAGAAAATACCCCCAAAAGTTATTAGGGTCTAAAGTAGAGTTGCGGAACTTCAATTTGATCAATAAATTTTGCAACATTTGACTTTTTACTTTTCTCCATATTTTGATATCCTGCGCATTGAAGCATGACACAATCATTACAAATAGGATATCAATAAGAAGTGGGATAAATTATCTTTCCAATGGTATGAATATCAGGAATAACCAAAACCTACCTGAAAAGTTATCATGGCCCAAAGTCGATTTGTCTGTCTGTCTGTCTGTTTGTCTGTCTCTCTCCCTCCATTATTTGGCCTACTCAATTTTGATACACCATCATTTCCTTGAACCCCCTCTGTCTCTCTATCTCCCATTTTCAGCTGTCACCCCCCCCCCCTCTCTCTCTCTCTCTCTCTCTCTCTCTCTCCCCTCTTTCTTTCTCTTCCTATCGTCCATACTTTTGTTCTCTCTCATGCAGTCCCCCTCTCTCTTCGATATATCTTACTTTTTCTCCTCCCACTCCCCCTCCCTCTCTCTCTCTCTCCACTCTCTATGTCTCTCTCTCGCTCTATTTTTCTTCTTTTCTTTTTTGTTTTGTTTTGTTTTCTCCTCTCACTCCCCCTCCCCCTCTCTCTCTCTCCACTGTCCTAGTCTCTCTTTTTTGTTTTGTTTTGTTTTCTCCTCCCACTCCCCCTCCCCCCCTCTCTCTCTCTCTCCACTCTCTCTGTCTCTCTCTCGCTCTATTTTTCTTCTTTTCTTTTTGTTTTGTTTTGTTTTCTCCTCTCAGTGCTAATATTAAAAATATAACGTTAATTTAATGTTTTTATTATTATTATTCTTTAATTAACATAATAGCTCGTTAAACCTTCCCGGTATGTATCTACCTCTTTAAAATAATACAAAACGATCTGATTTATCACGAAAAGCCGAGTATGTTATTTGGGATAGAGATTCATTTATTTCGTCAACATAATTGACGCATTTTTTTTTCCTCTTGAAAGACTAAAACAATCGGTCGAAATAAGTATAATGAATACGTAAAAACGGCCGTGTTAAAGATACGAACAAGATATGCATGTGCAATTAATTTGGGTGGTATCCCAAAATTAGTAAATCATCAGAAATATTGTTATCATATTTTAATGAAACGCATTGGGCGAATAAAAAGAACGATATGAAAAATAAGAATCAGCCTAACATAATATCCAAATAAAGTGATAAACAAATATTTTTGGATCAAACTAATCACCGTCATATATCATCTATATTTTTTGTACAAAATATTTCATATTTCCATTGGCAAGGTTTTGATCTAAGCCTTGTTAAAGAATCTCTTTCCAGTGTTGCCTTCCCAGTTGAAGCTGACGACCATCTGTCCTCCAACAATCTCCCTGGATGCGGAGTTGCCCTTGGGTCCAGCCAGGACCAGTTTGCTTCCTTGCCATGATGGTGTCACCTCGACCTCCTTACCTCTCAGCTCCTTGATGTCGGGGTCGATGAAAGACTGGCCGATGGTGTAGGTGATCTGAGGACGAGATTTATATATATCAATCAGAATGATGAGTGATGATTATTGATTGCGGATTAGTAAATGACATAATTCCGATCCGAGGTGCTGGATATTTATGATGAAAATTCAACGCATTGTTTTCGTAAGAAGACTGAAGTTTCAGAGTAATACTTATATTCGTCCATCATTTATTTTTATTTATTTTTTCTTAAAGAGTATTGACATTAAATGAACGTTAACCTTATTATGTTGATAGCGGATATAATAAAGTTTTCCCTTTTCAATCTTGTGTTATAATTAGGGATATTCAGGGACTTTCCTGTAGGTTCGTAAAAGCTTTATGATTAAGTATATCATTAAAAATTATAATATTCTATGTCACTATTAATATTATGGACTATTAAGTATTATCTTATTTGTTAATATGTTGGGTTTTTTCGACATACTTATTATAAACCTAAGCAGGCCTAACTATTTCCGTTGAAATCATGAAAAATTTGAAATATTGAAATGGAAAACTTGAAATTAGTCAAATCAATTCTAATAATATAGAATCAAATCAAACGGATGATAGTTAGACTTACATCACGGCTCTTACCACCAGCCCCGGTAGTCTTGATGTTGAATGTATCACCATTCTGTGCAATCTCCACGGTGGTGCTCTTGTCTGATGGGATCTTGGCTGGGTCAATCTTGAGCTTCTCTACCAGGAATTCCATGTTCTCACCGTGATCGAAAACCCATTTTCCGGAGAAATCAGCCATTTTGTTTTGGTTGGTTGAGCTTTTCACTGAAGGAGCTGAAAAACAGAGATATAAATACCTTTATTTTAGGAAACCAATCTTTTCTCCAAAATTATCGACGACCAGGATCCCCTATAAAAGACTCCAACAAATTCTATAAAATGGAAGTCGACTAAAAAAGGCAGAGTTGAAGGCCTATGAATGTAGGCCCAGAATTCGTCTTGTCACATAACAAAAGGCTAAATTAAATACAACATTTATATTAAAGAATAATAATAATAATTAAAAAGAAAGACTTGTGATAAAAAAAAAGACTGGCAAAGTATGTTAATATCCCGTCCATTTTAATGTAGCAGAGATTTAACGATGTGCGAAAAGAACGGTAAGCGCAACAATGAAATAAAATAAAATAAAATAAATAAATACATAAATAAATAGATAGATAAATAAATAAATAAATAAAATCGAAAGAACTGAGTTTACGAGGTGACGACAGTCATTTCGATTAAAATACAACAGACTATTTGTACATCTGATTAGCAGATTAGTGTTTTGTGATAAACCACTTCAATAATTTACAAATAAGATTAGAATGCTTATGTTGATATCAATGCTGAAGTACTTTGCTGTGAAATCGATACTTGTTTATTTATGGATTAGACCGGAACCTGCAGACAGATCACACTTATTTACTCAGTAAAATTGACAAACGAATATTTGACTGTATCCTTTCCTCTAAAACAAACACAAACGAATAACAAAATTCTTTCTTACGAATCGATAAATTCCATCAACCGACAAATCGGAATGAAATGTGATGACATTCCGCCAACCATTTCTTCTGTGATTATCACGTCGATTAAAATACCACAGAAATACCTAAATCCTTTCTGGAAAAAAAAAAAAATTAAACATTCATATTTATCTAATTTACCTCCACAAGAAGAAGTAACAACTCCCCCTCAGAAAATAATTATATTAAAAAAATGTTACGCCGTTCATCAATTAAAACTAATGGTCCAGCCAGGCATAGCTGAGCTCATTCTCAAAAATAAGTTTTTATAAGAAATATAAAATATATAATAATATATATAAATCGGTCATCCAGTATAGGCAGGAGAAATAAAGATCAAACTCACCAAAGAACAGGAGCAAGACAGTGTTGTCTGGAGTTGGAGGTTCTGGACAGAAGGTAAAGAATCTGAGCAAAATCACTCACATTTATACCATTTCCTCAATACTTCTCCAACACGACACCGAACCCCTGCGTGTGATTGGTTGAATTCTTGAACCACGTGACATGATTCGGTAACATCGCGACGTTCGGTTCTGTGTGTCTATGTTGTTTCAAAAACCAGTGACTGGAGTTTGTTAGGAGACGTGTTTCAATCACAGAAATAAATTTATGTGGTTTTAAGGACTTGTGTTTGAAGGGGCGTGTCTTGTCAGGCAGTGTGGGCGTGTCCTATCACTGGGTGAAAGGTGGTAGAGCTGAATGGGTGGTCAAAGATTGCTCATATTATAACCAAAAGAATCTGATGATCATCGTACATTCACTGTATTACTTTATTAATTTTGATATTTGTCATGATCAGGGTTTTAAAGGTGTATAATTGGATTATTCAAGATAAACCTCGTAATTTCCCAGGTAAATGTTTTCTTTGCTGCCAGACTATTGTTTTTCCAACATAATTTTTTTTCTTCTCTCTTATGCTTATTGTCATGATAATTTTATTATATTGACTTTCCCTCAAGTACTATATGACTCACTTATTTCAGTGAGATAATAGTCTGTTTATTTCAGTTGTTAAATAATGCACACTATTGACTTTCAAATCTTGAATATTGGTCAACTATCAGAACACCTCTTTTCTCCTTTACCTTCCTTTTTTGTTCATTATTATAGCTAGCAGGAATTTTAATTTTCTATGACCATTTAGCCAAATAGTAAATTTGAAACTGTTAAAAAAATGCTTGTCCGATCTCCTGCCGGTGCTGGAATAAATTGCATTTTGAGGAAAAAAGTAATCTAACTTAAGAGGGTAGATATTCAGGGGTTATTTTAGTGGGCACTTTACAGTAACTAAATTTTATAATTAAAGCAATTTTAGACGCAATATTTCGAATATTGGATTTTATTGTAACCGATATTTAATTCTGTATGGGTTACTTTATTATGTGTGGAAGGCTCAGAGTCCCAATGTGGCACCAGATTTTTTTATTTAAATTTTTTTTTTTTTTTTTTAAATATTTTTTTAAGTTAAAAAAAAAAAGAAAGAAGAAAGAAAAAAAAAAAAAGGAAACGAATTTCATACTTGCGTGAGCACTGCTCATTTTTGTAAAGGTTATGGAAATGAGGTTGGCAAGAATTGTCTATTCACTGAAGAGTTAACCAATTTAGAAAATGCTGATGGTCTGCTGAGTTCATGATAAAATGACGTGTTTAATATGTGTTTTGTAGTGAATGACATGGCCAATTCTATAATGTTTGTGCATGAACGATCATTATTGCATTTTTTTATAATTTAACTGTGAAACTTGTGGGAGGTGTTTTTCAGTGTCATATAGGTTGATCTGTAGACATTTTGCTCCATTCCAAACTAGCCAAAAGGGACAGTGAATTCTTGAGCAACCTCATTTGTGTGTCCTTTGCAAAGAGGGCATTGATTATTTTCGGACTTTTTGGTGTCATATAAAAATTGAGGCTAAAATCTTTATACAATCTGTATATATACCTTTTCCCGGTGAATTATATATGTATATATTTTTGGCAGCCATTTCCAAAAAGTTTTTTTTTTATTTCTTAAGTTTTTTTTAGACGCATAGTATATCCTAAATCATAAAACGACAGTGGTTCAAACATTACCTCGTAGGTTCACTGTGTTCTCTGATATTTAAGCTGGCCATAATCAGTTTTAGGTGGTTGATCTGTGGAACTATACCCAAAGTGTGTTACACCGATCAAATATAGACTTGCGGTAGTAGTAACCTTTACTATGACTGTACTTTGGCATTGTCTGGCTGTATGACACCATAATCAAAGGCTGCATATTATGTACAATACGCATATACACTTATTGACCCCCTTTTTGTTTAACGATTCATTTATACTAAACTGTTGCTAATAGAGTTGGTATAATTACCTCTTTCCATGAAACAGGCCTAATTTGGCGATTTTACTTATTTTGACTTATAAAGAGTGTAGTCATGTGGGCAAGTCCAAGCTATTTTGCAACTCTGTCCCACGCGTTACTGACGAATAATTGACCATAACTTAATCATGCAATGATACATCTCAATTATTTTTCATGATTTGGGTAAATGTATAGAACCCTTCCCCAAAACTTGAAAAATAATTGAAATGTATCATTTCATGATTAAGTTATGGTAAATTATTCATCAGTAACGCGTGGGACAAAGTTGCAAAATAGCTTGGACTTGCCCATCTATATGCAGGCCTATTGATAGATCTCTTCCAAACATTTAAATTGCCAGGATAAAAGTTTGAAATTCAAAATAAAAATTTGGGGGTGTTGAAGAAAAAACGCTAATATGTGCATCGGAAAAAATCAAAATGGTGCATGCATGTTCCTTTGTCCAATGCGAGGTTCTGTTTTCGTATTTTTTTTTAGTGTTTTGTTTTGTTCTTCTTTTTGTTCTTTTTTTTTTGGTTCTTTTTTTTGGTTTTTTTTTTTTTTTTTTTTTTTTTTTTTTGGGGGGGGGGGGCGAAATCCGATGCTGTTCAGACGCAGTGAGGTGTAAGACCGATGCATGGCCGGTGTAAACATGACATTACTTTTGAGATCTAAAGGCTTTATTATTTTTTTTAAAAATGGTACAACTGGGGGGAAATTGGTATGAAATTTTTTCGAACTTTATGTGCTATCAAATTAAAGCCCAATGATTTTTCTTATTGATACACATTATTTCGTATAATTGCTTTTTGTAAACAGGGACCGCGGAGAGTTTTTGAAAGTGGAGGGCTGAGCCGAAAGTAGGGGGGGCGGGGGCTGAACAGCCTAAAAAAAAATACAAATCTATGGTCATTTTTCGTTTTGTACATTTTTGTTGAAAAAAGTGGGGGGGGCTGAAGCCCCCCCCCAGCCCTCCCCCCGGCTCCGCGGCCCCTGGAAAAGTGGTGCTTAATTTTGTGCGAAGACGAGAGAAACGAAATTGCTCAAAACTTTTTGTTCTATCGCGATCGTTTTAACCTATGATATTCGTAACCTATATACACAAAGGTAAGAAAGAAAAAAAGATTTTCCTTTATTGTAGAAAACTTTTAATTTCTCAAGATCTACAGCACCAATTAAGACGAAAAAAGACGAAGAAAGTCTGATTTTCCTGCATAGGTTGTGATTAATTTTCATACTATGAATATGATATTTCCCACTTGTATCAATTTAATTTGATGCAGACTGTACCTGTACGTGTCAAAGATTACTTCCACACACTCGAGACCGCATAAAACTTGTCAAAGTAAACCCACATTAACACATCTTCGCGACGATACAAACAAAACTAAGTACACAATCGTTGGGAAAATCGTGCAGTTATAACGAATTGGTACCTTGGTTTACGAGCGTAATTTGTTTTAGAGAGTTCATAAAATATCAATTTAAAGCCCCCTAATGAGCACAGTGGATCACTTAGCAATTGAAGTGCGTAAGCCGTAAGCATTGTATACTCGAGGTTGAGTATATTTGTCAAGTAGAATTGGAAAAATTATGAGTTTACTTTTGGGTGATGACGCCTGAAAAATCACTTGTGTTGGAGGTCAATAAACAAACATGATTGCTTTGCAGAATTTAAAGAGAAAATAATTACATATTAAATAGCTGTAAAAATGCAAATGGGATCAATTGGTCTCAGTATAATGAAAATGCAAACAAGAAATTATCGTTGAACCTTATCCTTGTTGCACAATCATTATATTTCGGAAATATGAGTTTACTTTATTTCGGTATACGATTCTCTTAAGTGATAACAAAAGAAATTCAAGATAATTCACATTAAAGATTGAATTAAATTGAATCGTAGGAATTTATTGAAATATTCCATTCTCGCAGTCCGGAGACTGAAATGCGATGGTTACGAGGATATAAATAACAACAAAAATGACATTTTCTCAGTATAGCATAATAGTTATACATGTATATAAAAGTTGAAAATGAATGCTAGCGTTATGAGGAGAGCTATAGGCCCCATATCAAAACTTCAGCTAAAGTAATCATCATATTCATAGGGTGGATTATTAACTCAGAGAATAATATTAAACGTTTCATAACGATTATAAGTGATTTAATTCTTATCGGTACAATTATTGTCTTCGAGAGTACTAGTATCAAAATTAATGTATTATTATTCCTTTCTATAAAAGTTTGAAAAATATACATTGATAAAAATATTATTTGGATAAAGATAAAGGAGATAATGAAATACGTAAAAGAGACTAATCATATCTTAAATGAAGTAATGCAGCGGTCACAACTCGTCGTAGGCTACGGGGCACGTGCCATCAACGTAGCCTGCGTTGCATGTACAATGAATGTACAGGCCGTTGGTCAATTTCTGCGAATCCTGCGTTTCTGTAGTAAGGAAATTGTAAAAACTTCCTGCACGTCGTACATTCATTGTACCTGCGAGGTACCTCCACTGAACGAATTTTCTACGAAATCCATCGTAGGGAGTTGCACGTCGAAGGTACGGCGAGTTGTGACCGCCGCATAAAAGAAAGAAAAAAACAAAAACAAACAAACAAAACTATAGGCCCTAGAACTGAGTGGAATTTCCCCGGCTACTTTGAGAGTATCTTATTTATTTAAAATATATTCACTATGCATTTCAAAAACACGTTTGCACAGAAGACCCAGCGGACGACTGAAAATCCCAACAACATTTTTTCTCTCTATTTTATAGACAATCCATTGAGATGAAAAATTAATCTAGACTCAGGGTAATAAATTCTGTAAAAATCTTGTTGGCAAATATATATCTGTAGAACCTAAAGGCCCTGTCACATCAGCCTTGCGTATGAGTTACGGGCGAGTTGCGAGCAGGGATTTTCCAGCACGCAACTGCGTGCGAGATACGTGCAATATACTGTCAATGCGGGCGACCTGCGAGTAGCAAAAATTGTCACCCGCAACTCGCCCGTAATTCATACGCAAGGCTGATGTGACAGGGCCTTAAAGACAGAGCAATGTTGTACTCGCACTAGTTACATTATCTCAAGCTTACACTTTAATCGCCTTGTGTTAAACACGTAAATTGATAAGAAATATAATTGATCATTGTTGTTTTATTTTGAGCAACACTTCTTTGGTAAGAAAAATAATAAAAAAATAAAAATAAAATTATAAAACAAATATTTAAAATAGACCCATAGTTTTAAAGTTATTTAATCTGGAGTGCACCTTTAAATGTAATGCTAAATAGTACATGCTGAACATGAGCAATAACCGATAAATAAAATGAAATGCACTATCATAATGAGTTTTTGAGCCTTTTGGACTTAATTACATTATGATTTACTTCTAGATTTGACATTTAATAGCCCAAGTTCAGACAAATATATCTATTTTTAGAAGAGTGCCTTTTTATGTTGACACTCTTGATAACATTTTCTTTCGAAAATAAAAAGGCTCATTCGCAATTTAATGTCATTACCGATTGGTCACTCTTAAAATATAATTTGATATAATATATTTGTTAGTGAAAATGTAATAGTAACAACATTCCCTTCAAATGTAATTTGGGATAAACAGCGTATCTAATAATTCAATTATGACTAAATAATTATTTGTTTATGGGACTCAGATGAGTCACATCGAGTCAAAAGGTTGGTTTATATAGATAAATCACTGATAATAGATAGAGAAACCCTTGGAATACCGGTGACCGAATTCACTCACTTAAGCCTCAATCACTTAAAGACC
This sequence comes from Paracentrotus lividus, assembly GCA_940671915.1. Taxonomy (NCBI): domain Eukaryota; kingdom Metazoa; phylum Echinodermata; class Echinoidea; order Camarodonta; family Echinidae; genus Paracentrotus; species Paracentrotus lividus. The sequence goes on from CALNVZ010003433.1 coordinate 10,944,467, forward strand.
CTGAAAGGAATAAATTCAACCTTGCATCGATAGAAAGCTCAGTAGGCATAGAATATAAATACATAAGAATAAAATTCAATTTTGATATCAGTATTCATAAAAAGATGATCGAACCTCAACCTGGCCGCCCCCTCCCAAATATTTGAAAATAGCTCTAATATTGAGGAGAAGATGAGTGACGTCAAAGGATGTGGGTGGAATGCTATAGCCGTCCGGCAGCCAGGCACAACTGCATGGGTTTGCCCTTTGTACAAACAAAAATCCATGACAATAGACCCACCTGTGTGCGGAGGGACTATTGTTATGAAATAAAAAATCATGTCTGGCTGCCAGACTGACATAGCATTCCAAACACATCCTTTGACGTCACTCACCAACGTAGCAAGTCAGGCCAATGTGGAAGAAGAAAAATACTATTTGAATCACCAAATTTTGTGTGTTTCGAAAGGAAATGCTAAAAGACCCATATTTCAATGATTTTTCGGGATTTCCCCCTACCTGAGCCACTAAGATACCACCCATGTCTTGTATGGTTGTCCACTTGAGTGGGGGGGGGGGGTTTAATACCTACACACCATACGGGTGCCATGCCATGGGCAGATGGGGAGCTTAATTTATGTTCTAATTCACTGTTTTGTGCGTATATCCGCAACACATACCCCTTCTGGACAACAATCCCAGGATAAATCCTACAAACAGGACAATTACCCCGGCTATAGGATAAAGAGATAGTTTTTCTGGGGTGATCCGCTTTGAGGTATCTGGGACATAACCGTCTCTGTGTGGCATGACGCCGATCGTGGGAGGGGGCAGGGGACCCGCCCCATGACTTTGTAGGTTAGGAACATCTTATCAATTAATGTCCCCCATGTTTTGTCGGAAAAAGATTGAAAAAATTGAAAAATTTGTCTAATATACCGTCATAATAACTTGGACGTTTACCGAAGGGAAAGTTTACCCCTGATTTTTTCGATCACCCCCTAGATGAGTACACAATGAATGATTTTTAATATGATATTTACTGGAATGATACAGCGCTGATATTCTTTCGTCACAAACTTGACGCGTATTCCCGATATCCTGAGGGCTCTTTTTTCCCTATTTTTTTTTTCGGTTGGGACGGTCTCGTGCACCCCCCCCCACTAATGTTTCTGTAACTGTATTCTAGTGGAAAGGAAAGGTTAATGTGTTTAGAGCTCGCGATGGCCCATTTTATTTGTCGTTCCGACACAAAGATCAACTTTACCTAATCTCTTCTGAACAAATAGAAGCTCTACCCAGTTTGTGTGGACTAACGGGTTTTTGAATAATCCGCAATCCTTCAATAATAGAAATCGCAACTCTGTTACAATTGCTTTTTTGTAAAGTCGGACACTCTTGATCCCAATTGAACAATCTCACCTTCTAAATAAGTTATTTTTGTTTCTTTTGAGGATAAAGCATTATTCGCATTTGACTTACTATCAATCAAAAAGCAATTAAGATAAGATTGTGTTATCGCTTTAATTAATAGAAAAAACATGATTCTCTTTCATAATTATGAATCTCCAAAGCAAATACAAAGTTATAGTTTTAGTGACAACATTTACCCTTCAGAAATTGTATGTACTTTTGAATAATGGGAAATAAATTTGTCACGAAACTAAATGGTGGTATCTCTACTTGCCACAAAACGGAATTTGAGACTAATTTGGGACGGTTATGAGCAGATTTGAGACGGTTTTGAGACAGTCGCGGAGACGTCTCAAGACGTGTTATGAGTCTCCGCGACGTATCATGAGTCGCAGAAAAGTCGAATATGGCTTAAACCTACGTTTTTTTTTTGTTGTTGTTTGTTGTTGTTTGTTGTGTTTTTGTTTTGTTTTTTTTGGGGGGGGGTGGGGGGGTCCAAAAAAGTCCGGAAAGTCCGAGTCATAAAAAACTCTCCGCCGGAAGTTATACCACCTAGATGCGTGTCCAATATCCCAATGTATTCGAGTTTAGTGTATCGGGGTTGAGTGCTTTTGTTTGAAGAAAAAAAAAAGTAGAAAGGAATATCGCGGTAAAATCACATGCATAAGGACAGCACTTTACTTCTGACTGAAAAGTCCCGTCCCCCCTCCACCCTCGAAACCTCAGTCCTAATTTTTCTAAGTAATCGCGTTTACTATGTTATTTTACATGTAATATTTTGGAATAAATTATTGATCTGATTTCTAGCACAGCTTGAGAGAGCGCCATCTTGAATTGTCAAACTTGCTTTACCTTCCTTCCCGGCCTGTTCCGAGTCCTTTACTTTGTTCGACGCTTTATCAACTCGGGCTATATTTAGCCTTATAGGATCTAGACTTAATTTTTCGGGTGGTGAGGAGGAACATCGGAATGTTTATATTTAGTTAGACCAAGGAGCATTGGGCGGGTTAGGGCCCTTTCTGTCTTTTCAGGCATGTTTTAAATGTTTGGTGAGAGGACTCGCTGCTCCCAGGATCCCGAGCCTTCATTTTACATGGAGGAAATGTATTTTATACAATATCTCGAGATTTGCTAAATTGCTAAATTTTCATGTTTGATGTAGCTTTTTGCTCAGACGGTGGAAGGGCGTAACCCAATGGCGATGCAGATGGGGAGAGTCTGGGGCGATTTTTTTTTTTTTGTTGCTATTTTGAACCACTGTAAGGACAGAAATCTTTTCCTGGTAATCTTATTAACACCATTAGACAATAAAGAGCAATGTATATTTTTTCCTTAGCACGTAAAATTTTCACTTAAAACCAAAGAGGGGGTTACCCTGCGTAAATATCACTCTCTATCCCCCCCCCCTCCAATACCAGCCACTTTTTTTCCAATATTAAATTGATGTAGAGGATTGATCATACACGTAACGTACATTTATTCTGTTCGATTGAATTATATAGGTCGAGTTCTTCTTTCCCTAGACAATCCCTAAAATAACTCATTATTCCCGATGAGTTTATTATTTATTTGATTAATGAATAATTTTTTCGTTAACGAAATAATGTTTCCTGCTGTTTAGTTGTACCCATGGTAATCAACTGCCGCGGAAGAACTATGTTGAATAAAGTGTATTTGTGTAGAGCGCCCTCATGTATGAAGATTGGGTGACTCTCATTGTCAGGTCTCTGCATTCAGCTTACAAAATGAATCTGATTGGACCCAGGTTCGAATTCCAGTCACTTCTTTCGGATGGTCAACGTTAAACTTGAGGTCGGTCCAAGAGGTAAATATTTTCTGATTGACACATATCTGTTAAAAACCCCAACCAATCAACTATGTTACTCTGATCACTCCCCCCCCCCCCCCCCCCCCCCCCTCCAGGAAAAGTCATTTTATCTAATTTTTCTGAAAGGTTATAAACTGAAGAAAATATACAAGTGGTTTATATTTTACCGTTTCAACGAAAACAATGCAGGCCGACGTGCTCAAGATGTATTTTCGAAGAGAAATTTTACATATTTTTTTTGTCAGAACAAATGGTTGCTCATAAATTCAAATGCAACCACAAAAGTCATCCTGTGAAGTATGAACTTACATGATTGTTTCTTTTAATGATTTCAAATAGATCTTAATGGATATTGAATTTAATTCACACTATTTCATCAATTCAATGTATAATTGTGTTTTTGCATTATCTATATAATAAAAGCCGAAGCCGAAGGCAATCAAACGGAGAGCTGCCACTGCCCGAAAACGGGTAAAAGCCGAAGCCGAAGGCAATCAAACGGCCGAAGGCAATCAAACGGAGAGCTGCCACTGCCCGAAAACGGGTAGTACCCGTTCTCGCGTGTTTTGCGGGTGATGCGCAGCGAGACCCCACACAGCTTCATCGTAGCTGTACTGCATGAACGCGTGAAAGTAACGCTTTCCCCTCTATGTTCTTTTGTATCGAGGTTCGGTGCGGATGTTTGTCGCCGTCGTTGTTTTTTTAGTTTCAACACTTTGCTCAACAAATCACTTAACAAAAAAAAGCAGTGCAACGTCACATTCAGAAGTCATGAAATACGACCGTTTGGATGTAATCTTGCCATTTGCATGAGATAGGACCGGAATTTCTGCCGACGATCGATCGCTGTAATCTATGGTGTCTTTAAGAAAGCAATACAAAGTTAATCACAGCAAAAAAAAAAAAAAAAAAAAAAAAAAGCAATGAAATATACATGTTATAGAGAAGAGAGAGAGAGAGAGATACTTTTTTTTTTACTATCTTAAAGTAAAAAAAAAAAAAGTAAGGAGGATGGACAGCCGGGAAATTGATAGACAAACCAACACTAAAATTTTGATTTAAAAAAAAAAAAATAGTTATTAGGCCTATATTACGTAACCGGGTTACTGTGTAAATCATAAACTAATTATCTCATATACCTCTCAGTCTAACTTAATTCGGGTATTTTTTCTTTTTTCCCCCTTCTTTTAAAGTATTTTATTGGGTTTGTTTTTGATATTTCCGTTCAGGGAGGGCTGCGCGCTTCAAGAATATATGTTTTGTTAAAATATTTAATACTGAGATGATACATCCTGAATGATACATCCTGAAAAGGAATGTCTTCAATTAAACCAATAAGGTGAGTAAAAAAAATAGTGGCAAAATCAGGAGAGGAAAAGGAAACGAAAGTAAAACTATGAGTATAGAAAGAGGATGGACGAAAAAGGTAAAAGTAAGTGGTGACTGTATTTGAATAATTCGTTTGATTAGCAGAGCCGAAATGTGTGTTTTTTGTTTTTTTGTTGTTGTTTTTTTGTTTTTTTGTGTGATGATTGGTATTGATTCCGGAATGCAAAGTTAGCAAAATCTAGAAGAAAAGAAGTCTAATCGCATATATAAAATATGTATAAGAAAGCAACTTGAATCGGAGGGGAAAGATAGAGAGAGAGACAAGAAAGAGAGAGAGAGAAGAGAGAGAGATGGGGTAAAGGAATAAACAATCTATAGCGGACGGTTTTCAAGTATCGAAACATTTTTACATGTAATATAACAACACGATATTCTCTTTTATTAATATATTTTTAAACAAACAACAGTAAAAAAAAACAACAACAAACAAACAAAAAAAAAATGGGTCGGCTGAAATTTTTTTATAGTTTGTTTGTTTGTTTTTTATTTTTTTTTAATGAAATTTTAAAAAAGGGCGTCATAAAAAATATACAACCCCAAAAAGAGAGAGTGAAGAAAAAGGTGCGTCATATAAAATAATAATTTAAAAAATCCATGTTATGGAGAGGTGGTGAGGATGCTCAAAAAGATATATAAACTAAACAGTATAGGTAGCCGGAAAATTAAAAGAGAAACCATATTATCAAAGTTAAGATATTTCAAAATAGACATAATTTTCATTATGATCGAAAATCAAGTAATATTTCAAATGAATATAATATTTGTTATTACGAGAAAACTCAAATAATAAATGGGAAATTGTTTCGACCAATGGCCCAAAAGAACACTTACACATTTTAATTCATGCAGATATCATGCACATTGTAAAATATACCTCACCTCTCAGTCTAACTGGATTCGTTTTTTTTTTTTTTTTTTTTTTTTGGGGGGGGGGGGTGTTATGATATTTGGGTTGATAGGCACGTTTCAAGGATAATGTTTTGATAAAGCATTCATATCTAATTATACGTTTCTGAAAATGAATGTCTTCAATTAAACTGATATAAGATAAGAAAAATATATAGGAAGGAAAAAGAAAAAACAAAAAACAAAAGTAAAACGATGAGCAACATGCGCATATTTTGGGTGGGGGGGGGCTTAAGGGGGCTCAAAATTTTACCTTAGAGGGGAGCTAAACTGACCTGAAAGGGGAAGCCAAAGTGATCGAAAAGAATATAAAATATAGAAATAAAAATAGAAATAAATTAAAAAAAAAAAAAAAATGGGAGGAAGAATAAAAACCTAATGGAAGGACTTAACTCATCCCTATGATTGGTATGCGACCTTCTTGGAGCTGATATTATCTTTTTAAAAAACAACATCAAGGGAAAGTATAGCGGAAAGATAGAGAGAGAAAGGGAAAGGTAATGAAATCTATGGTGGACTGCTGGCATGGTATCGAAACATTTTTTTATGTAATTATAATAACATAACATTCCTTCTTTATTTTAGTATACATTTTCAAAAAAGAAAAAATATTAGCGTGAGTCGGGTGAAAATCGTTTTTTTTTTTAAATGTTGGTATTAAATTTGTATAGGTAACAATCCAAATAAAATAGAATTATGTGCCTAATCCCCTGTGCTGCTACGGGCACTGCTGCTAGTATGTGTATATTTGTATATCAATATTTTGTGCATGCAGGTAAACAAGAAGAATTTCCATTTTTGGAATAATAAAGATGAATTGAATTGAATTGAATTGAATTATACAATTTTTATTTGCAGAAAAAATAATGTAGTACTAATAATATTACATTTTAATAGGAGAAAATAATGTTAAAAGCAATGCTGGTATTTTGGATGCCCCAAATCAACTAATAGGACCTACAATGTGTTACTCATGATATCGATAAGTTTTTGGATAATAGCCCGGTTCTACAAAACGCGGATAGGAAAAATATGGATAAATATTATGTTTGGTAAGAAGTAGACGATGAACAGATGAGGGTAAAATAAAGAGGAAAAGATGGAAGAACAGAAAATGAAAGAAGACTTGAATGAATAAATGAATGAAAGAGAGATAGAGAGAGAGAGAGAGAGAGAGAGAGAGAGAGAAAGAAGGGGGAGGGTTGTATCCAGCTAGTTTTGACTAGAGGTATGCCAATATCAATAGTAATACAAAGAATTTTTTTTTTTTTTTTTGGTGTTTATTTTAAATTCTTATTTTACTTTATACTTGTTAGCTGACAATATCATGACTATGGCCTTAGTTATGGCCGCCCCAAAGTAAATAATTGATTCCAGCGCGGCTCACTTTCGTGTCCTTTAAAAAGTGGACAGGGCTCAATCAAACATTATTATTTGTTTTTATTTTTATTTTATTTTTTTAACTTTTTGGTGTCATGAGGATAATTGAGGATACGAGCTATAACATTTAACATTTTCCCCAGAACCTTATATTTTCTGTTTGCCAACCATTTCAAAAGTTTAATTCTTTAAGGGATGCCCTGTAGGCATATTGGCAATAGATGAAGGAGCTAGGGGAGGGTGTTCAATAATTATGAACCACTCCAAGATTACAAGGAGGTCAACGATATACGACATGTATCAAGTCAGTGGCGGATACAGGCAGGGGCGCAGGAGAAGCTCCTCTATAATTTAAAAACCACTATTCGACTGTACATGATTAAATCAGAAATTATTCAAGCAGCATCCCCCTATACGGCCCGGCGCGCCCTATTATCCAAAACCCGGATCCGCCACTGCAAGATGTGTAATACTGCAGACGGCGGATTTACGATTGAAATAATATATATTTATGGGAGCTCAATGGGGCGGAGTCCCGCCGATGTTCTTTTTGAAGGGGGGGGGGGCTCCCCTGGTTATGAAGTGTATGTATTCCAGATGTTACATCAATACTCACTAAGTGAGTGGTCAAATCTCCACAGAGAGCAAAAGAGTCCTAACCCACGTTCAACATCATTGAGGAGAACTGGAATTAGGTGCTCACCGATATACGTCAAAATAAAACCTTCACTGATAAACCACGATTGGCTACTTCGCCTTTTTTAAATCATTCCACCAGCCTCAGGTGACGTGTTGCTGAAAGCTCGACAGTACCTCGTCGTCGGATCATTGTTGCCGAAATGAGTCCGTCGTCGTCGCCAAGTGGGTTTGCTCTTGCCTCACTAATACCCTAAACTTCGCTTGACAATAGTGTCCTTCCTATATAATCAGCCGAAGCCCATATAGAAATAACATATCAAGATTCATAGCAACCATGTAGAACCAGTTACATGCTAAGGAAGCACTGTGGGAATTGAAATACAGTGGCGCTGTCCAGGCCCGCATAACTGAAACCAAATACGGGAATTTCTGCTGGCGCCCCCTTTTTGAATCTGAATCTGCCTTGGTGGCTTTTTGTACTCCATACAGTTATTTCGTTTATGGGGAAGGTTTATATTAGAGAAGCGCAATTCTAATTAGACCTAATGATATGCGCTAAAATACAATGAATTGCTATATGCGACGGCACAAGTCCCTATGCTGTGTTTGATTGAGCCTAAATCGCAAATCACTTACGATGACAAGCAAACGTGAGCAAAAAAATGCGCAAACCCGTAGTAACGCTGTCGCTTTTGTTGTTCTTCGATTCGTAATCAACCAGCGGCACCTAACCAACCACATGGCCAAGATTTCGAACCTGTGACAAAGAGAAATTGTTTACCTTACTTTACTGTAAACCAGCGTAATCGACATCTCTGGAAGCCAGACGCCCGGGAATCATTGGTGCGGAGTGCAAGGGATGGCCGCAACCCACCAACCCCTTCAGCACTTGCGAAGCCCAGTGAAATTGCGGGTTGCTGTGGTGCAGACAGCTCCCCCAAAAAGACGTGTCTTCTGGCGGTGCGGATCCACCAGCTAGCATTTCGTGATAAACTAAGCGGTTCTCACTACACTCAAAGTGCCTGCCAGCGCCTCTGAAGTAGGCAAGCAACCTCCAAGCAAAACCAGCGACAGGTAGCATTCGAGATCAGATCAGCCCATGGAGTGTTTATTTCTAGTAAGCGCTTGAGCACAATTTCCAGTCCGTCATGCGTGAAAATCGTACAGAGCCTCCTGCCTCTCTCGAACAGATATCCCCAAAAGCCTGATCTCGCCAAGCCAGCCCGCCTGTACTTATCCCTTTCATGACACCACATCCCCAAACAATCAGACGGCAACATCCGGTCATCTCAAAAATAGCTTCACATATGACAATAGGAATCACCCTAACGTCACGCCTTTACGACCATCTTCATATGGATAACGAGCCTGCATGGCAACAGGCGATATCAATAGAGATTTACGTAGTCATTTGCAGAAGACCGTGATTGATCTATGCTCAGCGCGGGTCGTACACATTTCAGTTCTAGAGAGAAATAATTTGACGCGCTGAAATGAGTTATACTTCACTTCAATCTATTACCACTAATAATCTTCTCCTCGCTTGAAAAAAAAGCTTCCGTTCTTAGTTTCTGTAAATAACAAACTGGCTTATCCATGAGAGAATTATAATTATTAAAAAATGAAAAATGCGTCAGCGCATTTAAAACTAAGCCAGAGGACCTTGTTCCTTACCACAGAAATAGAGAAAGGAGAAGACTTATAGCGAGACGTGCGGACTGTGTCGCAGCGAGCTGGCTGGTGTCACGTGATCAGCGCCATCTTGCTGGTCGTATACTCGGAAGTTTGTTGTTCAATAACACTCTAACGAGAATTTGACATCATGGAAGCATAACATAATCTACCTGTTGGGCACCATACTGCTTTGCTTATGTGGCTGTTGAACGGTCCTAAATCAGAGCGTAATACGGATGTGGAAATTCATTTCACAGGGTAAAATTGTTATAAAATTTGAAATAATTCAAAAGCGAAAACTTTTGAAAACAAAATCAGTGGAACAAGGAAACCAATCTGTGGCGTGTAGTCCCAATCATACTCGAGTTGCTGTATTTTTGGGGCTCTTTTGTAAGAGTTGCGATCTGCGTCATGATAAAAAATCACTAGGCTAACATCTTAACTTTTTACTATAAATTTACCATGTATAGTTTTACGTTTGAAGTGATAGAATCTAAATGATCTATCCACTATCACGGTCTCTGCAAAATGGCACCTAAAGACTCTTATACATCGAGATCATTATTCTTTTAATTAGAGGCACAATTTGTCATTCGGCTAAAGCAAAACAGGCGCAAAACATTATGTATTGTTGGAACTACAAATATTTCTGTAATAGTTAGGTCTAAGTTATCTCGCGTCCATAGAGATTTGTTAAGGATCTACTCAACGCTTGAGTTAAATAAATTTAATTTTCATAAAAGATTCCAACAAAGATCGTTTGGATGTCCTTTTATGTAGATATTCATGTTTGCTGTGTTTTTTTGATTTTTCGACTCAAAAGTTACAAAAAAAGATAGCTGTTTTCTTTTAGCGCATTAACCTTACGAGTACTTATCCATATTTAAGTAATATTTATTATTATTTTATTATTATTTTATATTTATTTGACAAGGTTAATAAGGTCTCTTAATTTGGATTATTATAATTCCCCCCTCTCTTTTATAACATTTAGATTTCCTCATGGAATCCTGCCCTTTCGAAGGACTGGCTGTTGAAAATTAGGTTGAGTGCTGCCGGGAACTGCAGATTGCACGGAAATGCCTGGATGGCGCGTCAAACTGGTGAGATGTTGAAGGAGTGTCTCTTGAGCACGGAACAGGGAGTCCTCGTCAGTAGCAACACACCAGATAAGTTACACAGCATCTTGTGATACCATGGAGAGAAGAGAAGAGTTCTGAGAGGTCTGCTCACTACAAAGTAGGTAATGTGAATTTGCCACAGTCAAGCTTGGTTAACGACGTACTTGGAGAGAAGTGGCCTTCCTCATTTCACTCGTTTTCGGAGCCTGATCTGGTCACAGTTGGAAATTCTCCCGCAAGATATAACCAATGCTATAATGCTTACAATTACTTGTCGAATGAATCCCAGCTTGCACCAGCTCTACATACTTTGAAGATACAAATGTTTTCATCTTCCCATCGCTTCAATGAAAACTGTTTGGAAACCCACGTCGTTAGAAAGCAGTTGACAAAGTACGATTTTATTTCTGCCATACTGTGCGCAATGAGTCTCCATGTCCAACAGTATTTTAGCACAACCATGCACTATCTACAAATTGACAATAAGTTTTTATTAGCTTGAGCCAACTTGAACTTTTTTACAGTTAATTTTCCAACAAATTATATGCCATTGTTCATATTTTCTGCGGCTAAGATATCCTCTGCTGAGATAACAGTTTGCATAAATAGTGAACAGAGATTCATGTAGAAAGATTTTGTACATTGATTGGACTTTTATACACTTTTTTCTGCTAAAGAACATACCAGTAATAAATATTTTTCACACTAAACACATTAAGTTTACAGTTTGAAAGAGAATTGGATACAAGCCCATATATGCAATTCGTTCATGTTAATTGTACATGTACAAGGAACGATAATAATGACATTGCTCATCTTTTGCTAAGTGGGATATTGTAATAATTGAATTTGAAGTTATTACATTTCGATAACAGTCCAAGTACGCCTTTACATCGAGCTCAGGAGCAAGCAAGATACCGTGGTACATGTTCTTGGACTGCCTAAAGGAATTATAATTTTCCCTTGTGATCAATACTTTTCACCTCAGCGGCTTTCGCGCTTCGGGAAATATACAATCTGAGCCCCGGTCCCAAGAATGTTAATATTACACCCCATCAGTCAATATCTTGCTTTAATATTTACAAAATATATGGGGCAAGAATGTATTTGTAACAGAATATTTTTGGAATGGTCTTATACAATTGTAATCTATCAGCACACCTTACATATTATATAGTGCGACGCGAGAACTAACTCTACATGTGAATCATTTTTAAGCAAGCGTCCAATGAATATGATGTTTCAGAAAGATAGATCAAGTCGACAGGTACGGTTACTACCCAAGCTAGTGCCTTTCAATGACAAGATTATATGTATATATTAATACTGTATTTTGTTTAATCAAGATTACGAAAAGTACATATAGAAGGTTTCAACGGTATTCACATATTACAAGACTACAATTGTATGTCCAACCCTGTTTACAAACAGTAATTTGTACTTTAAAAATTAAGCGAACTGTACTGCAAAATTTAATTAATTTTTAGATAAATACAAAACAATGTCAAGCTCCTCTCTACATGGTCATGAACATGTTTACTGCATTATAATAGATATACAAGCTATAAAATAAAGGGGGGGAAATAAATTTATACAAACTGTATTTACATAATTTATTTTGTTTTGTTTAGAAATATAAGTGACATTCTGATCTTGAAAAAAAAGAGTTTTATAAAAGATTTGGAGAGAGAATAAGGGAGATAGACAGAGAATGTAGGAGTAGAGACAGAGAATGAAAATATGAGACAGACTTGCAATGCAGGCATTTAAAAAAAAAAAAAAAAAAAAACACACATACAAAAAACATAGGGAGAAAAAATGGATATCTACAATTAGTATAAGATTGTTGAAATGTTCATTAAAGGCCGACCTGTTCTTGAACCCTGTTCGTTGAACTATATATGAATAAAATATAAGCCGAAAGAATATGTAGTGAATTTGTGTGGCGATAATAATGGATGGAGAGATGAGAGAGAGAGAGAGAGAGAGCACACGATCGAATACGATTTTTTCATTATTACTTATTTTATTTATTTTGAGAAAAGGAACTATAAGTTTATTTAAATAGAATGAAAAGAAACAAAACAACAAATTTAAAACAAAGACAAAAAACGTCACATCATGAGAAGAGGAGGGCGAAAAATGTTCTCATTGAGATCACTGATCTAGTAACAGATCCGTACTGCAGTTAGATAAGGATCTCCAACAGACTAGCAACAATGGCAGGCGCCGTTCACTCAAGCCGTGAATCCCCGTGCTGTGAATAAAAACACTGGCGATGGCGCTGTAGGTCGTCTGTGCACACGGATGCCTATGAGCGTTTGCCTTTTTCTCTCTTTCTGGATGGTCACTTACCAGCTGATGTTGCAATAATTTTTCCTGTCGAACCTTGTTTTTAGATGTGAAAGCCTGGGCAAAAAATTTAAAAACAAACAACACCGTAGCATGCAAGATAATGGTTCGAGCCCCTGTTAATACATGTAATTATATATGAATATATTGTATCAAACGAAATCTTATCTTAAGTGCTACATCATCTTAAGAAATATCTGACGATAATAATCAGTATAAACTATATATATTATACTGCTCTTTGATCTTTAATATAATCAGAAATCGTATACTTACACAACTCAAACAGAAAGCAATAGGAAAAGGATCTCGAGAGAGGAAGAAGTACGATAATTATTTCATTATAAATAAGACAGAACCGACGTGCGTATTTATTTAAGTTGTATGGCCCGACAAGAAAATGTGCGAAAAAGAAGTAATAATGCTATATGCCTATCTATAGTGAGTCACCGATTTTTTAGAGCAATATCGTTTCTCTCTTTTTTAGTATTGTAGGGATTAGTCTACAAAGTAATTAATTCTAATTTACTACTAGCTTTCGGTCTATGCCCTTCACACAGACATATACATCAAAATAAATGCGTGAAAAGGGATAAATCACCCTTTAAACGGGGCGAGGATGACAGCGACCTCTTTCAACCTTTATATCGAAAACGCTGTCACTCCTCGGCCCCCATGAAAGGGCGTATTTTACCCTCACCGTCATCATTTTATTTTTACTTATTTTTCTTTAGTAGTCATTTCCGTCATCATATCAGAAGCACGTTACTCCACAGAAGATAACATCTAAGGAAAGTTATAATTAATTCACAGTAAAACAGATAAAAAATAATGGTCTCCCGTGCCGGGAATCGAACCCGGGCCGCGTGGGTGAAAACCACGAATCCTAACCACTAGACCACACGGGATTGACGATACCGTGCGTGCACAATGTGTGTATAGCTGAGATATACACGCCATGAATCATACAGTCCATGTTAATCCAGAACACTGGTGATAAAGAAGTGATTAGAGACAATCATTGAACAAATCGTGATTTCGGTGTCGGTTGATATGTTGATTTGTCTACTTTATTTTTTTATTTTTTTATTTTTTTAAAGATTTAAAAAACAAAATTCTTCTTTTTTAAAATTTTAATTCTGTCCTCAATATAAAACTTCCATGTATGCCACACACATGAAATGATATTCTATTAGTATTAAATTTTATTAGCGAGTAAAGTTTTAGTGCATTAATGATGATAAAAATTATTTGATATCGTTCAGCATGCATTGCGATAAAATTAATACCCCCTCAAAATAAATAAATAAATAAATAAATAAAACACACACACACACACACACACACAAATAAATTGTCACTGCGTCCAAGTACTAATTGCAGGCCTATATAATTATGTTATGTGATTGACTGAAGGACATATTCGAAATGATCAATGTTCTATATAAAATTTGGCTGGGAAATGCAGCATATGGGCAGGGGATTGTTATTAGAGTAAAATATGAAAATATCAAGAACTCAAATTGTGTTTATAATTATGTGCACTACAAAGCCACTAGTGACATGTATATATTCCTTAAAGTGTTGGGGAAGGCATTAGGCCTATAGAACGAGTCGTTCTGCCTTTAAAATTGTATATGTGCACATGTTGTGTAATGTAAATGAACATACCCATATTTGTATTGCATTTCAAGTGATGGTGAAATCCTTCTTCCTTTATATGCTTTGTTTCAGACTACTAGGCACATCAAGCTTCCCGCATTGATGTACTGTGCTGATAAGTATGATGTCATTTCCCTAATATAGAGGTGTAGTATGAGCCCTACCTAGTGCTAATATTCAGACCCCTATTTGCCATTCTGTCACTGTGCTTTCAGCTTTATACTTTAAATAATATTTTTAGGTATTAGTTATTGAATTTATATTATAACATAAGTGATTTAGTGTAGAAATTTCCGAGGTCAAAGTCATGGAAAGAAGAAACGACTTTGCAAATGATGTGTATGAAATTAACATGTCTGATGAAAGAGACTAAAATTAATCGATCACGAACAAACAAGGAAATGGTGCAACAATACACGTAAGCCAATACAAAGTACAGTAGGCTCCCAAGCCTATAAAAGCCATTGAAAATCTGAAATCAGCAGACAGCTTTGGAACGCTCTTGTGCCGTGCGTTTCTTGGGGAACCAGCCCGTTTTCGAGTTCTTTCATCTTTTACGATGGAGAGCTTCTACATTCGGGTGCTGTTTCATACCATCGCTTACTTCGACTTCATGCTCTCCAGCCTTCTGTCTGGGAGCTAACGAAGGTGCCGTGCCCTACCCATGGGTGGAGGGCACTTCTCTTGACTTGGGGTAACCAACATGGGGAAGAAACGGTACAACTCGGCTCTTGGGAAACGCCCCCGCCAAAGCGACCTCGCTGCCACCTCTCATGGTGCTCGCAGGCGGTGGGGGAGGCTCCCGGGGCCACCAAGCCTAGGCTCTGCTTAGGCTGGAGGTATTGGGTCAGGGGTTCGAAACCATCAGTGAGATTCGCTCTCGCTTTTGGTTCGGACACACCTGCCCGCAATTTAAACTCCAGTCTTGTGGATAGGCATGGTGGCAAAATAAATCATCGAAATCTTCATTGGACTCGAGACGTAAGCAGTACCAGGACGGACACGATTGAGGGAACTCAACAAAAAACCAGCAGATATTCTTTAATATAAAAAGAAAAAACAAAAAGAAGAAATGTGATGTGTAATTAGGGAGGGATCGAGAAAGAAGAGAAATAATTCATTTAGGAGTAACTTCCATTCACACAAAATGCGGGAAGATGTTTCTTTTCTTTTCTTTTTTTTAGGGGGGGGGCGTGGTGGAGGGGTATTAATTATGTTCCACAAACACCGGTAAAAAAAAAAGAACTATACACGAATTCCGCAGATAAGTATTGTTTCTATCCGTAACATCAGGAAGAGGAAGTTTGGGCAGGATGGGCCATGTTTTTATTAAAAGTCGTTACAAGATAAGACAATACTACGCTAATGTATAGATCATAAACAGCCATGCTTTCATACCCAACCATGAACCATTTGACAAATACTTTTTTTTTTTATTTCATTCCACTTGGTCTAACTGCACTTGGTCAAATTCTCCAATAGTTTAATACCACATGGGCAGGCTAAACCCATTTGGTCTATAGTACATACTTGGTCTATATCACTTGGTCTAATGAACTCTTGTTTCTTTTGGTCTAATTGCTTTTTCGTCCATTCCCAAATTAATATTTAACCTGTTACCAGTTTGTCACAGGAATTAATCAAGTGCTGTTCGACCAAGTGGAAATTAGACGAAATGAGAATAAGACAAAGTGGTAAATAGGCGAAATGAAAATTGACCAAACGGTAAACAGACGAAATGTTGTAGACAAAATGGAATAGATTATGTGGGATGAGTACAAACGCGGCATTTGTTAAAGTGGGTTTAGATCAAATGGTATAATTTACATGTTCACCAATTTAAAGCATTTGATAGCGTGTCACATAATTATAGAAGAGCTTTATATGTATGGTATTCAAAACTCAAATTTAAAATGGATCATGAATTTTTTTAAATGTCGTTCAGAAAGAGTTGTTATCAATGGTGAATATTCTAATTGGATTCCTGTAAAGTCAGGTGCTCCACAAGGCACCATTTTAGGTCCAATATTTTTTATGTTTTAATAAATGATATATCTGATAATATTTCTTCAACTATTAGACTTTACGCAGACGATTGCTCCTACACTGTAAAATAAAAGGTAACTCGCAAGAAAATGAGTAAACTAACTGCTTTACTCCCACGGAGTAAATTTTGTTTACGCTTAACAAGAGCTAGTAAAAGATAACGCGCAAGAAAATGAGTAAACATAATTATGCTTTAGTCCCAACGGAGTAAATTTTGTTTACTCTTAACAGAGTAAAAAGGTACTCGCAAGAAAATGAGTAAACTTATGCTTTACTCCCAACGGAGTAAATTTTGTTTACGCTTAAACAGAGCTAGTAAAAAGGTAACTCGCAAGAAAATGAGTAAATTAATTGTTTACTCCTTTCGAAGCTAGGAATGATACATAGATGACTAAAAGTTACTCTTTTCTGAGTAACATTTGGCTCTACTGCATGAGTAATATTTTTTACTCAATTTCACGCGAGTTACCTTTTTGCTCAGTATTGGGTAAGATTTTACTCATTTTTTTTACAGTGTATATAGGCATATTAATTCTATTGACGAACTGTAAAATGTTACAGAAGGATCTTAATACATTACACAAATGGGCAAATTTATGGCTTCTGATTTTAATTTAAATAAATGCAGGATAATGCAAATGTCACGAAAGTCCATTAACCCGAACTATACGACTATAAGTTGGGAGGACATAATTTAAAAATACGAAGTCAGAAAAGTACTTAGGGATAACTATAAATGATTCACTCAATTTTAATACCCATTGTAACGAAACATACGTAAAGTGTAGTAAGATTGTTGCCATAATAAGAGAAATTTTATAATTGCCCAATATCTATCTTTTTTAAGACCCTATACGACTCTCTTGTACGTCCATGTCTCGAGTATTGTTGTACTGCATGGGACCCCTACAGAGTGACACATATAAATACCATCGAACGCGTCCAAAAACGATATTTAAGATTAATGTTTAAAGATTGGGAAACAAGTTATAATGAACTCTTAGAAAAATCAGGTTTGTAAAATTAGAAGAAAGACGCAAGTACCACCGATTAGTAATGTTTTATAAAATGTATGATATATGGTACAGCATCGGTACGACTGAAAGAATTAAACGTGCTCACAGAATAGGCCGTAATGACAATGATATGAAAATGAATGTTCTATTTGCAAAGACGGATTATTTCAAGAATTCTTTTTATCTAAGAACTGCCAATGAGTGGAACTTACTTCCCAAATAATGTCATTAATAGTCCATCTCTCTCCACTTTCAAAATAGCCTTGAAGAGTTATTTACACATTTAACTTTATTTTTAACTCCGCAATAACAGTATTTGTCTTCTTTTAAATATAAATACTCTACACTCAAATTTGCAATATCAATATATACATAAATGCTTGTATGCTGCAAACTCCCTAATAGTGTTTAATATCATTGTATACTCAATATTCATATTTTGGAATGTGATTTTTTACTCAATTTACTCATGTACATACTTCCTATTTTACTTTATCGTGTTCATTATGAGTATTTTGCTATATTCGCTTTTAAAATATTATTTGTAACTTTGTGTTGATGCAATATTGATTTCTTGTAATTTTCGTTTTTATCGGGGATGCAGACCTGTACGGGTTTTTACAAATCCTTTTCTGCATCCATAGACATGTTTGTCTGAAAAATACAATACAATACAATACAATGATAGACAATAAAGCCAGGGGCATTGAAACATTGGAAAATCAGCAAAATAATAAAAATAAAGAAAGAAAGAGAAAAATAAATCAATCAATAAATAAAGGGGTTTCCTTGTCTCATTATGCTCTCCGTATATATAGCCCTATTGAGTCATGAATTAAGCACAGTTTGCAAAATTATTCTTTTTCGATGACTGTAATGAATTATTTATTATTTTTGTGTCAGAATATAAATACATCCGCCTATTATGTCCCATGCTGCCCCCGCACAATCTTTTTACACATTGTTTCTCCCCAAAACATAACATCGAGACTCATGCGTGATATTGAATTGTTTATTAAAGATTGATTTATTAACTACCATAATCACAAACAATGATCGACTTTAAACCCTCCATCAAATATCTTACCTGCAAAAAAAAAAAAAAATTATAATATAAATAAAATAAAATAATTTCGCTTTTGTTTTTCGTGATAAGAGAAATTCGACTGCATGGGTATAAATTATGTTTACACAGGTATACTTCATGTTTACCTATAATTATACGTGCAGCGCTACTTTAATTATTTATCAGTTCATTGGAATGATACAAGCCTATTCCATCATGCTCTCATATTTGCCGACAAAATAGCAGCTATGATATTTTCGACTAGTCATAAAAAGTCAGAACCGGCGTCAAATCTTAATTTTCAAAATATGAAGGGGAGGGGCAGCCCAAAAATTTGAAAAATAGGATATAGGGTACATGCAGGTAATATGGGCCAGCAGGTAATATGGGCCACCTGAAGCAAATCATGTCGTGACCGTCGACCGGTGACCGGTGACCGGTGTGAGCACCATAATGTTGTTCATATGAACTGTATACGAAAATATATATATCGTCGTGAGAGCATCTGATGTCGAAATTTCTCTGAGAAAATTGCTGAAAACCTACAAGGTAGGTAAAACTTACGGCATTTTTTTACCCTGATGTAAAATTTGATATTTCACAGAATGTGATGGTGAAAGAGTGTTTGAGGGGATGACCTCAATTGTTTTGTATATTTAGTAAGCTTATAGTTTCATTTTGATCATACTAGCGTGTACAGGTCAATTTGTTTTAGTGAAGGGGTGCAATGTGGCATTGTATGCTTGCCTGACACAGAAACATTAGTGCAGGTAATATGGGACATTCAAAATGGCGGAAATGAGTCTGGTACCTAGTATTGGGATGAGGCATCAATCTTTTTGCTACGATTTTTGGGGGTATATTCACAGTATATAATTAATATAAATAACTTATTGTAGGCCTATATTGACTTGTATAATGAAAATAATATTTAAATAATATTAAAAAAAGAAATAATATCCAAAATACATAACAATGAAATATATAGTCAAATGATTCACTGAAGGGTCTTATAATT
Source organism: Paracentrotus lividus (assembly GCA_940671915.1). Taxonomy (NCBI): domain Eukaryota; kingdom Metazoa; phylum Echinodermata; class Echinoidea; order Camarodonta; family Echinidae; genus Paracentrotus; species Paracentrotus lividus. The sequence goes on from CALNVZ010003433.1 coordinate 10,963,956, forward strand.
TCAAATTATATTTTAAAGTTAGGGGAGACCGGGTATGGAAGTTACACGGGTCAGTTGTTACAGTTCTCAGTGTGCTAAGATGGAACAAGAGAGGATGTGCTAACTGGCATCTATATACAGCCTACACATAGCTATGATGAACTGCCGGTCGTGAGGTTTCTCCGTTGTTTTATTAAAAAGTAAATCAACAAAAACCACTTTTTACAGTTCAAAGTAAATTTTTGACAAACATTGAAATTTGTAATAGCTCTTACAACTGAAGGCATATGATGATAGTCTGGAATTGCAAATATAGTACATGTATGTCACTAATATACCCCCTAGCCATGCCCTGTAATTCTGCCTAATGGCTGTGCTACAGCTGATTTCTGTGTGTAAAATCACCCATGGGGTAGGTTGTTACAACAACCTACCCCATGTTGATGTAACAACTTACCCCAATTACATTACATATGTAAAATTACATTTTGTCTCAATTTTCAGGTGTTAATATTTTTATTTTTCTATTATTACTTTTGTCTATTCTAGAGCTCTACTTGGTCTACTGTTAACTATGTCAAGAAACTGGAAAGTTCAAATTAAAGTATGGTATAAGAGATTTACACATTGTCAACTTACCCCGTATGTTTACATATTGTAACAATTGACCCCGTATGGTGTAACAACCTACCCCGTATATGGGGTAGGTTGTTACAAAAAAATGTCTTCACTAATTAAGCTGTAGTTAATTAGTGTTTACATGTTTTCAAGTTTTATATGCCTCAGGTTTTAGCCAACATAATAGGCTAACTACAGACCCAATATGGAGTGCGTGAGTTCTTTCATTAGAATTATCTGGCCCAAAATGTGAATTTTGTAACGTCCATACCCGGTCTCCCCTAATGATTTTCAACATTTTAAGCAAATTCCAGACATGGTTAGAGTCTTTGTAGTTTTTAAAACATACATTAAATACATGTGCCCATATTACCTGCACATGCAGGTAATATGGGCACTTTGGTCATGACGTCAACATTGCAGACAGGGGGGTTGGTGATAATTGTTCTTCTTCACAATAAAAGTTAGAGCAGTAGTTATTGATTCATATAAACAAAGATTAGACTGTGTGTCATTTCTTAATTTTATGCAAATTAGGCAAATGTGCTTAGGGGGCCCATATTACCTGCATGTACCCTATTGGGGCAGTCAATTTTCAGGTTTTTACATGAACATTAAATGAGTGCTTTTCAAAACAAAAAAAAATAATAAAAAAATGGGGCGCATGCTTAGTGGCGCCCGTGGTCCTGCTGATGAGAAAGTAGTGTTATCATTTTTTTTTACAATTGGTCAAAATTCGAAAATAATTTTTAAAATTCTGAAAGATAATAAAGAAAGAAAAAAGTAATCAATTTGCCTATTACCCTCATAACCAGTGGCGGGTCCAGGTGGGGCGCGAAGGGCACACTTGAACACTTCCCTCTAGTTTTTGAGATTCATACATTGACCGTACATGTTGATAAAATCATATCTAACAACACTTCTGCGCCCCCTTGTTTTCTAAATTTATCATTATGCGCCCCCTCTATTTTCAAATTCTGGATCCACTACTGCGTATATCCTTTAAAGTCATGAGTTGGCATATAAATCTGCCAGAAAACATTGGAAGAAACAAGTAGCCCTTTGATGACGGTGTAATTATTATTCTTCGATTATCCTGGTCACCTATGCAAGTATAATCACCTCGATAGATGGATCAATCATTATAGCAATCCCGTGTGGTCTAGTGGTTAGGATTCGTGGTTTTCACCCACGCGGCCCGGGTTCGATTCCCGGCACGGGAGACTCTATATTTTGAACGATTTTTTTTTTTTTTTTTTTTAATATAGTTCATCGCTTGAAAATCTCTCAGAATACACATTTAATCGTTATTATATTATGGCATTGGACGTAGTGGGCATAAACCGTCCTGATACGAAGCTTTTTTAAAATAACCAAGGTATCTGAAACAACAGCCGCGGAGCGTTTTGATAGCGGAAGGGCCTAGCCAAAAGTGGGGGGGGGGGAGCTGAACGGGCTAAAAATCACAAATATAATAAGTTTTACGTTGTTGTACACCTTTACTGAAAAAAGTGGGGGCTGCAGTGACACAAGTTGAACGAAGATATTTCCCCAATCTGTGGTAGATGGCACTCCAACTCAAAAATAAGACGACCTGTCTCTTATTTTTTTTTTTACCGTATAAGACTGAAACCCCTTTATACAGAATTGTAACGCAACACTACGCCACTGATGAGTGGGTAGATTTTGAACTCATGGTTCTATTTCTCGAGGAAATGTTGTTAACATACAGCAAAATAAAAATGCAGCTTTTTTATGCAATTAGAGGGCTTTATTATAAGATTCCCCACGTACACGGAGATTACCTTAACTTTTTTTTTTTTTTTCTTTTATAAAACAAGAAAAGCATTTTAATGATCATGATGATAGGCCTACATAAAGTTTCTTTTTTTTTTTTTTTTTTTTAGCCCTCCGCCTAAAACTTTCAATAAAAAAAAACACATGAATGATGAGGAAAAAACTTTAATGTAGGCCTAATGGATGTGAAAAGACCGTAAAATAAAGCAAAAATTTATTAAAACTAAAAAAAGTTTGGGCCGTCAAAGAGGGAGGAAAGTTATTGAGGAAAGTGAGAATAAGATAATATTTCCCCGGCCACTCTGATGAGGCAGATGGTGTATAAACCCCACCTTCAGGATAAGACAATTTGATTCCTATTTTTTTTTTTTTTTTTTTTTTTTTTTTTTTTTTTTTTTTTTTTTTTTTTTGGGGGGGGGGGGTACTATTCTTTGTTTTGCAGCTAGAGACTGGAACCACTTTCATGCCTTCCATATACAGTAACACAAAACTGTGTATCCCTCTGATCATGCTGATGACGTATACAGAGTGGGCAGATTCTGAATTCATGCAAACATGTTTTCTCTTGGTTAGATTTCTTTCTAGTATAGATGGAAACTTGTTTACAGTAAAAGATAAAATAATACATCTTTTATATGCAATGAGAGAGCTTTGAACCGAAGCCATAATACACGTCTTCTCGCAGACGGAGATTACCTTAATGATAAATAGGGATTTTTCCATTTTATAAAAGAAGAAAAACATTTTAACGATTCCTATATAGGGTACATGCAGGTAATATGGGCCCCCTAAGCTCATTTGCCTAATTTGCATAAAATTTAAAAATGACACACAGTGTAATCTTTGTTTATATGAATCAATAACTACTGCTCTAACTTTTATTGTGAAGAAAAAACAATTATCACCAACCCCCCTGTCTGCAATATTCAAATGTTGACGTCATTACCAAAGTGCCCATATTACCTGCATGTGCAGGTAATACGGGCACATGTATTTAATGTATGTTTTAAAAACTACAATGACTCTACCATTTCTGGAATTTGCTTAACATGTTGAAAATCATTAAATTACTTTAACATATAATTTGAAATTATAAGACCCTTCAGTGAATACTTTGACTATATATTTCATTGTTTTGTATTTTGTATATTATTTCTTTTTTAAATATTATCTAAATATTATTTTCATTATACAAGTCAATATAGGCCTACAATAAGTTATTTATATTAATTATATCTGTGAATATACCCCAAAAAATCGTAGCAAAGAGATTGATGCTCACCCAATACTAAGTCCAGAATCATTTCCGCCATTAGATGGCCCATATTACCTGCACTAATGTTGCTGTGTCAGGCAAGCATTCAATTGCCACATTGCACCCTTCACTACAACAAATTGACCTGTACACCGCTAGTATGATCAAAATGAAACTATAAGCTTACTAAATATAACAAACAATTTGAGGTTACCCCCTCAAACACTCTTTCACCATCACATTCTGTGAAATATCAAATTTTACATCAGGGTCAAAAATTGCCCGTATGTTTTACGTACCTTGTTGGTTTTCAGCAATTTTCTCAGAGAAATTTCGACATCTGATGCTCTCACGACGATATATTTTCGTATAGAGTTCATATGAACAACATTATGGTGTTTCACACCGGTCCACCGGTCACCGGTCGACGGTCACATATGATTTGCCTTCAGGTGGCCCATATTACCTGCTGGCCCATATTACCTGCATGTACCCCTAATAGTAAATAGATTTTCTTTTTTCTTTTTTCTTTTTCTTCAAAACTTGAAACACGTTCTTATGATAACTGCGGCGGATCCAGGATAATAATTGGTGGCTTACGAAATATTCTGATATTAAACATGTACGTTCAATTGAGTGGTTTTAGAAATATAATCATGGATCGTATTACGATCCATGGTTATATTTCTTGAAGCTAACACCATTCATGAAGATGTGACGTAGAGGACGCTCTACTGGGTTTATTATCTTTACAATTATCTTCGCTTAAATATGTCTGTGACTGCCGACTTCAAAAGATTATAATGGGGTTTACATAAAAACAAATATGACGGAGGTGATATGATCAGGAAAATGGCGACAGAGGGAATGGAGGGCATGATGCCCTAGTATTTAAATACTTTCTCTCATTTTTGTTTTGAAAAAAAAAATCATTTATTTGTTCATCGAAAGAGCATTTGTAAATCTTAATTCTCAAAGATTTTTTTTCGAGGCTTTCGTGCCGTCTTGCATTGGGTGTTTATTGATACTTGCAATGCGTCAAACGTTAAAATAATACTTCATTATCATTGCATACCCCCAATGAAAAGAAAGAACGTATAAACTATATCAAAGGAATTCCAAACGCTTTAATGCCGGTGTATTGGAGGCTATGCCATACTTTTCTAAACAGTTCACCAAAAAATGGAATAATCGTTCATTTATTTTGATTATACAGTCATGTAGTGTACGTGTCAAGGTAAGGATAAATTAAACAATGCGTATTCATGAGAGACTGTCAACAAAATTAAACTGAGTAAAAGTGAAAAACACAACTTTATTTTTTCAAGCACTCCAAGTTGACGTTAATCAGACATTCAGTTATGTCAGTACATGACGGAATCGTCTTTTAGACAATGGCGTGAGTGTGCATGAATCATATCAATATATTTTTGACTTCTCTCTACGTGCATAATTATCATTATTATAATCACATGCTAATTCAAAGCCAGTGCAGTGTAATTTATCAGTCTCATATTAACCACAAGTTCACCAACCTCCCGATGTAATTTACATTGAAACATCATTTGGACTTAAGATTTGAAATGCATATTTGCAAATGATAATTGTGACACATAATTATAAAGGGAGATATAAGATGTGAAAGAGAAAAATTAGGATCTAAAATAACAAGGAATATAGACGAGTGGGATGAATTTTAAGGATCATGGCTGCATCCGTTTATGAGAATTTTACCAGACTGATAGATTGCAATCATGATGAAAGGAAAACACAAGTTTGGAGAATCGAAATAGGGATGATAAATTAAGTATCGACAAAGAACCGCTTACAGTGGCGGATACAGGATTTGAAGGTAGGGAGCGCCTGACCCGATAGGGGTGGCGCCGCCAATTATATGATGATAATCACATGCTAATTCAAAGATAATAATAATTTATCAATCTCATCTTAATCACAATCTCACTTACCTCCCGATGTGATTTACATTGAAATAGAACTGCAATTCAAGATTTAAAATTCATATTTGCTGAGGATAATTTTGATACATAAAGGGAGATATATAAAATGTGAAAGGGGGTGGCCCGCCAACATTTTCCGATTGCATATTGTACAATAAAAGAGCGGTTTTCAAAGTATAGTGAGGGGCGTCCCCTACACCCCCGCCTGGATCCGCCACTGACTTACATAATAATAGGACACACATGATTAGACACGTAACATTATTTACAGTCTTAAATATTTTTTTTTATTTAGTCAAGACGCCTTTATCCCAGGCCTGAAAGGATGCCAAGGAATTTGAACTTGGTAGCGGTACGATGACAACGGACATCATAAACGTATTGTGCAAGCTACGTGTGTGACAACTCCAAGAAGAATGTGAAGCAAGCTATTTGTTGCCATGACAACACATGTATCTGGCTCTCTTGTTGAGACCAAAGGAGATAAAGATGACAACGCCTTGGAGTGAATTGATGACGATGAATACGTACCACATGGCATCGACTTGGAGGAAACTCGCAACGAATCCTGAAATCCAGGTGAAACCCAGCAGCACAGAGATCTGTCAAACAAAATGAAGAAGAACCGGAAAAAGTAAATGATGGGCCAAAAAAGTAAAATATGTACAAATATAACGCTGTAATGAATCCGCTGATACGAATTTCACGATGTTTAAGAATTGATAGCCTACAGGCCTACTATTAGGGTTTATCTGGTAGACCTACATATAGATACTATAAAATTATTGCCTGTGCTAGACTCATGTTGCACGAGTAGCAGACGATGGTGATATTTGTTCCTAATAATAATGCAATGTATACAACATTACCTGATGGTAAGGAAATTCAATGTGTTATTGTAATAAATTATCTACATTAATAAAAATTATTACACATTTAGGTCTCTTTTTCGATACATTAAAACCATGTATTGATACTCTTCCAGACGTTTGCTTGTCGGCGTTCAATATTGTTAGCATAATGTATGTCCTATGTATTCTACATTACCCGTATCAATGGAGAAAAGGAGTGCATTATTGTTACAATAGTAAATAGTGGTAGTATTTTAAGAGTTGTGATTGGTTGAAATGATGTCACGTGTCATTCACGTTTTTGTTATAGTGAACGGTTTTTGTTATATTGAACGGTTTTTTTTGTTATATTGAACGGTTTTTACCTTTGTTAAGATGAATGGTGAAATCGATTGCCTCGTTGCGCAAGCGCGTAATAACAGTAAAATGGTGCGCACAACAATAGATACGCGGAGCGACAATATACGTCACAATAGCTTAATTAAAGGAGGAGTCCGGGCTGAAATGAAAAAGTTTTGTACACTTTTAAACTGCGGAAGGCTTCACAATGTTAATGTCTTGTGTATAAAGTATTGTCCCGTTCCGTGTGGTATTGTACTTTGTATCGTTTATATTTATGTAATATTTTTATAAATTTTCATTTAGTGATACAATTGATTTAAGTTTGGGAGCCTAGCTTACAAGCTATGCTTTTTTAGGTTCCCCCACAATAACAGCAATTAAGTTAATTGACTTGTTTCTAAATGATACATTCACTTGTTCTGTTTACATTGTAATTATGTTATGATGATTGAAATGTGTATATTTTAATGATTTTGCTATGCAAACACATTTATATTTTGTTACTGTTATTGTGGAAAAATAAATAAATAAATAAATAAAATAATGCAACATTACTGACTATGTGAACTCCAAATACTAAATTATCCCTCGGGCACATCTGTTTCACCTCGGCCTACGGCCTCGGTGAAATAAATGTGCCCTCGGGATAATTTAGTATTTGTCGTGCACATAATCTAGTATGTTGCATGGTAGAGCATGCACTATTTATATAATAGTAAATAGTGGTAGTATTTTACGAGCTGTGATTGGTTGAAAGGGTGTCACGTGTCGTTCAACATTCTGGTATGTTGAACGCTTTTTTGTTATAGTAAATAGTGGTAGTATTTTACGAGCTGTGTCATTCACGTTTTTGTTATAGTGAACGGTTTTTGTTATATTGAACGTTTTTTTTTGTTATATTGAACGGTTTTTACCTGTGTTAAAATGAACGGTGAAATGGTTTGCCATGTTGCGCTAGCGCGTAAAATGGTGCGCACAAACTTTAACAACAATGGATACGCGAAGCAACAATATACGTCACAATAGCTTAATTAGCACCAAAACTTTGGCAAACATTGGCAAAGATAAAACCGGATTAGGCAAGGTCAAATATCTAGGGGTCTATTTACTTTAATAGTGCATGCTCTATTAATGCAACATTACTAACTATGTGAACTCCAAATACTAAAGTGCCGTAGTCTAGTGGTCGTATCACTCGACTGAGAATGCAAAGGTCGTGGGTTCGATTCCCGCATCGGCACTTACGTCCACTCCACCCAGGTACGGTGCAAATGGGTACCCGAGAGGATAATTCCATATAAGGCGCCTATAAATGGCTGACTACAAAATATGGAGTTAAATCCAGTGATCGGGGTCATAATATACTGTAAAGCGCTTTGAGCCACTATGGGAAAAGCGCATTATAAATAATAATAAAACAACACGATATTGCATACAGGACGCAAGGAAAGACCATGAAATTGCTAACCATGGATCTACAAAACAATCGATGTACACTGTTAGAAAAAAATTAAACAAGTTGTTTAAAATTTTAAACAACTGCGTGTTAACCGATAAATCGCACAGCGTTGTTTAAAAATTAAACAACCTGTAGTTGTTTAAAACTTTAACACTCTTGTTGTTTAAAAGTTTAAACAACCTGTTGTTTAATGGTTGTTTAAAATATAAACAGTATTGTTTAACGCTTCTCTCCAAAAATAAAAACACTTCAACTTTTGGTTAACGCGGCGGGGTATCGAACTCACGACCCTTCGATTATAAGGCAGACACTCTATCCACTGAGCCAACACATTACTACATACACTTATATAATGTGTGAGGCATAAGTCCTTTGCCATGATTGAAATGTTGTGCCGATTTTACCTTGCATGTAACGAGTGATGCCATTAGCTCATGACTATCGCGTGACATTTGCCTCGGCCTTTTTAAACAAAACGGTTAATATCTAAACTCTAATCTCTAAACAGGTCTTACTTAAGGATATAAGACCTCACAGCCACTTTTCCTGTTTTAAACAACAATGTTTAAATATTAAACAAGAATGTTTAACTTTCAAACCAACATTTTTTTAAACAGCGAAATTTTTAAACCGCGTTCTAACAGTGTAATTGGCATTGCCAGGCCTTTTACAGATGGGGTGTTTAAATAATACATTCATGTCAACGTTTAATACGACTTGTTATGATCAAACCCATCGACGCTATTTTACCCGAATTGTGGATATGGAGGCAACGAACATCAGTTTGGGAAGTTGATTATGGGCAGATCTTTTTCATCTCAAGTTAGAAAGCGCTTACAATTTATTTGAACATTTTGTAAAAGATGACTGTCTTATCATTCTCTCCCCCCCCCCCTCTCTCTCTCTCTCTCTCTCTCTCTCTCATTGTAATAGATCCATGGCTAGCAACTCCAACGTGTTTTATTCTGCAGTGTTGGCAAAAGCCCTCTAATACATGTATACATGTATATGCTTTCATAAAGTCAAATAAAATTGTAATCAAATTACCTTGGCATGTATCAACAGATCAACCTTCCATCCATTCTTGTTGAGAAATTTGCCAGTACTGCTTACATTGCCTGGCTGTCGTCTAATTTTGGTCATGCTCCTCGTTGTAGATATAAAGAGGACTCCATTCACACAGAGGCAAAGAGCACATGGGATCCCAAACGCAACGACATTCGCCATAGGCTGTGTGATCCAACACATGACACCACTCTCAAGGGCACCATACCGCAGAAGGGACACCTGGTGCAAAGGATGGAAGTGCAGCCCCAAACACGCCGCAAGGATGACGAGAGGAATTCCCCAGCCGAACGCGGAGTAGACAAGGAGTTTCTTAACCTTGCCCGTATTGGCGAGAAGGGCTGTTGCCGAGTCGGATGACAGGGTCTTGCAGAGGTCGAAGGCCACAACCGTCTTCCAGAAGAACGTAGCCAGCCAGAAGTAATGAGCAGAAGCAGCAATGACAGTACAAGCAACTGTCAGATGCGTCACGAAGTCTGCCACAAACGCCAAGAGGATGTGTGACAGAAGCAAAGCCAGGACCATGTTCATGATTACCAATCCGTGAAGGTTGCGGAGCTCCCGAAAGCGGAAGTACGTCACAAGGGTCAATGTTAAGCTTACAGAAGAAATGCCGAAACCCACACGAGACAGGATCGTTTTCAAAGAAACCGGTTTGCCCATGAAAAGCTTGACATCTTCGGGTGTCCGTAGACAAACGAGTACCGAATCATTGCCGAAGATGAAGTATTCACTTGGATGAAAATATACCCCTCTGGAGACAATGACGAACGTGGTTTGGACAGTTACAATTTCATATTGAGACGGTGTCAAGATCGTCATGGCACAATTAGAGATATCTAACTTTACGCCGAAAACTGCAACGGAATAATTCTTGGTGTACCCGACCTTATCTTCTGGTAGAGTATAGATCGTAGAGTTCTGGTAACGGGTGGTGTTGATGAATAAATTGTGTTGGTAGAGGATCATGTTTTCCCCCGCTATGAATACTGGTGCAAAATCCGAGTTGTCACCGTAAAACCACTCGCCGTCTTGTTCTTCTGGAGGCTCTCTATTCACTTGGCAGTCACGTAACAGCTTGATGTGAGAAGGTGCGCAAAGGAGGCTTGTATCCTGACGAGTCCTAGCCAAGTAGAAGTCTATACCGCGTGACAGATTCTGCATTTTTGCAGAGTCCACCTCCAGAAAAATGTGGTCTTTCTGCAGAACGATGAAAAGCCCCTCGCCTTTAAAGGAGTCTTCAAGATATCGGAAGACATTCGCATCCTCTCCTGAGCAATCCCAAGCCTGGTTCGGTGTATGATCTTCAATGATCACCCGTGAAAACACATGTTCACATCCAGGCCAGTATCCCCTCTCTTCAGACACGCATTGCCCGTTCACCAGCTTCAAATCCCCCTCACAGTAGAACATCAACTCCCTGTCCTCGTACCAAGGAACATGATTAAAGGCATTATGGATGCCTGATCCAGAGGAACATGAAGTACCAACGTCCAAAGCACCGTTACATATAGCGCAGTTGCTATTCGCATAAAGCAAATCACCAACTCCCACCATGTCCCCACGGAGCGTCTGACAGGCTTCCTGGATGTTGCGGTAAGAATCACTGAGATCCGGTCTACAGTCGTGGATCACGGGGGAGGCGCACCATCGAGGCCTCAACGACTGTCCAAGGGGTTGGTGACCCGAGTTGGAAGATCCTGGTAGTACGTAGAAGAATATAGTCTTGTTACTTGTGATGACATTTCCTTCTGAATCGTATTGGTAGGGTGTCCAGCAGAAGTCCTTCTGGTCGCTCTCAGATGGACACACCTCCCACAAGGTCGTGTTTTCAGAACCATGGCAGAGGGCGCAATACACGTTGCGGTAGTGAATCCCTTCCGGGTCATAGACTAGGCGGTCATAGTTGCTGATCGTGGCACCCTCACAGAGCTGTCTGACCTGAAAAGTAGAATTATTTATTATTCAGTCACAATTTCAGTCGTCAATCTTCTTTCATTTTTCTTCCATTAAAGACGATTGAAAACAGTGATAAAGATGATGGTGATGATTGCGGTGATTATGAAAACGTAAATGAAAATGTTGGTGATGATGTCAATTATGATGATAGTAATGGTTATGTTGACAGTGACTATACTAGACTAATCATATATAAATCAAACTATAATTACCTGTTCATCTTCGTATGACTGCGGACATTTCGTGACCAACCAAAACGTTTCGTCGTGATTTGGTCTGACGGGTAGACTAACGCACGTCCAGTGTTCCAAACCAGGTACAGCCGTTGCCGATGAGTTGCCAAAGACCTCCCGACGTCGCTCAACGATGACAGCATCGTCGTGATCAAAGCAACAGTCTCCGAATAGTTCACAGTTAGGATCACAGTAGCAAGTGTAACGCTGATCGTAGTGGAAATGTTCCAAGTACCCCGCACAATCCCATTTATAACAGTCAACACCAACGCTGTTGACACCTACAGAGGAAAAGAAGAAACAATTTTTTAGCGTCAAGAGCGGTACTTCCATAACCACATATCGTCTATGTCACGTGCCCCTGCCCAAAAAGGGGTTTGTGTTCGTCTCAAAGACGTCGGAAAAGAAGGAAGAACGTGATACGTTCCAAAAATTGAGGCAAATTGGAAAGTTAATCCCTATTATTGGAATGTATGTCTTTACGCATCATATTTTACCGAAAGGAGCCTATCATGTAACAAGCTTTTAGGGCAAGTGGGACACTTTGGGGAATTGCATAATATGCCTATGATTAAGACATGCCTTAGTGGAGGAACAATTTTAGCGTGAATACATCCAGCAGGAAATGACATGCCTGTCTGGAAAAAAATTGACAGTTATCGGAAAAATAATCGTTAAAAATCTGTAACATCTCACGTCTTGATATAATACGATTGTCACTTAGCTATTTCAGAAATCATGGTGAACTGTAAGCCGGTCCTTGTGTTTTTCGGATCCCTTATGTTTTAGGGGTAACTTGGCATTGAAAGGGTTCATGAAATAAATTTAAAACTAGTAAATAATCTAAGATGAAATATGATGTAAACAAAAGACTTAAAGCAATAAAGCAATTGTTTTAATTGAACTGTCCCCAAGCGCAGCGATTTCATTCACGACGGGGGGGGTGGGGGGGGGGGTTGGAAAGACCCGAAAGTGAAAAAAAAATACACTCAAAATTTGCATACTTCGCACATTTTGCAGAAACTAATGAAAATGTTTGCGAGCACGAAGCGCGAGCTGAAAATTTTGCCTCATAATAACATTTAATAGCATTGTATTTTACCTCTTTATTAGCTTCACAAGCTAATCGCTACATAATCGAGGGGGGGACGATCCCCCCAAAAATCAAGGGGTACACGTCCCCCCTCCCCCGTCCCCCCCCCCCGGGATCGCCGCCAATGACTGTCCCATTTACCGCACATGCTTGGGGTAAGTGAGACGCACCAATTTCAATAGTATTACAATTTATAAACAAAGTTTGTGAAGACAGAGATCTTAATTCCGCACTTTTATATCACCGTTCATTGCATGACATGTACCCACTAATGACTAATATTGTCACCTTGACCTTCATTTGGAGGAAATTTTAACTAAAACATTTCTAAAACGTTTATATCCAATTAAATAAACTTCAAACATAAGAGATATGATTGCTTTATTGAGTATTTTTTTAAAATAATGCTTAGGTAAATGCTTAAGTGTCCCACTTACCCCAATTTACCCTATGTGACATAAAGTATGGTAAACGGGTTTTATTGCTGTCTAAACCATATTCTGACTGGGCTTTTCAAGAGGAATATTTTGAATTGGGGGTCGATTTGAACCCCCCCCCCCCCGAGATCTCAGCCGCGGATGGTACGAGCGCCGCGAAATTTCGCGCGAACGTCGTTGCACATGTAAAGGGTGTCGCTGATATGTTTTTTTTTTCGAAATTTTTTTTTCACATATTTGATTTATGCATACTCGTGTATTCAAATCAGATGCTTTTTTTTATTGAAATCGTTAATATTTCATTAATAAATAAAGTTATGAAACTCAAATTTTTTCTATAATTTGCTAGTAGCAAAGTCAACAGTATTGAATTGACAAATTCAGAAATTTCAAATTAATTCTTTTGTATTCTATTGTTTTGTGGATTCCTTATGTATTATATTGTTTTTATTTCTTATGCATTTCTTTGTTTTTGTAATTTTTTATGCTTGAGAAATGTTTTTTGATCAATATAAAGACAAATTTAATCTATCAAAAGGCTCAGAAAGCACAATTATCAGTGTTATAAAGCGATTTCGGAAAAGCAGTATTTTGTACACAAACGCATGCAAAATGACAATTTTCGTTCAATTTTGGCCTGACATGCGATTACATAATGTTGCGTAACGCGACAACGGAGTGTCCGATTTTTCGAACTTGGTGTCAAAAATTGCAGGACACTTGAAAGAAAAACGTCTTAAAGCGCCGGGAAGCTATTTGCAGCGGTTGCGCGGCAGTCGCGGATTTCGTTCAGGAGGGGGGGGGGGGCAAGTTGACCCCCCCCCCCCTCCCCAGTCAGAATAGGGTTAAACGGGACACTGATATTGTTGAATTATGCAGACTTTAATATTTTAGTTTTCGTAAAGTTTGGATTTGTTAATGAAGGAAGTTGTAATACGGGAAAGAAATAAGATCTATTTTTATACTGTTTTGTTTACTTTCATACAAAAAAAAGGTGAAGGACGAAGCAGATTCTTGCATTTTTTTTAACAGAAACTCACATCTAAAAAGTGCTTTTGAGCTTTGATTTGTATTTAAAAAATCATATTTTTTATCACTTGAAATGTGTACAGGAAAAAGAGTAATAATGAGTTGTGATAATGTTTGAAAAAATAGTTTGGTAGCAGTTCTTATGACATCTTAGAAATGATATTCCTGAAGACAGAGATCTTTGTTTCTCACTTTTAAACCACATTTTATTCCATGTATTATGCTGTCCCACTTGCCCCAACTTGACGGGATAAGTGGGACAATGGAGTGGTAGGCCAAATGATTAACTGTCACCTTAACCTTCATTTGGCGGAAATCTTAACCAAAACATTTATAAAAACGTTTATATCCAAATAAACTTTATAATGAGGTATATGATTGCTTTATAGAGTATTTCAATTTTTTTAATGCTTACGTAAACGCTTAAATGTCCCACTTACCCCAATTTACCCTAACAAGCTTGGTTTTTAACTTAGGCTCCTTCATTCTTTCTTATACTGCTGATGTAATTCGTCTTATAACTTTGTCAAAGTTTTATATTGATATGACATATAATTTTTGTTGTTGATATTGTTTGATTGGAAATACTGAATCTGTTTCATAATTGTGTAGACCAAAATAATTAATTCAACATTACCAAAACTTTAGTAAAAATATCCTCACCATCATCGCAGTTAATCCACAGCGGATTATGGCCTACCGCTTCATCTTCCACCGAGTTCCACCCCTTCACAAGACAATCATCTATCGACATCTCCTCTCCGCCGCAAAGAATATCATCCACCTTACGAACATGAAGCGCGCTCCAATCCTTAACCGGTTTGCCTTGATCAATGGTCCCGAAGACGGCCCCGTCGGCGAACCCAAGCTCGCGACAGACGACGTTGAGGACTCGGGGTAGGGAGTGCCAAGAGAAGACGTACGGGAAACAAGGGGTATGCCACTCCCCTGGATCACTGGAGGATGTTGATGATGATGTTGTTGTGTTGGTCTCCAGAAGCTGGAGGATTCCTTTGGAGCGAGACTCAAGACCATATTCGGATGCTAGCCGGGCATGCAAATGAGCGTTCCCCATCCATGACATCACTGTGGATTATACATTTTCGAATAACAACATACAGTAGTTAGTACAACCATTAACTTAAAGGAATCGAGTGTAGTGGGAAGATGTGGGGAAGATGAAAAAAATTATTAGCTTTCCTGTTATTTTTATGAAATTTGGGAAGAATATCCTAATAAAAAGCTCCACAAGAAAAGTTTGCTCTTCAAATGCCCTGATAGTCATAACATGATCCAAAATATTCCACACAGCTAACTTGTTTGGGTCCCGAACATTTAGTGTTGCCCCATACATGCACTTCTGTGTAAGTGCTTGTGACTCAAAGTTGAAGTGGGTGAATTTCTTATCATTTTGGCATTTCCAAAACCTCACAGCACAAAATAATGCTTAGGTGAAATATTATCAACTTTTCCAATTCAAGTTTAGACAGTGTCTTCCACATTTCAATGCCAGGACTAGAACACTAGTTTCACTGTGGTCATGACTGCACTTTGTAATAACATGTAATATAAGGCCTAAATCAACCATCTTAAATTTCTATCAGTGTCTATAGAGATACTTAGGAGGGCTATGTATAAAATCAGAAAATGCAGATAGATAGTGACAAAGAGATGAAAACACAAATATATGTTGAAAGTGCCGAATAAAATAATGATAATAATAATAATAACAACAAGCCAGAAACAAAATTGGAGAGAGAGAGTGAGGGAGAGAGAGAGAGAGAGAGAGAGAGAGAGAGAGAGAGAGAGAGAGAGAGAGAGAAAGAGAGAAAGATAGACAGAAAGGAAGGGGAGTAGCCGAATGAGACATAAATGGGAAAAGAATGAGTGAATTATATAACAATTATGAAGAAAATACTTACGTGATGCTTGCAAGAAGAACACACACACAACAAACCCCACCGCCATGACTATTCTGAGAAAGATGCTTTTACAGAAACATCACCTGTATATTAAAAAAAAAACATAATTAGGTGCTGCTGTAGAAGATCTAACAAAAGTCTTTAAACAATGAAGAAAAAAAATTCTAAGACATTTTCCATTCGCGATCAGTCGTTTAACAAACGAAATGAAAATATATGACTAGACATAACAGTTAGTACTCTGAGTTTTCGAAGGATCAATGATTGTATAAAGAAAAAATAATGGGAAAATATTTGGCACTCACCTCGAGAAATACTTACTTTGCGTCTTCCACTGGTCACAGATATGTACGAAGGAGTTTCGATCGTTGCCTGTCTGGTTGAAGTCTTCTTGGAGAAGTACTGTTAGATCAGAGATGTCTCTGATTTTATGTATTTTTTGCACTAAAAAAACAACAATGGATACGCCTCGGGGTATTAGTGGGATTTAAAACACATTAAGGATAACGGTTCATTTTTGTTTTGTATAGAAAAATACATGTATATTTTGTAAATTTGATCATTAATCAGGAAAGTAAAGTAGTAAAGTCCTCCCCCGGAAAAAAACTGATAAAAGCTACAAAATGCAACAACTTATTAATTTCCTAACCTGTCATTATGATAATGGTATTTGATAAATTAGGGGATACAGTCTAGGATATACGGTAGGCCTAATTACGAAACCATGGTCAATTCTTCGTAAGATGTCGCTCTTCAAGCCATTGCGTCAGTCATTAAAGCTTTGGCATGGATTTTGGAAAAATAAGTCCGATGGCGATATTCCTTGCATGGTGGAATGGGATGAATATTGATTGGGCTTCGAGAAATGAAAAGATTATAACTGTAACCGTAACGATCGTGATTATTAGAAATTATTCGTTAAAGTAGGCCCTATAAAGTTGGGAAAACATGCAAAAGGAGATATAAGAATAATGGGATAGATTTTGAAAGGCAAAATATAAATGCAGATTACTTAATTTCTCATTAAATCTGATTGCAGATCAACATAAGAGGAATCCTGATAGCCTTAAAAAAATAAAAAATCTAAAGCGAGTTGTTGTAATGTGAACTCCCTGTTACAAAATCGATTACACTCATTTGAATTATTTTCTTAAAGTGTAGTTCATTTGAAAAAGGGGTTAGATCCACTTTTCATGAAATTTTATTTCTTGTGTCTAAGTGGGAGAAATGATTGATTTTCACGGAATGATCTAAATTGGATCTAAATTCTTTTACAACTGAGCTCTTCATAAGAATAAATAAGGTTTAACACGCTCTGGATATGTCATTCCAGTAAGAACAGGTAAATAATTGGTTGATTTATTACTCTAGACAATTTATAGTTTTATCCATGAAAGCCGGGAAATCTTACTGAAAGCTTTTCGTCATAAAACGTGACTTTAAAACGTTTTCGAGATAATTAATGTAGGCTGATTCCTAGATAATGTATACCTGTACAGTGACAGCTTTATTGTCCATGGTGCAATCGTGATGGAAGTGGGATTGATAAATATATATACACAACAAAAAAAGTAAGTCCCCCCTAATCAAAATGATGTAACTTTTGAACGAGCTTGTTTTTTGTACGATAATTTGGAGGAATGTTTTATCCACTTATTAAGTACCTCCTGTGAAAAAATGACATCGATCACTTGAGACATGCATGAGTAATCAACGTTTAAAGCAAAAATGGACATTTTCAAGAGTCACAAGGGTCATTTTTTAGGCTGTAAAAATAACATTTTGTAAAATTTTCTTTTTACCTTGTGTTTAAACATTTTGGTGGATATCAATCCAAATTTGATCATCCAACACCAATCCCGTTAATTAAATATTTTATGGATGAGTGAGCACAAGTTTAAGAATTATGTTCAGGCCTCCAAAAATGGTAAAATCCAACAATTTATTTAAAGAATTGACATCAGATATTATCATCAACATTATCGACACATTTTGTGAGAAAATGAGCACTATTAGTCGTGTCATGGACGAGTGATCACACTTTAAAGGTGACTTTTGTGACTTTTGTATGACAATTTTGCCTTTAACGTGTGTTTATTCATGCATGACTCTAAGGTTTTATCTCATTTTCGCACATAAGTTAGTCGATAAGTGTATAAACATACCGCCAAACGACAGTACTCAAGACCTTTTGTTAAAAAGTTCCAGCGTGTTGATTTGGGGCTTGTTTTTGCTTCGAGATTGTACACAATGTCAATGGAGAGGAATAACAAATTTTAACAAAATTGAAATTCGGCTTTATTTCATTGAGGATTTTGTTAATTCTACTGGGATTTTTTCACAAACTTGGCACACAAGTTCAGGTTGTGGTTCTAACTAACAGGAACAACGCTAAATTGATAATCTGATAAGGTGCGGGGTGGGGCAAAGCTATGGAATTCTCTTATTTACATATTTTTCTAATAATTCTGCTCACTGAAGCATAAAACACTGGAATTTTCGTGAACTCGAATCAAATGAACTATCCAGAAGGTCTGTGACAATTATCCAAAGTAAGCGATGAATTTTAGTCCACAAACGAAAAAATGGCTTTCACGTATCAAGTGTTCATTGAAGCGTGAATTTTATAAAAATGCCATAGCATCATTTGAAAACAATTATTTGACATACACATAACAAAAATGTTGATAAAATGATTTATTACACAAAAATGAAACAATACTTAACAATGGAATTGAAAGTGTCCTTTTTTGTTTTATTAAGTGTCATGTCAACCGTGAATTGATGAATATTGTTTTAAAACACTCTTCCAGATTGCATATTCCGTCATAATCAATCATATTTAAAAGTAAAAAATGTGTGAAAAATGCAGTTTTTGCAATTTTAACTCATGTTCATCCAACCGTGAATTTAATGCAAAAGTCTTTTGATGTGTTAGAAATTAAGGGCAACAACCCTTCTGAACATATTTTTGTTTAAAAGTGAATTTGTTCCATATTATTGAATTAAAGTTATGAAACTGACCTTTGTGACTTTCGAAAAGTGACATTTTTGTCTTTTGACTGTGCTCATTGAAGCATGACTTAACAAATTTCAGTAAAATTCACCGAAATGGTAGCTGATAAATTACTACAAGACATGTAATGACATTCGTATAAACTCCTCTTGGGTTCAAAAGTTACATCATTTTGATTAGGGGGGGGGGGACTTACTTTTTTTGTTGTGTATAGTTTAAGCTGCGAAATCTTGTTGTTTTTCTTATGGTTGTGTCACATGCACCGGGTAAAATGAACGGGTCTTCGACGTTCACCGAAAAACCAAAATTTGCAATACGGCAATAGAACGGCACAGGCCACTTAATATTTTTCATCATTTTCACCGGGTCTGTATCGTTCTATACCGGGTCTATACCAGGTCCTAGCCAGCCTGGTACCGGGCTGACCGTCCCCATATGTAGTCAATGCTTTCCTTTTGTCCGTGCGATTACCGCTTGCTCACCGGCCTTACCGCTCTCTGACAAGAACAAGAAAATTGTTTTCTTCGCCGGGTGACTCACCGTTTTCCACCGTTCGCGACCGTGCAAAACAGGTTGATGCGAACGGCGGGACACGGAGGATACCCGGTGATGGTACACGGTGGGTCGGTGGTGGCCCGTCAAAAACGTTCACGTTATTTTGTCCTCGGTTCATGCCCGGCGAATGTTTTGAGCATGCTCAAAATTTTCGCCGGGCATGAACCGCAGGCATAGGTCGATGGAGACCCGGTGTAAGGGCGGTATAATGGCGTTGTGATTACGGTATTCGGATGGTGTGAGGACGGAACAAACGCTCCACACCCGTCCACAAAGCGGTCATTCACGGTGATGGACTGGACTGGCGGATCTACCCTTATGGTGTCTTCAAATCACGTATATGTTGTCTTCAATCGGCCCTTTGTTTCCAAAGCTCTCGATCTCATCGCTCTCTTCACAAGCTCAGAGAGGAATGATATTGCAGCTTTCGATAGATAAATTATAATCTAAAATAATTTTATTGTCATTGTCGGGGAGAAGAATTAAAATCTGGTCCTTTTATGGACATTTAATCTAAAGTAATGTCAATTCTTTTTTCATGTTTGTTTTGTTTTGTTTGACATTAGTTTCTAAAGTTTCTAAAGCTTTGCAAATAATCATTAGACTATTTCCTAATAAGCACCAGTATAGTTTGGTCTAAAACGTTTGCCCAAATTACATGTATACTTTATACCCGCGTTTCATTAAAAAAACTGTATTAGTTTTATCGAATAATATTTTCATTTCTCCACGAAAATTTCCCCATGCTTTTGAAATATTTAGATCTTGTTATATCAAATGAAATATTGTTATCATAATAAAAGTACTTTATTATTATTTTTTATCATTATGTTATGAATTGTCTAATATTTTGTCATTATCATTTCATTACAATATTCTTTTAGCCAAATTATAACCCTCTATTGTCTGAATCGCATCAAGAAAAATGCCTACATCATTCATAATTCTGCTTTTTGGATATTTTTGTATGATCCCTGGATTAGTTTTTTGTTTATTTTTATTTTCATTGTTTTACACACGACCCTTTTAAGTGATTTTGCTGTGTTAAAATAAATTAATCAGAACTATAAAAGACAATACCTTAATATGATATTTTTATCAATAAAAATACATGCAAATGACATTGAATTTTATATCTGAGAAACCGCTTTTAAGATTTTCGTTTGCCATAGATTGTATGTAATTCATATAATTAATTAAATTTCAGTGGGGTATATAGTTATGGTAATGACATACCAAAATTGAACCACTTTTCAAGGAAGCCTACAAAGAATCGGAAATACAAAAAGAGACTTACCCAGGCATTTCCCGACCGAAAATTTAGGTAAAAATAGTGCCTAAAATTGAGAATTAAGGGCCTTTGCCCCCCCCCCCCCTTATCACCCGCCCCTCCCCAGAATATATAAATAATATACATACATGTATATGAATGGATGGAGTGACCCGTATGGAACGACTCCTACCCTATGGTTGTTGTTTTATGCGGCGGTCACAACTCGTCGTAGGCTACGGGGTAAGCACCCGTTATTCCGAAGGTTCGTAATTCCGAAGGTTCGTTATTCCGAAGTTTCGTTATTCCGAAGGTTCGTCATTCCGAAGGTTCGTTATTCCGAAGGTTCGTCATTCCGAAAACGAAATAGGGTTCGTTATTCCGAAGGTTCGTCATTCCGAAAACGAAATAGGGTTCCTCATTCCGAAGGTTCGTCATTCCGAAAACGAAATAAGGTTCGTTACTCCGAAGGTTCGTCATTCCGAAAACCAAAAAGGGTTCGTTATTCCGAAGGTTTGTCATTCCGAAAACGAAATAAACTTATATTAGTGATAAAAACGGTGTTGTAATTAAAAAAATAATAGGATATTATGCAATAATAGTCTCAGCGGAAGATGATACACGTGTATTTTGTGTACTAATGTTTCATTAGTTGGAAACAGGTATTTACCTGATGATCGCTTTGCGTGAAACTCGTGAGTAGCGACGAATAAACATGATACAACCGTCAATTTTTTATTTTTTATTTCTTGACTATTTCAGTTGAATTCAAAAGTGCTATGCTGGCTGACGACGGCAGTTTTGCCCCGCTCCCCCAGCCCAAAAGAGGAATCGTCCCCCCTTTTTTTGAGGTGTTAATTCCTCATTCTGGTCCAAACAAGCCCGGCATACCCCACCCTCGCCATTCCGCAGGGCGACATTTAATCAAGAATGAGTCTTTTAGTAGAAATTTTGAACTTGTACAAAACAATTTCAAAATGCATCAATACTCCCCTAGCGAAATTTACACTTCGGGCGACGATTCTTGCATGAACTAGTCCATAAGCCTATGATCAACCCCTTTGAAAGAATTCTTAAACGCCCCTGGTAACGATAGATCAACCCTTTCCACCCTCATAACAATTGAACAGTAAAGGTGATATACCTTCCCCCT
The DNA here is from genome assembly GCA_940671915.1 of Paracentrotus lividus. Lineage (NCBI taxonomy): Eukaryota > Metazoa > Echinodermata > Echinoidea > Camarodonta > Echinidae > Paracentrotus > Paracentrotus lividus. Next base: position 10,985,947 of record CALNVZ010003433.1, read on the forward strand.
CCAACACGCCTGCCCTCAAGTTTTCTCGGCTTCGCCACAGATCATATCACTTTTGGACTAATTACAAAACTTATTTTATTTTCGGATTAACGAACCTTGGAATGACGAGCCCTATTTTGTTTTCGGAATGACGACCCTTCGGAATGACGAACACCTATTTCGTTTTCGGAATTACGAACCTTCGGATGACGAACCCTTTTTCGTTTTCGGAATGACGAACCTTCGGAAGAACGAACCTATTTCGTTTTCGGAATGACGAACCTTCGGAATAACAAACCTTCGGAATAACGCCACAAATGTTCGGATTAACGAACCTTTTTTTTTATTTTCGGATAAACGAACATCGAGGTTAAGGCAATTTACGTGTTTCGGAATGACGAACCTTCGGAATAATGGACCTTCGGAATAACGAACCTTCGGAATTACGAAGTGTAACCGGCTACGGGGCACGTGCCATCAACGTAGCCTGCGTTGCATGTGCAATGCACAGGTCGTTGGTCAATTTCTGCGATTCCTGCTTTTCTGTAGTAAGGGTATTGGAAAAACTTCCTGCACGTAGTAAATGCAACGTGCCTCCGAGGTACCTGCGCTGCACGTTTTTTCTACGAAATCCATCGTAGGGAGTTGCACGTCGAAGGTACGGCGAGTTGTGACCTCCGCATAAAGAATGATGGGATATTGGACGCCCAAAGACAAAAACGCAGACCCCCTATCAATTATTATAATCAAGACATACCAAATAATATTATTAAAAAGATGAAGAAACTTTGTGGGGGAAAAAAAACTTTGAGGATTTCCCACCTTTTCAGAACTTTAATTTAGAACAAATTAATAAGTACGACCAATTCGATATTGTATAAAATCTATTATAAAGTGTAAATGATTAAACCAGGACTGAATTGACGTGAAAACAGAAACAGAGGCTTAACGTAAATGAAACAAATGCGACAAAATATGGGCCCCCTATAAGACTATAATTTCCGAGTAAACCAGCCCCCAAATAAAGTTGATAATCATCTCCCTGTTTATGTCATATGATTTATTCCTCATGGTATATAATACTTTTGTTTTGTAAAATATTACTCTGGGTATTAGTTTTTAACTAGTTTTTAACTCAAATTCATGCAGTTTGATTTATCTTGTTGGTAAACAATCAAGGGGTCAACCAATTTAAAAACGAAGTTTTCACGTATAGTTTTCATGTACTAGGAGTTGGCAAGTTTAGCCACAAGGGGGCGTACTTGATGCGGAAAAAGAAAGATGGGGAATGATCAATTCATGTTGCCCGACCTCACCACGGTCCATCTCCGTCCTGCAAACGGGCATGAAACGGGTGCTGCGTCCTCATTCAGTCCTTTTACCGCCCTTTCAACGACTGGTCCGGTTTAAGACCGTTCTGAAATACCCGGTCATCACCCGGTAAATAGCCCGGCAAGAGTTCGGCCATTCTTGAAAATTATAGAAGCAAAAATAATATAATAATATAATTGCAATCATAGTATCATAGAGATTGTGTGGTATTTCTGTTGGGTACTGACGTGTGAATTATCCTGTGGTATCTTTTTGTGGAAATGGGATGTGTGTTCTAACCCAACAGCGACATTACCACAGTAATTTCCACATGGTGACACTGTGGTACAGAGTTTTACACTGTGTAACTACCACTATGTGCGACAATGTGGTAAGAACACATGTCCCATTTCCACATAGGCCTACTTAACACAACAGTGTGGTATTGACACAATGTGTACCACAGTGTCTTTCACAATGTGGCAACACTGTGATTGTTTTTCACAAGGGAATGCTTTACCAATTGAAAAGTGGCAAATGGGAATCTAAAATAATAAAATAATTGAAATATATCATAAAATGCGATGCTGCAGTTACTCTTTCTTCTCTCAATAAAGCACACAGAAAGAAAGCAACATTTATGCTCTTTCTTACATAAGATTATTCTCAATTTAATTTATTTATATATTTATTTATTTTCATTATATTTTTTAACAGTAAACATTTTGAATAAAGGATGCAAATATCGTATCGCATATCGTATACATAACTTTTATTATTATTATTATTATGTATCAGCTAATATCGTGCTATGTAAAATCACATGAGTTTCGACTGATAAATCGCCATGCCTTCAATGTTCCATGCTTTTTCCACACATGTGATCATGGTTGATTTTTCTTCGGCGATATCGATGAATCGTGAATACCGAGCTCGACAAGGAGATGGTACCCAAGGACGCGTACCGCTGCGTGTATCTCCTCATACGTTCCTTTGATCTGATCTTCGGGGAGCAGGAACCCGAACTCCCCTTTGTCCCGGAGCTCAACGGTGTATGAGTATTTGGCTTCTAGCCCCCCTCTCGCCTCGCCCCCGTGCCGGTGATAGTCGGCATAGCCCCAATCTTTAGCCGATCCAGCGGCTGCGTCTGAAATGATTAGTTATATAGTTATATAGTTATATTCTACAATATTTTGTATTTGTACATTAGACTTTACAACGTTATCCTATCCTTTGGAAACTTACTTTTATAAAAGTGTTAAAATCATTCTTCTTCCTTTTTTTTCTTTTTTTTCCTTTTTTTTTTCATTCGTTCATTCTTCTTCTTTAAGTGATTTAGGTTTTTCCCTGATCATTTTCATACAAAGATCACCCAGTTTCAGTAGCAAGCGATCATGTTAAGGGGATTTTGTCACTTTGACATTACCAATGTTCTTTTTAGTTTAATTTTTTTTTTTTTTTCATTGATGTGGAGGTGGCCTTCCACCAGACCCTTGTCAATTTCCCCTTTTTAATACATCAATATTTAAATACATAAGTCTGATATATTTGGAATATTTTTTTAAGGATAATTTTTGTTCTTGATTGAAGACTTAAATATGCATGCGATTGAGACAATAAAAGAAAGCATCTCTTCAGTCCATTGCCAATGGATTGCATACGTTTGAAATTAAATAACCAAAGGCTCATCATATCACGTAAAGTTGCCCATAAAATTAAACGTTTATTACATGATTGTATTTTGAATCTGAGTATAAGAAGAAAAAAATTAATTTGCTTGCCTGGAAAATTAAATAAGTTGTAATAACTCTGAACCATATGATATTTGTATTTAAAAAAATCAAAAGAAAATTATGACCATTGCACTGTTTATTAAACCTTACTTTTCCAGAACAGTTCTGTCCCGTCTCTCCATCAAATGGTGAAACAATATCGAACATATCTTATTCTTAAATAATTTCACTTGAGGTCGTTCTACACCCATTAACTTACACATGATTTCAGCTCCCGCACCATAACCATAATTCTAGCAGTTGATGCATGAAGAACTATGGGAAGAGGTGACGGGATTAGTTCGGAAAGGGTGAAATTGAATTTTGATTGGCTTAGATTATTTGAATATATGATCATTAAGTAACATTGCGTTGGATCGGATTGGAATAGACTTGGTTGGGTTGGATTGAATCAGATTGAGTTGGGTTGCATGGGTTGGATTGAATCACATTGGGTTACACTGGATTGAAATAGATTGGGTTGGATTGGTTTGAATCAGATTGGGTTGGATTGGTTTGAATCAGATTGGGTTGGAGTGGATTGAATCAGATTGGGTTGGATTGCATTGAATCAGACTGGGTTGGATTGGATTGAATCAGATTGGGTTGGATTGCATTGAATCAGATTGGGTTGGATTGGATTGAATCAGATTGGGTTGGATTGCATTGAATCAGATTGGGTTGGATTGGATTGAATCAGATTGGGTTGGATTGGATTGGATCAGATTGGGTTGGATTGCATTGAATCAGACTGGGTTGGATTGGATTGAATCAGATTGGGTTAGATTGGATTGAATCAGATTGGGTTGGATTGGATTGAATCAGACTGGGTTGGATTGCATTGAATCAGATTGGGTTGGATTGGATTGAATCATATTGGGTTAGATTGGTTTGAATCAGATTGGGTTGGATTGCATTGAATCAGACTGGGTTGGATTGGATTGAATCAGATTGGGTTGGATTGGATTGAACCAGATTGGGTTACATTGGATTGAATCAGACTGGGTTGGATTGCATTGAATCACATTGGGTTAGACTGGATTGAAATAGATTGGGTTGGATTGCATTGAATCATATTGGGTTAGATTGGTTTGAATCAGATTGGGTTTGGAATTTGCACTTGATCAGATTGGGTTTGGATTGCATTGAATGCAGACTGGGTGGATGTGATCAGACTGGGTTGGATTGATTGAATCAGATTGGGTTGGATTGGATTGAATCAGATTGGGTTGGATTGGATTAAATCAGATTTGGGTTGGATTGGATTGAATCAGATTGGGGGTTGGGATTGGATTGAATCAGATTGGGATGGATTGCAATTGAAATCACTATTGGTTAGATTGGTTTGAATCAGATTGGGTTTGGATTGCATTGAATTCATTATTGGGTTAGATTGGTTTGAATCAGATTGGGTTGGATTGCATTGAATCAGGACTGGGTTGGATTGGATTGAATCAGACTGGGTTGGATTGGATTGAATCAGATTGGGTTGGATTGGATTGAATCAGACTGGGTTGGATTGGATTGAATCAGATTGGGTTGGATTGCATTGAATCAGATTGGGTTGGATTGGATTAAATCAGACTGGGTTGGATTGCATTGAATCAGACTGGGTTGGATTGGATTGAATCAGATTGGGATGGATTGAATCTGATTAGATTTAGATTGTCTTGAATTAGATTTGGATTGAATTGAATTAGATTTTGATTGCATCGAATCAGATTGATTTGTATTGGCTAAAATTGATTGGAATCGATCGCACTGGATTGGATTAAATTAGACTGAAGTGGGTAAGTTTAATTCATATTGGATTAAATTGGAATGGATAGATTGGATTCACTTGGATGGAATAAGATTTCATTAGATCCATGGATTTGAATGGTATATGTGAAGAATATGATATGGTGAGATTTGGGTTATATTCTACTGGATCGATTGATAAAATTTTTATAGGAGAGGATCAGATTATTGGATTTGAGTCGATTACATTGGTTTTGATTAGATTAGATCAGATTAGATTAGGATATTCTCAACTGGTCATCATAATCCGTGGTACGCGGGTGTGATTCCAGGTACCCCCACGGTGCAATGAAGACCTGTGAATAGCTATGCCAGTCAATAAACACCATGAAGTCCTGGCCATTGGCCCTCTTCTGCCTGAGGAATCGAACTACGTTTTCGACTTCGATCTCCGAGAGAGCTTTAGACCCACTATACACGGAAGAACATGGTGATCGGCTGGATCCTGCACCTGTAATGATAATAGAATTATGAACATAATTATGCACAGATTAGAAATGTAGTAATGGTGTATAAATTCCCAGATATAATTATGAAAGGTGTAATCACAAATCTGTTCTTTGCTGTGTATTATAATTATGACATGATGCTTTATGTCATCGACAACAATGTTAATCGAAAACAAATATGATTTTAATGCCAAAACAAACCAGCAGCCCTGTATAGCCCTATCTTAAGTCTTCAACTACTAAATCAGGCCCTTTTCCAACCCATAACACAACATTCTAAAGCAGTGTAGCCTTATGATATAGGCCCACTGGTCATGAATGAAACACACTTATTCTGTACTTGATTTTACCTCAATAATTTTTATCAAGTGTAGCAAAACAAGTCATTTTCTTCTCAAAACATTTTATGATAATTTATACTGAAATATACACTTAACTATTAATAGTTATATCAAAAGGAGTATTTCTAAGATCAACCGTCAATATATGAGTACAACGGAGGTCAGTTCGATGACCTATTCGATGAATAGCATGAAGAGAGGGAAAATCATGCTTATTTTGTAACAAAAAATTCATTACTTTCAGGATGCACAATTAGTCAATGTCATTCTGCCTCTCAGCAGATTTAATCATTCAAAATATATATATACATTTTGAACCATTAATAAAATTTTTGTTTTTGTTTACATGTACCTTGTGTTAAATGTCTGATGCTAATTTTATTTTGTGTAAACGGCATATTTCTAACACTGTAGACCTTCAATGTCTTGATGATCTCAATCCTAGACTCGATTTAGTGAGAGATTGGCAAGATAATTTCATAGATGATACACATTATTATTTACCTGATGATTATAATGAGAAAATTTGTAAGATTTATAAGGGTTTGGAGAAAAATCTGTCATTGATTCATTTTAATTGTAGGAGTCTTAAAAAAAACATTGATAATATTGAAACTGTTCTTTCTTCTTTTAGCTATCCTGCTTCTATAATTGCTCTTTCTGAGACTTGGTTAGGTTGTACAGAATCATTTATCTTAGATGGGTATGCCTTTGTTGGGAATGGAAGAACAGACAAACGTGGTGGAGGAGTTGCACTTTTTATCAAGAATGACATCAAATTTAGACGACGGATGGATCTAGATATATTCAGTAATTGTATAGAAACTTTATTTATTGAAATATATTGTAAATATCGAACCATAATTCTTGCCATTGTATATAGACCACCAGGTCAGCCTACTCTGGAATTTCTGAATAATTTTGAATCAAGAGTGTCTAGTTACCGGTGATTTTAACATTGACTTAATAAATTCCTCCATTTCTCCTGATGTCGACAAATTTACAGATATATTGGCATCCTTATCTTTTGTACCTCTTATACTCAAACCAAACCAACCAGGATAACCAGTTATTCAGCTACATTAATAGATAACATACTTACAAATAGGCCTGAAAATATTTTGAGCTCTGGGATAATTATAACAGATATCAGTGATCATTTGACACTATATGCATATTTTAATTGTGACGTATCATTTATCAATGAAAATATTTTAAATACAAAAAAAGACTAATTAATGATGCCAATATTTCTAAATTTTGTGACAACCTGGGAAAAATTGACTGGGAGAGAAACTTAGTTGACAATAATGTAAATGCTTGTTTTGATACCTTTAGTAAATTGTTTATTGATATCTATAATGAATCTTTTCCTTACAAGGAAAATCATGTTAAACGTAAAAAGAATGAAAAACCATGGTTTGATAATGAGTTAAGAATATTGTGCAAGAAGAAAAACTTGCTTTATCGTAAGTACCTCAAGAATCCATCATCATATAAAAGAAATGTATATATAAATTGTAGAAACAAAATTACAAACGAAGTACGTACTAAAAAACGTAATTATTATTTTAAGAAATTTAATGATGTAAAATGAGATGTTAAATCAACGTGGAAGGTTATCAATGAATTATTCAATAGAACCCGGGGTAAAGTGCAATGTGACCTTATTGAAAGCAATGGTCTAGTGATTTCCGACAAGCAGGGCATTGTTAATTCTTTTAATAGCTTCTTTTCATCGGTAGGTTCTGACATTGCTAACCACTTACCTGATAGTACTACGCACTTCAGTAATTTGTTACAAGGGAATTACATGAACTCACTGTTTCTAACACCTGTACAAATGTATGAAATTCTTGATATTGTTTATAAACTTAATGCAAACAAAAGTGTAGGATATGATAACTTAAGTACGAAGGTTCTTAAAAAATGTATATGTTTTATCGTTAAACCACTGTGTTTTATTTATAACCTTTCATTGAGTAGCGGTTGTTTGCCTAGTAGCCTTAAGATAGCAAAAGTTATTCCCATTTATAAAAAGGTAGCAAACAGATGCTTTCAAATTACAGACCAATATCTATTTTATCAACATTCTCAAAGATATTTGAACGTTTAGTTTATAACCGCCTCATGCCATTTTTGTGCAATAATAATATCTTGTATTTCCAACAGTTTGGCCCGAATTCACAGCGGTGGGTTAAATTTAACCTAGGTTAAATTTAACCCATGGTTTAACTAACCCTGGGTTAAATTTAACCCACTGATTTGATTCCACAGACAGTAGGTTAGGTAAACCGTAGGTTAAATATCCCCGGGGGTGCGCTTTCAAAAAAATCATGGGTCATACGCGCAAATTTAATTAATCCACGCAACTGCGCATGCTCTTCACGCTTGGTCATAAACAGACATGACACAGGGATACTACGTCATAATAGCAATGTCAATGGCATTATGACGTAACAATGAGATAATACAAATATCAGAGGCATTATGACGTAACAATGATATTGTTTTTAATTTATTTGACTGTTAATAAAGAATGATTTTTGGTTCATTTTAAAGGGAATCCGTATCCATTTGATATCATTACATTTGGAATGACAGGAGTCTCTTTTTGACATAATCAAAATGAACTAATTTATCACTATTAAATCTTTGGCTTTTGCAATACTTTTCAGTAAAAAATGAAGGATTCAGGCAAAGGTCGCGAAATTTTGGTAATCATGGTAAAAAAAAAAAAAAAAAAAAAAAAATATATATATATATATATATATTATATATATTATATATATATATATATATATATATATATATTAATTCGGTTATTTTTATAAATATTACGTGATCCATATTATTTCCTCTTTTGACCTCTCTCTCTCTCTGCTCTGCTCTTCCTTTTATGATTTCCCCTAGTATATTTCAGCTTCTGATTGCAGGTGCGGATCCGGGGGGGGGAGGGGGCGCGATACATAAATGACTATTGATGGCCGAAAAAATAACACCTAATTGTACCTCATTGCTCGGCCAGCCTAACGTGAAAATTTTTTTGTATGTACCTTCTGGCTCGACCGATGTATCATGAAAAATTTGCGTGTACCAAAATCTGAAATTCCAATTTTGCCCCCCCCCCCCTGTAATGAAATCTTGATCCGCATGGATTTGCACAAAATTATGAAAATATAAACTCACGATATCGTTTTCTTTGCATCGATCATTCCACCTTGAATAGCTTTCCACTACAAAAAATAAAGGGTCAATATTGAATCTTCATCCGGCATGAAAAATAAATAACAAGTCTCATCCTATTGAACCAGAATTTGAGGCAATCAGAGCTTTGGGTCATCTGAATTTTCGACCAGAATCCCAATCAATTGACTCGAAAATGTGTGCCTGGATGGACCCAGAGTTCAGGTCATGAATGAATACAGAAAAGGAAAAATTGACCCTTCATTTTTTTTTTCTCACAACTTCCAACTTCCAATTCTTCTGTCAAGGTTTTCCAATCATGTGTATTTCGTTACAGATACGTTCCTTTCATGAGTCTGAATATTAATTTATAAAATATTTGTTTTCATATCTATATCACTTCTCATCCTTAAATAAATTTGATACATCTATTTTGACTAGGAAATTAAGAGAAAGTCCCAATCACTACAAAAAAAAATATTATAAACCTTACAACTATCATATATCACCAATGTATCTTCTTAGTCACATCCTGATCCATGTTTTCCACTTTCCAACCCATGTCCACATGCTCTCATGTTCTCATACAACGTATAGGGTAACAATTATTGAGAGAGGATGTTATTTAATTTATGCATATATCTTTATTATTCATGTACATATCAATTCGACCTTTTATCTTAAATATTATTTTTTAGTACTTCACAAGGCATCAAGGTAATCTTCACAAATGTGCATATTTATTAGTATGACAAAATTTGCACCAATTTGCACTAATTATTTATTTGATGAATTCATTAAAATTACAAGAGCATTTTTTGTTTACCACTATGGCGAACCTACATTCTCAATGTGAGGGCCTAAAGATTTCTTGGAAGGAAATTGATAGAACCAAAATTCTCAAGTTGGCTGAGTGAAGAGCATAGTGGAGAAGTTAAATATATAGAAAGGGATTCATTAATGGAGGGATGAAAGACAGCCCCCCCACCCATTAACTAGGGATAAATAAATTTGACCGAGATAAGATAGGCAGGTCTCAAATTTTGAGCCTAGTTCACTTGTAGATAGTGAATCCAGTATGGCCCTTTTCTATTTGCTTAATCCAGAAAACTGATCTAATTCCCATCTTATGTCACCTCTCTGCCGACTTTCTTGGCTGATCTTCCAGTCTGCATGCACTTGGAGGTCCTGCAATATTTAAAAAAAAAAATGGAAAGAGAAATAGTGAACACATTTTATTATTAAAAAACAATGAGTGATTGATGTTCATTTATGTATTAAGATTATAAGTCAGCAAATTCACAATAAAATCCTATTTTGAGCATTTCAGTCTCCTGCATTTGGGCTTATATTTCTTATTTTTCTGTATTTTTATTTTGCTATTTGTATATATAACCTGGAATTGCATAGACGATCAATTGGTAGTGGACGAACATGCCAACAAACTACATGAAATTGTTTTTAAAAAACATACACAAAAACAAACAAACAAACAAAGCCCAAATCAATGTCATACTTTCCCCTGGAAAAAAAAAGAAAGAATGTGGACTAAAAACAGCTGATACTTGGACCCATCATTTTTCGGATTAGGCAATTTTCTTCTGTGATTATTGATAAGGCCTATTGATCATGGAGGACAAAACAAGTTTAATTGACACTTGTTCTCTGAATGGTAGCTCTAATTTATTTTTTATTTTTCTTAAATTATCAGAACTGTATCCGGCATTATCTCCCTCCCCAAAAACGTCTAAACAAAGGCTAAATATTAAAGCACAACTTACTTGTTTAATGACCCATCTCCAGACGATGTAATCAAGCCTAAGATTTCCCTAACCTGAGATTCCTTCTGGCTGTGGGTGTACTTCTGGAAAATCTTGTCCATTCAATGTCACATCAATCCTGGAAATATCAAAAAAGAAAATGGATAGCATCTCTACATTAGCATTATGAATTTATACACAGTAGTTTATATAACAAAATTATTTAGATCTAGTTCTTACTGCAGACATATGTCTGAATTATGAACGTTTATTCGACAGAGCACAAGAAAGAAAAACGAAATTTTGAAAGCCAGAAAGAGGGTGGATCTGGAAACTAAATTTTATTTAGGATGTAAATGTAGAATGTCAAGACCAGGAATAAACTGGTCTAAAAAAAAAATTAGGAACTGGGTCTTATGAATTAGTCTAGATCTAGGAGGTCCAGGCCCATATGAGTAATGGTGAGAACTACACCATATATCTACTCAGATCAGATCTAAAGTGTAGACTAGATACAGTTCAGAAGATATCACAAAGCAATTATTTAACTCTGGAGGAATCCCAAATAACATGGGCCAATGATGCAGTCTATCTCGAAGTTAATTGTCTAAAACCCAGATCTACATTCTGTGTCAAAAACATGGTACCGTCGGGGAAAATAAAATCTCTTTTTCAAAAACAAAAAAATAAATTGTTACTTTGTTCTGTTTTTTTTTCCCATTCTATTTACATTCAGCGGGAATGAAGACAATGTACGCCTACTTAACGCAATTATTCTTATTCTCCTTATTCAGATTTACACTGCTTCCTTCATCCTGAACTGAAGTCAGTTGAAGATTCTTGTAAATTTTACAGGGACCAGCTGTGCAAATGACTGAATGAAGAACCCAACTTTAACATTAACTTCACATCTAATTATGATTAAGCCAGTCTAGACCAGATCTAATGTTAGATCTTATCGTAGGCCTACACCAAGAAAATATAGAAATCTAAAACTAGATCTAGTAACTAACCTAAGTATTGTAAAGTTAACTGACAGTAGCCTAAGGCCTAGTGATTTTCGGAATTCACAATCTTGTTTACTATTTTACTAACAAATTAAGATCTGGGGGTGGGGGCTACTATTTACTAAACATTGTCGTTAGATTGAAAAATAATGAATTTGAAAACGTCGATATTGCCATCGTTGAAAAAAAAACCAATAGATCCGATCGTAGATTTATTTAGGCCTAGATCTAACCTGGCTTAACTTTTTTTAGTCTAATAAAAAAAAAATTAATGAACAAATAAATAGATTTCTAAATAGAAAAAAAATAAAAAATAAAAAATTAATCATTCGAGAAACAAACAACGAAGTCAATCTCAATCTCAAAGTCAAAGGCCAATGACAATGTTCAGTGTTTTTTTTGTTTCTTTTTTTTTTTTTTTTTTT
>CALNVZ010003433.1:10998001-11009892 GCA_940671915.1 Paracentrotus lividus
AGAGAGAGATAAAATGAAGGATTCAGGCAAAGCCGAAATTTTGGTAATCATGTAAAAAAAAAAAAAAAAAAAACAATGAAAAAATACTATTATATATATATATTATATTATATATAATATTTACTATATATATAATTAATTAATTCGGTTATTTTTAAAATATTACGTGGTCCATAATTATTTCCTCTTTTGACCTCTCTCTCTCTGTCTTGTCTCTTCCTTTTATGTTTCCTCCTAGTATATCAGTTCTGATGCAGGTGCGGATCGGGGGGGGGGAGGGGCCGATACATAAATGACTTATTGATGGCCGAAAAAATAAACACCTAATATGTACCTCATTGCTCGCGCTAACGTGAAAATTTTTTTGATGTCTTCTGGCTCGACCGATGTTCATTGAAAAAAAAATTGCGTACAAATCTGAATTCACATTTTTGCCCCCCCCCCCCGTTGTATGATTTGGATCCGCCACTGGATTTTGCAACCAAAATTATGAAATCAAACTCACGATAATAGTTTTCTTTGCTCGTCATTCCACCTTTGAATAAGCTTTCCACTACAAACAAATAGGTCAATATTGAATCTTCATCCGGCAATGAAAAAATAACAAGTCTCTATCCTATTGACGAATTTAGGGATCAGGCTTTGGATACTAACTTCGACCGAATCCCATCAATTGCTCGGAAAATGTGTGGCCTGGATGGACCCAGAGTTCAGGTCATGAATGATACAGAAAAGGAAAAATTGACCCTTCATTTTTTTTTTCTCACAACTTCCAACTTCCAATCTCTTCTGTCAGGTTTTCCATCATGTGTATTTCGTTTACAGATACGTTCCTTTTCATGATCTTGAATATTAATTTATCAAAATATTTGTTTTCATATCTATATCACTTCTATCCTTTAAATAAATTTGATACATCTATTTTGACTAGGATTAGAGAAAGTCCACAATCACTACAAAAAAAATATAAAACCTTTACAACTATCATATATCACCAATGTATCTTCTTAGTCACATTCGTGATCCAGTTTTCCACTTTCCAAACCCATGTCACATGTCTCTCATGTTCTCATACAACGTTAAGGGTAACAATTATTGAGAGAGGATGTTATTTAATTTATGCATATTCTTTATTATTCATGACATATCAATTCGACCTTTATCTTAAATTATTTTTAGTACTTCACAAGGCATCAGGTAATCTTCACAAATGTGCATATTATTAGTATGACAAAATTTGCCCAATTTGCACTAATTTTATTTGATGAATCATTAAAATTACAAGAGCATATTTTTGTTTACCACTATGGCGACCTACATTCTCAATGTGAGGGCCTTAAAGATTTCTTGGAAGGAATTGATAGAACCAAAATTCCTAAGTTGGGCTGAGTGAAGCATAGTGGAGAGTAAATATATAGAAAGGATTCATTAATGGAGGGATGAAAAGACAGCCCCCCCACCCATTAACTAGGGTATAAATAAAATTTGACCGAGATAGATAGGGCAGGTCTCAAATTTTGAGCCAGTTCACTTGTAGATAGTGAATCCAGTATGGCCCTTTTCTATTTGCTAATCCAAAACGATCCTATTCCATCTTAGTCACCCTCTGCCGACTTTCTTGGCTGATCTTCCAGTCTGCATGCCATTGGAGGTCCTGCAATATTTAAAAAAAAAAATGGAAAGAGAAATAGTGAACAATTTTATTAAAAAACAATGAGTGTTGATGTTCATTATGTATTAAGATTATAAGTCAGCAAATTCACAATAAAATCCTATTTGAGCATTTCAGTCTCCTGCATTTGGGCTTATATTTCTTATTTTTCTGTATTTTTATTTGCTTATTGTATATATAACCTGGAATTGCATAGACGATCATTGGTAGTGACGAACATGCCAACAAACTACATGAAATTGTTTTTAAAAAACATACACAAAAAACAACAAAAACAAAGCCAAATCAATGTCATACTTTCCCCTGGAAAAAAAAAAAGAATGTGGACTAAAAACAGCTGATACTGGACCCATCATTTTTCGGATTAGCAATTTCTTCTGTGATTATTGATAAGGCCTATTGATCATGGAGGACAAAACAAGTTTAATTGACACTTGTTCCTGAATGGTAGCTCTAATTTATTTTTTATTTTCTAATTATCAGAACTGTATCCGGCATTATCTCCCTCCCCAAAAACGTCCTAAACAAAGGCTAAATATTAAAGCACAACTTACTTGTTTAATGACCCATCTCCAGGACGATGTAATCAAGCTAAGATTTCCCTAACCTGAGATTCCTTCTGGCTGTGGGTGTACTTCTGGAAAATCTTGTCCATTCAATGTCACATCAATCCTGGAAATATCAAAAAGAAATGGATAGCATCTCTACATTAGCATTATGAAAATTTATACACAGTAGTTTAATACAAAATATTAGATCTAGTTCTTACTGCAGACATATGTCTGAATTATGAACGTTTTATTCGACAGAGCAACAAGAAAGAAAAACGAAATTGAAAGCCAGAAGAGGGTGGATCTGGAACAAATTTTATTTAGGATGTAATTAGAATGTCAAGACCCAAGATAAACTGTCTAAAAAAAAAATTAGGAACTGGGTCTTAATGAATTAAGTCTAGATCTAGGAGGTCCAGGCCCATATGAGTAATGGTGAGAACTAACACATATATCTACTCAGATCAGATCTAAAGTGTAGACTAGTACAGTTCAGAAAGATATCACAAAGCAATTATTTTAACTCTGGAGGAATCCCAAATAACATGGGCCAATGATGCAGTCTATCTCGAAGTTAATTGTCTAAACCAGATCTACATTCTGTGTCAAAAACATGGTACCGTCGGGAAAATAAATCTCTTCAAATGTTATGTGTTTCCATACATCAGAGAGAATGTGTATGTTCATCTACTTAAAACCAATTATTCTTATTCTCCTTATTCAGATTTACACTGCTTCCTTCATCCTGAACTGAAGTCAGTGAAGATTCTTGTAATATTTTACAGGGACCAGCTGGTGCAAATGACTGAATGAAGAACCCAACTTTAACATTTAACTTCACATCTAATTTAGATTAAGCCAGGTCTAGACCAGATCTAATGTTAGATCTTATCGTAGGCCTACACAAGAAAATATAGAAATCTAAAACTAGATCTAGTAACTAACCTAAGTATGTAAAGTTACTGACAGTAGGCCTAGGCTAGTGATTTTCGGATTCACAATCTTGTTTACTATTTTCTAACAAATTAAGATCTGGGGGTGGGGGCTACTATTTACTAAACATTGTCGTTAGATTGAAAATAATGAATTTGAAAAACGTCGATATTGCCATCGTTGAAAAAAAACCAATAGATCCGATCGTAGATTTATTTAGGCTAGATCTAACCTGGCCTTAACTTTTTTAGTCTAATAAAAAAAAAATTAATGAACAAATAAATAGATTTCTAAATAGAAAAAAATAAAAAATAAAAAATTAATCATTCGAGAAACAAACAACGAAGTCAATTCTCAATCTCAAGTCAAAGGCCAATGACAATGTCAGTGTTTTTTTTGTTTCTTTTTTTTTTTTTTTTTCTTTCTTCATGCCTCCCCCCCCCCCAAAAAAAAAATCTAATCTAATTTATTAACACTGTAAATTTATTAACTGCATTGTTTCAAAAAGCAGGCTGGGCGTGCTGTGAAGCCTCCACCTACTTCTACGACCAGATCCCACCAGACCAGGGAGGCTAGCTAGACTAACACAGTTACGTTAGACCTAACGATCTAAGTTAAAGAATCTAAGCCTAACGTTAGACCTATGATAAGCCCAACGACAACAACGTTAGGCCCGAAATTCAATGTTACTGTGTTTGTTAAGGAAGCTATCTCCGGGGATAAAATTAATCATTGTATTAGTGTTATTATTTATTTAAAAAAAATAAAAAAAAACATCCAAAGACTCTAGTCTAGGGCTTAGGCCTATTCAAACCCTGTTTTTTTTTTTCTTTTAATCTGACTTCGGAATCAAGAAAATCTTGTCTTATAGTTATACAATTATTAATAGGGCAAATGACACAAAATCGTTCATATGGGACTACATCCCTTTATGCGAAAATACCGCGACGCGATTGATGAGTTGTACAGAGAGGACATGCAAGGATGTTTATCATCTTTTCACATTATTGAACAAGAAACATACTAACACAGCTACATGAAAAGAATTTTTATTAAATGTACTTGTTACAAAGTCAAGATACTCACACTTTTCTCATCCGTTTTTCCACAATGACAGATATTATCCCCAGATATGCATTAATTTTTTGCCTTTGACAGGCCTTTGGCCTTTGTAAATCCCACACATTTGTATATGTCATTTTTTATTCTCTATATTTGTGCCATCTGTAATTTTATGCCTATTTTAACATTGTATTGTATGTATTTGTCTTTTTATGCAAATGTGAAAATAAAATAAATGAATAAATGAATATATATATATATATATATATATATATATATATATATTTGTCATACCACCCCATTTGTAAGGCCAGTTTCTGTTCGGATCAGTTCCAATACATTCCGACCGTTTGTTCGGTGACCGTGTCTTTCGCCACAAACGATCCTGCAAAAAAAAAATATATATATATATAAATAAGAAAATAAATAAAAAGCTGCAATAATATCAATCGGTTAATGGTATTCTATGTTTTGATGACATGAATATTTTGTTATCGCGATTTTAGCCGAACTTTCATGATAGGGTCAAGCACACTACAAATAGAGAAAAGGAACTTTCACTTAAGCTTGTTCTGTAATTACACTGTATTAGGGCGGGGTGTGAAGTTTTTTTCTTCTTCTTTTGTTTGTTCAAGTGTTGTATGATAAATTTTAAAGAGATTATTTTATTTTATTTAGAAAATTGTGAAGTGTTTTGAAACTGCCAGGCAAATGCGCTAAATATATTAGCTCAGTCTTAAAAATAAACCACTTTAGATAGATGACACTATGATAATATACAAGTGTATGTATTTAGGTTGATAAACCATTTGATAAGTTCTCTTACGTTTGTCCATGTGTAGCTGTATCCGTCTACATTCAGAGATGGGACGATGTACCAGTCTATATTATCAAACATCCGCCTAACCAACTCGTCCCCAGCTCGATAGTCGTCTAAAAGCTTGAAGCAAAATATTGGAAAACAAGTATCTCATGATGAAACAAAATATTTCAAGTCAAGCATGCCAGTTGCGTGATATTCAACAGAATAATTTTACTCCCCTCCCCATCTCTCTCTCTTCTGTACTCGCCGCTCCTTCCTTCTTCTTCTTCCTCTTTTTCAAAAAGAAGAAGATTCAATTTATTTTTCGTTTAAATACACTGTCCGTCATAAAGGTGGAATATTTTTTTTGCCGCTATAGCGACATGATTTTGCTCTGACTTTAATTTCTTGAATATGTTTGTCCGTGCTTTTACTTTTTGGCATCCTGGCTATATCTTGGACATTCTTCCAACCCTTCATGAGGACTTTTTTCAAAAAAAGTTTTGTCAACCCCCGTGATGCCCATTTTTGTCATTTTTTCTCATTTTGGGGCCCCTTTTTGTTTTCCCGGCCGATCAAGCCCCCCTCAGTCCTACCCCCAGGAAACGCGACTGAGGTGTACTGTTTTATATTGTTCTTTAAGTTAAATCTATATTTCTGGGGACAGGCTTAGGTCTCTTGTCTAGGGGAGGGGTTGAAGTAAAAAACGAGATTGGTGAAAATTCGGAATATTTTATTCCATCTTTATGCTGAAAACAAAAGAAATGAAAAACTACCTTTAACCCTTAAATATCACCATTTTCCCCTTAAATTCTGTTTAGCCTTGATGACAAGGCTGTAAATAGTCATTATTGATAACATCTTATTTTGATTTATGTTTGGTTGAGATTTTACAATACAATTTAGAGAAGATAGAAATTTCCACGGTGTAAAAATGAATAAAATGAATGTTGAACACCAATCAAAATAATTTTTGACCCCTCCCATAGACAAAAGAGTCGAGCCTGTAACCATAAATCTAGATTTAATTTAAAGAACAATAACAAATCTCGACCTCAGACGTGTTTCCTTTGGGGTAGGAATGAGGGGGCCTTGGTGGGTCACGTGAACAAAAAAAGGCCCCAAAATGAGAAAAAATGACGAAAATGGCCATCTTCTGGGGGCGAAAAACTTTTTTGAAGAAAAATCCCCGGGAAGGGTTGAGGGAACGTCCAAGATATATCCAGGATCCCAGAAAGTGAAAGCGGTGACAAACACATTCAAGAAATTAATAACGGAGCAACACAATGTCGCTTGAGCCAGAAAAAAATATTCCACCTTTATGACAAACAGTGTACATAAACATATAAACATTCCACATAAAAAGATTCAATAATACATTCAACAGTTCAAATACAATAAAAGCAAATTTGTTCGATATGAAATAAAACGTATAAATTAAATAATACGAAAGATTATGATATGAGAAAGCAAAAACTGAAGAAAAAAAAAGACCTTTCTTAATCATATCAAAACGGAGAGACTTGCAAGAAAAAAAGAAAAAAGAAGAGCAGGTAATGGCGTAGTCACATGTACGACGCATGGTCAACGCGCAGTATGCGAGTGGTGTGCGTTACTCATTCGTCGAGCGCGCTTAGCCAACGATGTGCATTCGTTGCGTATTTTAATATGTGTTGTTTATGTATAAGCTCTGTGTGCGCGTTGTCGGCAATTTTCACAAATTTCAATGCGCTGGTCTTGCGTTGTGTAGGCCTACATGTGACTGCCGCATAATGACGCAAGCTCTTTCCTTTTATTCCCTTTTCTCCATTTGAGTTTTCTCTCTACCTTCTTGGTGAATCACATAACTGTAGCAGGTGAGATCCACTCACATGCATGGATACCACCTTCAAACCAGACACCAGGACGGTTCAGGGCTCTACTTCCAGCTCCTGTAATCTAGATGCAGAGAGTGGAACAAACACAAGGTTTGTATGCAGTGACTCGTACTGACTGTGGAGTAATATTTCTATTTCTGTTTAATCATATTGTCTAGAATTTTGAATTTCAGTGTAAATGTTCATATTTCTTAAATTCTGTATTTATTTTGGTTTCGACAACATTACATTCTTCAGTATCATCATCATCAGCAGCAGCAGCATCATCATCACGATTATCACATCATTAAAGTTACCATCATTATCCCCACCGTCATCACCATCATCACCACCACATCACCATTATCCTACCATCATCACCACCATCACGACCATAATCACTACCATCCGTTCATAATCCCCACCACCACCACCACCACCACCACCACCACCACCATCATCACCATCATCATCATCACCACCACCACCACCATTATCATCATCATCATCATCATTACCTTCAGGCCATTGATTTTCCGTCCCTCATACGACTCTCCTAATACAAAGGATGATACGATTTCATGGTAGTCTTTGGCTATGTCTGCTACCCACTGCTGGATCTGATTATATATGTATCAAAATGAAAAATATGATTAGGTCTATAAATTGTAGGTAAAAGGCCACTTTACATACATGACATAGGTGGATCTAGAACTTGCTAATTGGGCGGAGAGGGGGGGGGGCAACCAGTAGATTTGAAAAAATTAGGAGGCGCAGCCAAAAATTAAAAAAAAAAAAAAAATTCTTCAAGAAAAAGGGGATGCAACAGCCATGCGCCCTTGGATCTGCCGTTGCAGATACAAGGAATCAAGTCTAAATCAAGATACTATATTATAAACTATTTTGTCGTTTTGCAATATAGGTTTGGCGGTGTGAACATTCAATATTATTTTTTTTTAAAGAGAACTTCTGAGCTCCTTTTTAATTCGTGATCTGTTTTACATGATGTAAATTTCTTGAAACTTGTAATTAATAAAAAAGATTTGTCTACCTCATCATAAGTGTGATATACATTATAATCAAATCCACTGAGCCCAGTCATATTGGATATCTTCTCTCCTTTCCGCCTTGACAGAATATAGGCCATTTGATTGGTCACGTGTTTGTTGACGTCATCGATCATGATGTGAAAATCCAACTTGTGCTGCGCCAAGAGCATGCGCAGAGAACCCCGTTGAGTGGGTCCGACCATTATGTCTACGGGGCGGTCGGGGATTCTTGAGACGCTAGTCCAAAAGTCGAACTATAAAATAGAACAAGAGGTGGTGTAGTAATAGCAGCAGGTTGTGAGTCCCCGAGAGCCTTTATCAGAAACAACAACTCAACGCCTTGAATTTTAATAATCAGTCAATATATCTTTTAGATAAAGATATAACGAAAATGAAACATTTTTTTTTTTAAATAGTGACTCATGATGAAATAAATAGAAGAGATTCTGAAAATGGTTTTAAAGGAAACCAGTAGCCAAGGAAATAATCACTATCAGAGGAAAGAGCATAATGAGAGGAGCAAAAGTTTCATCAAACTCAGTTATAAAATACGAAAGTTCTGGAAGTTTGAAAAGTCTCGTTGTAACTTCTATGGATATCCTCAAATTGGCAACATCAGCTTCAAAATGGCCGATTTTATGAACAACTCTCCATTCGTTTTGTACACAAATTTTCAGATTTTCCCCCATTTTCTTTCAAAATATGTTTTATTTACTTCTGAGCTCAAAATATGTCATGGGAAAATATATTTCACAAAACATATGTGAAGATTATATATTTTGTAAGAAATTTTGTGTACAAAACGAATGGAGAGTTGTTCATGAAATCGGCCATTTTGAAGCCGATGTTGCCAATTTGAGGATACCCATAGAAGTTACAACGAGACTTTTCAAACTTCCATAACTTTCTTTTTTTAATAACCGATTTTGATGAAACCCTTTTTTTCAATTGCTCCTCTCATTATGCTCTTTCCTATAAAAGTGATTGTTTCCTTGGGTACTGGTTTCCTTTAAAAATCTTTACCAACCCCATCTGCTGATTGGTTGATAGTTCAGGCGTGGTTTAAGCATGCTCGCCATAGCCATTTTCATAGCAACTTTTTGCCCCCGGGCGAATATATTTTTGTTGTTGCTACGAACCCCATATAGTACTCTTTTTAAGTTCCCGTTATTCATATATCTTACTTCATCGCCCATCGTTTCTTCTACTTCACTCAGCCAGTCCATTTGATTCTTGGAGGTTGGTTTTACCCTCCATACTTGGTACCTGCGTGAAAGAAATTGATAGAAAATTATATTTGTCACTCATCGAATAATCCAATGTAGATAATGTACTCTGATTGTTTGAAAAATATCACCTATTGACTAATTTAATATCTAGTGCCCTAGACTTACGATCGAAAAAAAAAGTTACGATCAATATTTCTCAGAAATCTCATGCAGAACGCAGGTAAAGTCATGGATTAGGATTAGGATATGATTAAAACTAGTGTTAGGGCTAGAGTTAGGATTAAGATTATCAACTTTGGAACACCCTGTCCATGATGAGGCTACCGAGAAATAATCAATCGTAAATTCTTATAGATCGTAATTTTTTTGTGTTACAGGACATAGAAGTAAACAATAACAGCAAATATATATATTTCAATTTCAATTCAATTCAATTCAATTCGTTTGTTCATTCTAATTCACATTGGTTAAAAAACAAACAACATATATATGCATGTACTTCGATTATTGTAGTAACTCGTGGAGTAATTGTAACAAGGGAACAAAGGATATCTTGATTAAACAACACAAACAGATGGCAAGAATTATTCTCAAAACTAGCAGTCTCGTTCCTACCGATAAAATGTTTAATACCCTTAAATGGATTGATATGGAGGGAAGATGGCGTTTCCAAAAAAGTAAACTGATGTTTGACAGTTTGAGGAATAATAGACCATCATATGTATATGATATGTTCACATTATCACTTCATACACACGGGTACAGAACAAGAAATTCTGAAAATCTGGGAGTTGTTATCCCCAGAGTTAAAACAGAATGCGGTAAACGTGCATTCTCTGTCGATGGCGCTTTGCTTTGGAATAGTCTACCTATCGCAGTGCGTAATGCCCAGAGCCGGAATGTTTTTTGTTCCATGTACTTGAGACACTGTTGTCAAAGATAAGATTTCTATTTTAGTTTGTGATACCATCTTAGTTTCAGTTTGTTACATTGATTATATTATTTAAGTCGGCTCTGATTTAAGTTTATTTCGGCATAATATATATTTTATACAGGTAATTAGTTGATTGACACAAAAATCGAATTGAATCTTTGTATCTGAAAAGAAAAATCACAAAATTTATAAATCAACAATATTGCATTTTGTATTCCTTTCCTCACTAAAGAAGTTGCATGTTAAGGTCTCTGAAATTAAAACCATTCTTTTCATATTTGAGCACTATTACTTATTAACTAACTTTATCCAATACCATTTTTACAGAACTGAACTTAACCTCTATGATGTTAAATTGTTTGTTACTTGTTTATGTTTTATGTTGATTCATGTTTATTTTTATTTGTATTGTATATGTTCACAGGCCCCCTGGAAAACAATGTTATACCACTGATGGGGCTAACCTTTATAAATAAAACGGAATAAATAAATAAATAAACTTGTATACACAATGCAAACAATAGGCATGCGTAAAATAATACAAAATAACATCATATTATAAGTAAAATAAACATTGCCTTGATTACATATTATCAAAAGAGAATATAGATACACACGTAAATGAATGAGTATTGATACAAAAAAATATGTTCATGAATATCAAATACATATAATAATTATGACAGAAGAGGTCTTACCCTTCATATTCGGTCGAGACCAAACAAATTATTGATATAATGATAAGCAACGTCCTTTCCCATCTATATAATATTGACGAGTAAATGAATGAATACATGGTCAGAACAGCAAGTTATAATAAGACACCAGTACATCCAAACAGTCCACACGCTAAATAATGATATTTTATTGTATATAGCCATATACTAGTACACAACACTACGAAACTACGGCCGCCTAGCTATAAGCGACCCCTTACACCAAAAGGCTACGCGCTCCAGTTATTTACTTCAATAGACGAGCAACGTCTATTAAAAAAAAAATAGCAGTCTGAAATAAGATGATTGGGCCGCGCGAACAATGAACAGGTGAGTAAAAAAATGAAAATAAAAACACAATCCTACTGAATCAGTGGCGCCACACCTGCAATTATCATCTCATTGAGACTTTGTGTTAATTTTGAGGTTTGATAAATTTATATAAAATCAGCTTTAAATTCACTCGGTGATTGGTCATGTGGAACGGATAGACAAATTGTTCCTCCTTTTCTAATCTAGCAAGAAACTAGCTGTTTACCGGCTCATTTTTAAAATAAATCGATTATAGCGCCCCCTCATGCCGGAACTAACTCAATTGGCAGTCAAAACTAAGAATTTGATATCAAACCTTGCGCTTCTAATATAGTGCCAAGCCTTAACATTAATTTTCTTCCCAGTTTTAGCATACGAAGCTTAATGATTGCCCTTCCGATAACCATTCTTAAATGTGAATCATATGCACCATTTGTCTATCAGCTGTTCAAAGTTTAAAAATTTTCGAAAGGGTTGGGTCGAATGAATATTTTTTGCTCTCTGTCGTGTAATTAGGCGTGTGTGACCATAGGTGAATTCGAAAATCAAAAATATTTTTATTTCAACATAAACGAACATATCCTACTGAGAAGAATGCTACCAAATTTTTGCAATTACTTAGTAAAAGTCAACTTAGGCGTGAAAGAATGAGCCCTGACACCGGCTGTATTAGCTATAGAAGTCACCATAGGCTACAGCGGTGTATTGTGTTACTGAATTTTGATTGGATACCTTGCATCGATTGAGGACGAAGGGCTGCAATTCTATGAAACTA
>CALNVZ010003433.1:11010786-11167905 GCA_940671915.1 Paracentrotus lividus
TCAAAACTAAGATTTGATATCAAACCTTGCGCTTCTAATATTGCCAAGCTTAACATTAATTTCTTCCCAGTTTTAGCATACGAAGCTTAATGATTGCCCTTCCGATAACCATTCTTAAATGTGAATCATAGGCACACATATCAGCTGTTCAAAGTTTAAAAATTTTCGAAAGGGTTGGGTCGAATGAATATTTTTTGCTCTCTGTCGGTAATTAGGCGTGTGTGACCCAGTTGCCATATTTAGGGAGCAGAGGAGGGGGGTTTTAACTTCGAATTCCTGACCAGCTTCTTACTATTTCCCCTCTCTGTCAATCCATTTCTTGCTCTTTCTTTCTCTTCCAATCTAAATCCAAAGTTCATTGTTTGTTTGTGTTTTTTGTTTGTGTGGGTTTTTTTTTTCATTAATAAAACCAAACAAGATATTGTAAAATACCCATTACCCCGTCGAATTCGGAACATTTTTTTTTATTTCAAGGGTGTCATTCAAGTTTGCAAAATAATTATGTAACATGTGTGCGTGTGCGTGTGTGTGTGGGGGGGTATGCGTACCAACACTCCCACATATACCCCACCCTCTCCCTCTTTATTCTCCCCATACAGACACCTTCGTCCTCCCCAACACCCTCACACACTAGTTTGCAGGCACAAACCCATGTTGTTCGCTCACTAGGGTCTGAAGTTATGAACTAGATTCACTCGTGTACTGTAGCTTCTCCCAACACAGACAGTGAGTTTGGAGGCTAGTCTCCACTCTAGACTGAAATTTGTTATTAGTGTCAAATTGAGTCTGTGCTTGCAGACTACTCACACACAATGCACGCACATACACCTACGTCACATGTCCTCTCTCATCCCGTATTACATTTCTCCTCCCTATACAGTCGTAATTAATTCCCATTAAATCATATTGCTCCCGTTCCTTCATCAAGTTTCGCAAATTGATTTAAAACACCCATGAAATGAATGATGGATGCTTTGAAAATATCTAGACGTAACATGCCTTATCCTGCAGTTTTCCAACAAACAACTCTCTACCTTTCCGTACTTAGACATCAAACTTTTTTTATTTCTTTCAAAGAACATGCCTATTTTGATACCTTTGTCATAATATGTATATGATCTGACTATAATATGTTCTATATTCCATCGTCAACAGCATTATTGAAAAGGAAACTTACGGAAAAATTCTATAAACTAATAAGAGATGTGCCCACCAGGCAATAATTCATTTAGTTACTAATATGTTTTCGTCGAACAATCTTTCAAACTGTTTTACTTAGCTGTTTTGTTTTTTTTCAAACTACCTAATTACGATCAGTCGTGACCATCACATAATGAGCATTTAGCATTTCATTCTTTCTCCTTTGCATTCTAATCGAGAGGAGATTTAGTAGTAGATTAGGAGCTTTCTATAATGATGAACGAGATGATTAGATGGTCATGTTTGAAGCATGTTAAAGACGATTAGAGATTCTCCTTGCTGGTATTCTATAATCACATAATTTGGTCCTTATCCCCTCTCATGCTTCATGCTATCTGTTTCTATCTTTCTTTTCTCGCTCTTTCTTTCGCTCTTCTTTACTCTCTCTCTCTCTCTCTCTCTCTCCATCTTCTCCCTCGCGCGCTCTCTCTCTCTCTCTCTCTCTCTCTCTCTCTCTCTCTCAAGCGTTGTTAGCTTGTAATCAGTATTTTTAGACAGACATTACATTCTATTTTACCAGTTCTTTGACTTATCTCTCTTCATCGTACCTTTCCGGATATTCCTTTCAACTGTATCTCTCCATCTGAATTGAATATTCACTGTCGTTAATCGCAGCCGGTGGCTGAATAACAGAGTAAAAATTACTATGAACATGTACACAATAGTGGAAGTCTACAGTGCAAAATATATATTGTACATTTCATTGTATGGAAAAAAATGGGGGGAAAAAAAACAACTTTCATTATACATGTTCAACGAAAGTAAAACCCTGTCCTAGCAAACATTTCGTTATAGGTTCTGATTATAACAGTACTATTACGTATGTCCAATATTTTACAAGTATAACAATGTGAATATATGACATAATAATGTTGAATAATAATTAGATCGGACTAACAATTTGGTAAAGAGTTATATTTCAAGATACGAATTGGGAATCTGTTAGGAACAAAATGTGTACATTATAAATCCATCCCAAAGTGGCTCTTGTGGAAGCTAGTAACCACGCCCTCTTTGTTACTACTTCTTTACTCTTCTTTTTTTTTTTTTTTTTTGGAAGTATAATAATGTAAAATCCGTTTGTACCGATTTATATTCAATGTTTTGTTCCCATGTTTTCCTTGTACATACAGGAAATCAGAAGGGTAGTCTTGTGGTAGTATTGTTATCTAAACTAAATCAAAATAATTATTTCCTCGCTTTAGATTTCTATTTCAATTCCATATCTTCTTTTTTCTGTTTTATTCGTATTTATTTTCTCTACAGTAGTCATGGTCTCTTTTCACCCTCTCTATTTCTACTATTTTTTCTCTTTATACCCCCCCCCCTCTCTCTCTCTCTCTCTCTTCTTTCTCTCTCACTAAAACATACCCGCTTTCATCAAAATGGTAGGTGACATGCCATCAATCTGTAGACCGTCGGGTCACTAATTTCATCAGACACTTTAAACTCTATATTCGGCACAATTCCGAGCGTCCGAATTATCGAGGAGAAAGAATGGCATCTCAATATAATTTCCTTAAAGGGATCAAATGAGAACGGCAAAGAAATAAATTCTGCTGAAAGAGATGTTGATGAATATTCTGCTGAAATTTGGGTGGAGAAAATCTTACAATGGAAGAGTCGGAAAGAGTATTGTTAAATAAGCCTCCACGAACCGTAATCCGAATTGTGAATGGCAACGATTAAAGTAACATAAGTTTATACTAATAATTGTAATATGGCAAATGTGGTATTATAGTTTAACGCAACCTTTATCAGTTTTGACTAAATTACACAATAATCAAATCATGCGCAATAGTCTGTACTCCTCATGAGGTATACGTACCATGCAATAATTGTCATGTAAAAACTTCGATCGCGATTTCAGAACGATTTGATATTTTTCCATTTTATGTATAATTTACGGGTATAATGTAGAATGACAAATAATACAGCACATAATGTCTATGGATAAACATGTATGTTTATCTCTAAGCATGCTTGGTACACTGTAAAATTAGTGTAATACGTGAAATGCTGCTTTATCTTAACAGTTGCCGGTAATTTATAGTATTTTTTTTCTTCCAATGCAGAAATTTTGATCGCGGCTATTCATGGTATAACGAAAGTGGGGGGGGGGGGGGGGGGGAGGGGGGTCATGTGCAATGAGAATTTTTTACAAAAGTCTTGTAGGTTTTTTAAAATAGGAAACCGATGTAAATTCTAGATTGTGGGCATAATATGGATATATTTTTGCATCGGTTCCTATTTTACAAAACTTCTGTAAAAATATTTTTGTTTGTGCATGGCGAGAGGGTGCAGACAATCAACTGTCATTTTGTTTATCATTCTTGATGCCATGATAACAATCACACGTTCTAGTTCCTTCGCTCAGGGATGAAAAACTGTAAATCACAGTCACACTATATACCGTACCATACCGTTTCGACATTTAGAGATAAGGAACATTCACTCTAAATCGGGTGGTTAAGTACTTCAGTTTCATTTTAGTCGTCTCTCTCACTAACGGAATTGGCCTTTTCCCGCTCAATATCGAAATAATATTTTCACTCGTTCACAGGGGCCGCGAAGCTGAGGGGCTGGGGGTGCAGCCCCCCCCCTTTGTTTCAGCAAATGTGTACAAAAACCCGAAAATGACCATAGATTTGTGAATTTTAGCCTGTTCAGCCGCCACCCCCCACTTTCAAAACACATTCTGCGGCCCCTGGTCCAATCGAGCCGTGACGCGTTTGAATTCCACTATTAGGTGCACTCGATACTGACATGTAAGATTTTATGTGCATGATCAATTCCAACAGTCGTTTTGGCGTGCATCCATGTTCTAGAAAATTATAAACTTCATTAGTGATCGAGTTACGCATGGTCACTACATTCTTCACCCGCAATATCAGTGTCTCTCATTCAACTCCTGAGTTAGAGTGAAATTTCACTCCTTCATGAGTGCTGTTTAATTACCCTTTCATACCTTTAGAGAAAACAATAACTTAATATATTATTCGACGTAGTGTCAACGTGGTGTTGATTAGGTGCCATTCATACCGGTGTGACTGATCATAATGAGGATTTTGTGTGTTTAGATTAAAAACCAACGCACACATCGTTGTATTACGGTATGTTTATAATTTCACATTACAGCCCCATCTCCGTTCAAAATATGCGATGATTATGCGACGAATGTTTGCTTTTATTGTAATAGTAGCCACAAAATGGGATATACAGGCTTCTGTCCATTTCAAATATTTACTTGTAGGTGCCTTAGTGTTCGCTATGACTTGTAAAAGTAGTTTGGCGTCTTAGATCATGAAGTTTCAGCCTTCATAAAAGAAAGAAAGAATTTTCCTTAAAGTAAAGCTGACCTGGATCCACTGTAAAACAAATTTTTAGGATTTTTTTTTTTTTTAATTGAAGCTCTTATCGTATAATTTGTTTTAATCAACATCCTTTCTTAAATTTTGCACGAAACGCGTTGTGTCCTTTTAAAAACTTGATTAGAATGTTTTCTTGAATTGAAGTTTTGCTGACAAGAAATGCATACTGTTATTGTAACAAAAAATCTAATGGCATTACAATATTGATTTCTTTCCTTGAGGAGAAAAAAAGTGACGTATCTGACTTATCCATTCAGTATCAACTATCAATCCCGATATCAATATATTTGTTATTCCTAAAGACTTTGACATCTTTTGATTGACATTAATTTATTATTCATGTATTCCGCACCTTCTCGAAACGATGTTTTCAGATTCTGCACATCTTTAAATGATCTTTTCACTAACATCAGATATTGGCGAATACCATTAGCCGTACAAATATTTTCTCTTAAAAACGGCACTTGGCTAGTTTCATGAGGTTGTCGACTAATTCGCTTCATCATTACGACTAGTTTTGAGGAATCATCGTACAATCGACTAATTAGATGACTAATCAATTATTGCTGAAATACTAATTTTACGTACCATTTGAATATAAAAACGTTCGTCTATTAGCGTTCGTGTAAACAATATCCCCTTTCAAAGTCTTAGCGTCATCTCTTTTGGTTACATATCCCTTTTAAGAGTGCTCTGGCTGTCTTTCATTCTTCCCCCCCCCCCCCCTCTATTGAAGTTAGACTATTGTTCTAGTCATGAGATTGAAATGTGGAAGACACTGACTAAAAGTGCTTTGGAAAGGTTGATAACAGTTTACCTAAACTTTTGTGCTGTGTGGTTTTGGAATCGCCAAAATGATAAGAAATTAACCTAGAGTCACATGAACTTACACAGAAATACATGTATGGGACAATACAAAATGTTTGGGACCCAAACATTTCAGATGTTTGGGTATATTTTGTGTCATATTATGACTATTAGGGCAATTGAAGAGCAATCCTTTAAAGTGGACCTTTTTTTACTATGATATTCTTCCTAAATAGCAATAAAATAACAGGAATGCTCACAACAATTTTTCTTTATCTTTCCCACTACACTAGATTTCTTTTAAACCCTTTTAACACCAAATATCATTGAGCTATCCATGACTGTTATAATGATACTCCAAGCGGAAATATCAGTCAACCTGTCATGAGTTCGCCAAACCGTTAAAATTTGTGTGCTGCTAAAATATTCTATATTGTAATAATACAAGACATGATCTTATAATGTTACAAATGCCTTGTCCCCTGCGGTTTAATAGAATATGGTAAAATTTGGAACGTTTTGAATCTTGATGTGAAGTAATCAATCAAAATCATCACAGGGAGGATTTTGCTCTTTGAAAAATATCAATGATTTAGACTTTTAATAGAAATGTTTCGAAGATTTTCTCAACTGTCATGCCTATTAGTATGATCAGATGATGGATACATAAGTAGTAGGAAATCCAAAAATACTTTGTTAGATATTATTTTAGGTGTGCATTGATGCAATCGAAAGCGATTGTTGTTTCTTAACTTTAAAACAACAATCCTCATTCATTTTTAGATAAAGATATATCATCAAAACTTGCCTTGACCATTCATCTTCAATTAAAAAAGGTATATATTTAACCTGTTTTTGTAAGTATCCATTAATATTGGTACTGTTCTCAAATTGACAAAGTTTGACTTGAGCATATTAAGTTGAGATCTTTACTTAGGATAAAGTAATTGAATCCCACATCAGGACAGTAAACCCACCTTTTCTCGACTGCAACCAAAGACGTTGATAGATGTAACATTATATTACAACATGTATATAACTGATGAAACATGAGCACCTGTCTGGCAATCGGGAAGTCTTAGGTTCAAATCCAGATGGAATTCCAGTTTCTTTTCTCTTTTTCATATTTTTGTCTGGTCAGTTTTACCCTTTGTTCAAATCTATTTTTTTAAAAGCTGCATCACTAAATTGTGATCCCTAGTATTTTCCCCCATTTGATTTCCCTCCTTCGGGTTTATGCCAGGTTCTATAGGTTCTGATCACTCGAGCATTGAAAACTTAGGGGTTCTCTGGGACGGACATCGCCATTAGGGCTTTCCATAGCTAAGGCGGTAGAGTACCCGTCTTCTTCTTCTTTTTTTTTTCGTATGAACTAGTAAGTTGATTTGTCTTGGGTTCGAATCCCGATGGAATCCCATTTTCTTTGCTCATTTTTTTCATATATATTTCTGGTCTGTTTCACCCTCTGTTTGAAATTATAATTGGTGAACTTAGGTTATAGTCATGTATCTTATAATTTACAGTCTGTTTCAGTGGGAAACATTTTTTTTATAGCATGAAGATTAATCTCAACCTAAGAGTGTTTGGTAATTACATAAAGAAGGAAGAACATACTTTCCTCTCCAATATTTCCCCTCTGATTAAGTGTAAGATCTTGAGATGATGATTAATTATTACCTAGAATCAAGAAAAATCCATTTTGCACATGTCCTGCCAATGGCTTTGTGTAAGTTTTTACACAGTATGCGATGAACTTTGCGTTCCGAACAAGAGATTTGTGTAAATCTGATTCTCTCTTCGTTGCATAAAATTTATCTTCTGTTTGACAAACACCTGGCAAAAGCAAATTGAAGAAACTAAAGTGGAATATTTTGGCTTTAATTTGTTAACACGTACAGAAGCTTTTATACATAAATTATCTTTACCCACTTGTACCTCTTTTTCCCTTATTTATACAGAATGTTCAATCGCTAGTTTCATATCTAACGGAGATCAGGGTGGTGTTTCACAAAATCGTTCGTAAGTAACGAACAGCTTTAAGGTAGACTGGTGATCAGTTCTTGTGTTAAATGTTTGAGAATGTGATTCGTATAGCACCAAAGAACATGTTCCAGTCGTTCGTAAAGTCATTCGTAACTTTAAGAAAAGACTTGGTGAAACACCCCCTGGACATTTAATCTCCAGGTTCTCTCAACCATCTCTACCTATCTCTCTGCCTCCAACTCTCTCATTTTCTCTATCTCTCTGCCCCTTTGTGTCTCTCTGTCTCTCTCTGCCCTCCCCCCCCCCCTCTCTCTCTCTCTCTGCCCCTTCTCTTTCTCTCTCTCTGTCGCTTGAAGTGTATATATCTCCCACCTATTGTTCTCTCGTCTCTTTCTGCATCCCAACTGACCCCTCTTCCATTCCCTCGTTCACTTTCTTTGCCTATCTATCTCCATCTTTCTTGATTTTCACTTTCTCGTATTCTACTCTTTCCCTTCTCTTTTACAATCCCTAAGGACACACAAGTCTCCATGACTTTGTATGGGTATAGAATTCAAAAGAGGCATACAATTGATTCACTCTCTCGATATCGAATTTTGCTCTGGGATTTTCAAGGGGGTGTTAATAGAACTGTTTGATCCTAAGCTCGATACTAATATTGGATGGTATCCCTACAAGGATTGCTTTTCAACGCCATGAAGCTGCGGACATAGTAGTAAATGGAGTGACGATCTGCGAGATCTTGTTACAAAATTATACACCACGCATGTTGTAATTAGAGATCATATCAATTTGTCTTAAGCATAATTTTTTTTAAATACTTTATTTATGCACGGATTCATTATTCGGACAGACTTTGCGCTTAAAACTGAAATATTTTCCTTAACTAATACGGAAAGTTTAAAAATTATATTACCAGAGTGAAATTAACTTATTTCACTATCATCATCACGATTATGAAGAAGTTCTGAAAAATTAGGGTTGTTTATTTTTAACGAAAACCAATGAAGCATGATTGTCAAACAGGGTGGTACCAAAAAATAATTGTCAACTGAAGGTGAAACAAAGAATATCGTTAAATATCAATGTCTAAACAATGTAATCATTTATTTTGGGAGTTAATTTAGTCAATAATGAGCAAATTGGTCAAAAACAAAAAAGGATGTTCTGTAGTGTTGCCAACTCGCATGTTGAAGCTTGGTTTACAACGGGTACATGTAGATGTTGTTGTTGTTGTTGTTGTTGTTGTTGTTGTTGTTTTTTTTTTTTTTTTGGGGGGGGGGGGTACAATCTTGCCTATTGGCAATCTCAAAACCTGACTGATAAATATGTTTATTCTAAGTTTTTTATATTCATCGTCATGATCATGGAGACGCTCAGTTCTTGAATTACTTTCATGTTGTTAGTATTTTTAGCATTCTCGAAATATATATGGATGATACAATTTCAAGTTCTTAGATATACATCATGAAGAGGTTCTGTAAACATCTTGAGGGCCTAGATATCTCCCAATCTCTGGAAGACGGCTTGAGTGTCATAACTGATACGAGTTCATTTAATGTTTGTATAATATCAGCATTGATCATGAGCCGAGTTCTTATAAAAAATGTTGCAATATTTTCGATGCGTATCTGTGAACGTTTTCTCCCTACCCCCGTTCATAATGCCACCAATTAGTGCAATAATACCGCAATCGTATCTGATATGAATGGATGTCCTATCAACAAAGTAGCTGCAATTAAGCGTTAGGCACTATTTGTCTTTGATGGCACCCGTTTACACACACAGCTATTATGTCGGTAGCTTATCATCAAAATAACGGCATTTATGACCAGTGATCGTAGGGATATGTGCTGTATATAAAATTGTTCTGTCACCAATTAGCAAAATAACAAATTGTTGGATATGACATTATATTGATGTGCTGTACTTCCCATTATGTTGTGCATGCTGTATTAAAGTGAATAAAATGCTTCATGATAGCCATTTTATAACTATTTCAAAGGAAAGTTATCTCTGCAGCGAGGCGTCTTATTTTCAAGATGGGAATGGAGTAGGCCAGGTTATAGATACACATCAAGGAGAAGTTTTGCAAACATACTATCCAGGGTATTTCAATCTGCTTCCAGAAGTCCTGGTTTAGGTGTCACAACTTGATAGGTGTTCATTTCACTTATGTTTTAATCAGTGGTTATTTTGTAACCCGACATGAACATTAATTGGGCATTATTCAGTTACGCTGAAAATGTCTCCATTACGTGTAAGAAACCTAATAAAATGCTTGACCCTATAGGCACTTTAACGATTTTTGTTTTGTTTTCGTTTATTTTTCAAGTAAATCATTATCAACAGCAACGCATACTCACTTTCAAGATGTGAAAGATGCATGCCAAGTATTTACAGACATCACGTCGACGCTTTGTAAAAAAATAAAGTAAAAGCCTGGAAATACTATATATTTCAAGGCACCTGCTAGAGTACCTGGATATAAAAAGTGTTATGATTTGATAGACGTTCATTTTCAGTAATATTTGTAATCAGGGCTTAGTCCTGAATAGTATTACAATACATTACCTTTCTACAGTGTGTTCCAGAAAAAAAGTAAACCCGACTTTGAGAGCCTCATACTAGATACTTACAACTTAGGTCCTATGTGATACCAATTTTTATTCCAAGTTAAATAGTAATTCATATTATATCCAGTGAAAACATGTGCTGTCTTGCATTACTGAGTCATTATTTTTTAAATCTACGTCAAAATCTCTAAGTTGAACAAAAGCAACCCAGGGTTTCCTGATTGATTCATTATTTGAGGTAAGCCTATTTCCCCCACATTCACAAGGGACAAGTGTTTACATGAACTTTCATTACTATATTGGGTTGCTCCTGCCAAAACTTGGTAAAAAGAAATTTTGACGTAAGATTTTAAAATCCCAAACACTCAAATAAGTGCCCAACCGCCATCAATAATGCTCGTTTTACTTACCAATAGGCTTAAATTGTGATATTATGTTTCGGAACAACAATTAAATGCTTCTCTTGCTTTCCACAATATTTCATTTTCTTTTTCTTTCTTTTTTTTCTTTCTTTTTTCCTTCATGTCCTTCCCCACATTTCCCCCCCCCTTTTTTTTTTGTTAATTTTTTTTTGTTGCGTGGATTGAGACCCGCTTTATCTGGCTGATGTGTTTGCGGAATTCTTGGATAAACAGAGACGCTCCGTAAACAGTTTAAGAGACGGGATTTATTTCAATCTTCTTTCCGGAGTCCTTGGCTTAAGTGTCATAACTTGATATGGGCTCATTTCCTCGTTTCACACAGCTGCAGTAGGCCAGAGCAAAATTACTTTTTTTTGGGGGGGGGGCGGCGTGGGGGCTGTGCCAAAAATTAGTATTTGTTTTGTGACCTGAAATCAAGGCATCAAGTGCTTCGGGCTTTCCATTTATCTCTTTTAAAAAAATCTTTTCTTCTTTTCTATTTTTTTGTTGTTGCGAATCCTTAATTAAATAATAAACTCCCATGAACAACATTAAATTATTATATGCACTCGATGGTAGCCCTATAGATATAAATATCTATTCTATAGATAAAAATATCAATATGTGTAAACTATATCAACGCTGGGAAATAGACCAACATTGTTGTTGACTCTAAAAGTAAGGGGTGGCTGCAGCCCCTCATCCCACATCATTGCATCAAGGTTGTTTGACAGATTG
The DNA here is from genome assembly GCA_940671915.1 of Paracentrotus lividus. Taxonomy (NCBI): domain Eukaryota; kingdom Metazoa; phylum Echinodermata; class Echinoidea; order Camarodonta; family Echinidae; genus Paracentrotus; species Paracentrotus lividus. The sequence goes on from CALNVZ010003433.1 coordinate 11,021,863, forward strand.
AACAGATCGCTGGAGAAGAGATAAGTATCCTGATGGTGTACCAAGGAGCATGTTATCAATGCAAGCTATCCGGATAAGGGCTTGATGCAATTACATAGGGATGTTCAAGGTTGAATGCTTTATCTTCAGAATTCCCAATGTGCTCTTCTTCTTCTTCTTCTTTTTCTTCCTCTTCTTCTTCTATTTCTATATAGAACAGGCCACCGCCTGTTATATTGTTGTATTATCTTGATCAAGCATAAAGGGGTTTAATACCAAAATGAAACATACTAAATTGTCTTTAATGGTTGTAGGCCATGTTCCCTCGAGATGACAAAAGCCTATGATGAAGAAATTTTAGGTAAAATAGAAGTCGACGAAGGTTTGATGCATTAATGTAATGTTTTGCTTTTCTCCGTTTGACAGATAAACTTATTATAAGTTTATCTTAAGTGGATGGTAAATACCCCCTCCTCTTCCATTATGATAGTTGGTGCAGCAATCAGAGAAAGGCATAACTTTAATAGCCCAGTGTCGATTTTTTTTTTTTAAATCATACTATTACATTTTCCGGCAAGAGTATAGAGAAGATTCTTCATACCGCCATAACTTCTACCATTTTTTTTGCATGGAATCGGTGTAATTCCGATCGCAATGTTCATATCTACCGCTGATCTTAAGGTGGATGTCTGGTAATTACCATAATTTTTAAATGGTAAAATATTTTTAATGAAATAAGCATATGGGTGTTTGACGGCTTGAATAATGCTAATTCAATGTACAATTTATTTATGAGCATATTAATCAGGCTTCAATGAATAAATACGCATAAATTGGAGTTTTTTTTGCGCGGAGCTCTCATGAAAAATATAAGGGCTACCATGTTGAGTGATATGTCATTTTAAAGCCATTTACGTATGCAATGGGACTACAGTCTTCAAAATTCAAATAAGATTAGTTTTGCTTGTTGAAAATATATAGAAAACCATGATTTCATAGAAAATTGAACCTAATTATGTATGTAAGGCGACTAATTAGTACACTTCCTAAAAATTTTTTAACCCAAACTGAAACGTCATCCCATGCTCTAATGTATAAACGACATACATGTTTAAAAGGGGATGAACTGAATACAGGACTGTTCAAAACGTATAGATCGTGCAAAAAAAAGTGAAAGTACTTTAAATTGCCTGTAAAGTTTCTTGAATAATGATACAATTGCATGGCTCATCAAAAGTGCTTAATTAAAGTGTTATTCAATAAGAATTCAGTCATTCTCTCTCTATATCATGAAAATATATACTTCAGACTATTCATTAATGAAAAAAAAAATCCCACTTTTTAGGTATATAATACCAGACATCCAACTTAAAATGAGTTCGAATGCTTTACGCGCGATTAACTTCACTTCTCAGTGACGGATCGGAGGGGGGGGGCGGGAGGGCAACAGGCATTTTTTATAATTTTGTTTTGTTTTGTTTTGCTTTGTTTGTTTTCTTTCGAGATAAGGGGTGCAAGTTCATGACCCTTCAAAAAGCCGCCCTCGTAGTCATATCCCTGGATACACCACTCGATGTAATATTAGACCTAACGTGATCAAGTGCTGGGAGCAAACATCTGGCCTCCTTTTCATCACCTCTACAAATTGCATTATGACGGAGCTTTTTTTTATTCTTCTTTATAAAGAAGGGCAAGAAAAAGGACGATCATAATTATATCTCCGGTATAAAGTACGATGCAATGGCAAAGAAAAATTCATCCAGTGTTTTATAGCTTCAAGGCAAAAGAGAGATCCAATGTTTCGTTGAAGGGAAGTCTTGTCTTTGCAACTTGTCACCTGTAGGGTCACTGGCAGGCTAAGAATTTTGTTCATAATTTTTAGTGTATTTCTCGTTGCTTTTGGAACTATGCTTGGAGACATCGCTATTCCAATGTGACCTATACACTTAAATTCCCCTTTGCATCATTAATCATAGATAATTGGTACAAAATGGATTTGGAATTAATTTAAAAGCAATTCCGGGGGATGAATATGGCAATATGGCACTTATGACAAAATCATCTTTGATCGCAGAGAGTACGGACAATTTTGGGTGCACCAACAAAACAACAAAAATAAAAAGAATTGATTTGACATTCATGATTCGTTTCTTTCTTGGATGTATTTATTTCCGTAAACGGCTGAATTTCGTTTCTTGTAAGAATAAAAATATTAAGACAATCTTGTTACATACATCGATAACACAAAACTGCTTTAAAAATTTATCTAATCCTTTTTTTTTTCGTCATGGATATTTTAGTATTACCGTGACTCAAAATTAATCAGGGGCCTTTGCACTAAAATTTTGAACCATTTTTCATGGAATGAGATTATTTATAAACATCACACTTAATCATGAACTCTGCAACCTGTCGAAATTATTATCATTTTAGGAGTAAAAATAACATTGCTTAAATAGATTTTGATTCCATTGGGGCTTTCTTTCTGAGAAATAAGTTATATTTTCTTTTATTTATTATGATTTTATTTATTTGTTTATTTATTTATTTATTTATTCATTTTTTGCATTTTAGTTCCAAATCTGATGGTCTCAAACTTTTCTAATAATCAATTCTATTGTCGAGAAAGAGGATAGAATCTATTTAGTGTAATTATGATTGTATTCAACCTCTCTGATCTTGAAAATCTCGTATATTTCTAAATTCATCTTTCTCGATACACGTCGAATGAGTTAATACGGCTTTAAGAAGAACAGTGTGAATTCGATAAAACCAGAGAAACAATTAGTGTTTTGAAGTTTAACAGAAAATGACAAATATCGGAACTATATTAACAAGATTTATGACATAACGGATGTGTCGTAATTCCGGGACAACTGTTTCATTTATTGCTAAATTAATTAAAATAATGGTATTTTCATTTCTCTCGTTTGCAAATTGAGCCCGCTGCTCGGAAATTTATACTTCAAAATCCTTTTTTAACAAGTAATGTGTTTGAGACAATTTGAGATTTGTATTGGTTGTATTATTACTTCTAAATCGCCTCAAGGTAAAACAAAATTTACGTGAAACTGTAGAATTTGTAGATAATGTTTTCGTCCCTCACCTTCGAAAAGTGGGTGAAACGAGTGATACGAATTTAGCCGCGAGGTTTGGGGGAAAGAAAATGGAGGGAAAAAAAATCGTTCCCAATTATTTTGAATTATTTTCATTCATCTCCTGCCAACGATGTTTTCTGTGTCTCTCTGAATGTCTCCCCTCCCCTCCTCTCTCTCTCTCTCTCTCTCTCTTAATCTCTCTCTCTCTCTCTATCTATCTATCTTTCTCTCTCTCTCTATTTGTAAAATCCTTTGTTATTTTCTACTTCTCTCTCTATTCTCTACCTCTCTCTTTTGAGGGATATATTATTCATATTGTTTCTCATTGTTCATGTCTCTGTCCGTCCCGTGCTAGTTTTTATTTCTCCGTTTGTCTCTCTCTCCCACTTTATCTGTCTATTTATCTTGTTCATTCACTTATTTATTGTTCCCTTTCATTCTCTCGTTTTCCTTTCTGCTCTCTCTCTTTCTCTCTCTCTCTCTCTCTCTCTCTTTCTTTTTTTTTCTCTCTCTCTCCACATTTCCTTACTTTTGAATCTTTATTGTTGTCTCTGAAGATGGAACTTGAGTTGAAGACACCCTTGACCTATCTCTTGAGGATGAATTCTGGCGATCAAGCGAGCACAATAGCCATGATAGGAGTACAAGTGAGAAAGTGATGCATCCATACAGGTACACGACCTCCGACTAGCCGTGATGCATTTTTAACTACTTTCTGAAAATATATATGATTGATCATGAGATGATTATGATTATGAATATTAAATACTAAAAATACTAAAAAAAACGGATATGCATGATGAATAACACAATCGAAATATCGCGCCCTAAACCCTGCTAGAACGCTGATGCGAAGATGCTTGCGGAGATTAGTGAAATAATCTTCGCAATGTATAAATAATGAGCATTTAAACACACTCTGTGGTGTGGTTTTCCGCAGAGTGTTCGTACATTGATGTTCGATTGCACACTGTGAATCCACTCCCAGTGTCCTCATAACTGCATAATGTAAAATGTGATTAGCAATGGCAAAATGTTTGAAGTTAATAATGTGAAGAGGATATCACAATTTGTTTTGCATTGTGATTTTTTTTTTCAGCGGGAGGCAGGCAGACTGGATATAAGGACCCCCCTCCCCCGCGCCCAAAAAAATTTAAATTTAAAAAAAAAAAAAAACTCCCCTGAAACCATTACAAATTCAAATTATAATTTCACAATTCAAATTCAGATTCAAAGAAAATTCAGATTATTACAGAAGAATAAATGGGGGAAATTCTGAATTGATTCTGCTTGAAAAATCAGTGTTTCTGTATGCAAGTTTTTCGATAGAAGGTCACAGAGGGAAGAAATGTTCGGCCTTTGTAAACAAAACTGGGCTATCAGCAAAACACAATTGACGATGGTGTTTTTTGAAGCTGTTAGCTGAAATGGGAAAGGATGCAAAGCGATATCGACGGGGAAAGGTTTTGATATCTGTTTCTGGGTTATCGAACCGTCTCAAATAGCTCTCGATAGAACGAGAAAGAAAGAAACAATAGACGTACCAAGCTCCCAAACGGAGAGAGATCAAACTCTGGTTCTTAAAAATAGCTGAATTTGTTAGCAAAGGGTGTCACAAACCACCATTGCATTTAAAAAACAACCGTCATCTGCAACGTATCATTCGGTGAGTATCATAAGGACATTGACTCTTCTCTGTAGGTAATACAAAATTAGCGCCCGTTTGGCTGTCATGGTCAGCAGAGGACATCAAATTTTGTCTGCTACTTTTTATTGTTGGCGCGAAAAACCTGATTACTATCACTCGGCTAGTAGTGCGATATATGCCTGCGGTTGTATAATATGATCAATTTCTCTATTGAGACAGGGAGTTTTGTTGTAAAGGCAGATAAGCATTTCCCAGAGAGTAAGATTTTCTCCTTCGAAGAAGCTCCCATTTTTACCACCGCAAATTTCTAATTTGACCACACAAAAGAAAAATGTAGGCAACGGTCCAATTACATATTTTTGTTCTGGTCACTGTCCTGCTATATAACGTTATCCTTCCCACTGCAACCCGCTCATGAAGATTGCCTACCACCAACATAATAGGAAAGTATTTTGTATTGATAAGACAGTGTTTTATTCATCATTCATCATTAAATCATTATATGTTTTTCAATTTCCTTAAATTTAAATTGCCCCTGTAGTTACTTGGGGTAATCCATCTCACTCGGTTCATCCCCTGCCTTCAACATTGCTTTTGCCATCTTTTCTGTCTGTTCCTGTTCTATCTTCAGTTTTTGTCTTTGAATATTACATTTAAATTTGTTTGATTCGATTAAATTTGCTTAAAAGTTTATGATAGATGGTAATTCATTTTATTTTAGCATTGAAATACTAACATTAATCTATTTAAAAAAAAAAAAGAAAAAGAAAAATGAAACCTCTAATTTTCGATAATTGCATTGCCTCACATTCTTTATGTACTATAATTACAAGAACTAATTCTCACCATATAACTTTTATTCATAATTTCACTTGATATAATTTATAACCTTGTCTTACATATGATTCAAGTCTTTTACTGTTTCATATTCATGAACTTGAATCAAACTAAATCATTTTGTAATCACGTTATGTCTTCACAAACAAATTTTATTATTGTATATGCAGTTTGTTAATTTGTTTGTTTTACACAACCTTGTACAAAATTTCGTCATTCGGCTACTGGCCACGATTAAATTGTTTTGTTGATAAAACTATTTCAAACCAAATTTAATCAAATTCTCTTCTTTTTGCACCCGGACATCAATCTGTTTGTCTCGTTAAGTTCCTTTGGGATACCCATAATTTTTGGGGAGATCAGTTATACAGCCATCCTCATTTCATTCCCCAACGTATTTTACTTCTGCCCTTCTAAGCTGTTATTCTCTTTTTCATGTGCGCCACGTCTGCTTTCTTTCTTCAAGTTTCTACTAGATCTCTAACACGTCACGTTATCCTGTACCTATAACCATTACATGATAACTGATGAAATTTATTATTCAATTTGCATCATTCTTTCTTTCTTTTTTTTCTTCAAATAAACGAAACAGTCTTGTATACAAATTGGTAAAATATAATATTTTTAATAATAATAACAATTAGTCTTGCTTTTAAAGCGTCCAATAGCTCCTGGTTAGAAGTCTCTTAGTCCTTATTATTCTTGTGCAGCATAATTAATTCTGCTTTTCAAGGAATGGATATTCCTGCCAAGTACCCATTTACCTCACCCGGGTCGAGTGTAGCACACTGTGAATAACGCCGGGAACCTACTTTTAACATACGACCCTCTGATTGAAAGACAAGCGTCAGAACCACTACATTATGATGCTTCCGACACCTTATTCTCATCCCTATACAACATGTCTCCACTCATTACCAAATCTTCCATGGATTGTTCCCTGACATGCCTGATAAATGAAATCTAATAAATCAAATTAATCAATCAATGAACGTGAAGAATGCATGAAACAATCAATTTTCTCCTTACTTCCTTAATTTAATTATTTAATTTCTAGCCAAAGTATCCTTATCATCATCATCATTCCAACTGTTCTCTTTACTTTAATTTCTAAACCATTGTGACGTAATTATTCGGGCGCGTCAAGTATTTTCATCATGATAACCATGATGCCCAAACTCATCTTCCATTCTTACTTGGTCCAACTATACCTGTCATCCTCTAACCCTTCTCGATCCTGCCTTACAAATTATCTTTGACATTCACTGCCTCGCTGCTCCGGTTTTTTTTTTTTTTTTTTTTTTTCTTCAGTTGATCGATCCACCTGCTGAAAAACGGATCTGAAAAAAGGGATTATTTACAGGTATATAAATCAAGAATGAAAAGAGATAATTTTCATTTAGAAAATTAGAAGCTCAAGTATCCAGTTCCATTTTAAGTGTTTATTCACGCCTTGAAATGAACACCTGGACCCGTAACACAAAGGTTTGCAATCAATCTCAAAGTGGCAATAGCCAATCACAATCGTTGTTGCATGCGATTTTGGTCCAAAAGACTAATCAGTAACCAATTACAACCATTCTTTCAAGTTTTCAATTGTTTGCAAATCTTTGTGTTTCTCTCTTTTAAGGATTTCGATTGTAAGGGCTTGATTCATAATAAATTGCTGAATTTTCATGTTTTTATATAATGAAGGTCAGAAGAAAAAAATTATAGCCAAATAGATTTCTTAAATGTTATATTATCAAGATAATATGAGACTGAATACCGTCCATTAGTATACGTGCATAAAATGCATACATTGTGTGTCAAGCTTTACGGAGGAAGAATATTGTAGTGCTTCACATTAATTACTTACATATCTCTTTTGACTTTGAAACAAGTTGACTCTGATTTGCATTTTCAGTGTTTCATTTTTACACAATATTACATGTATACATTGAAAGCTTTTATGTCAAATAAGCTCAGATTTGTATAAAGCCGTATTTAATCGTTTACTTATTACATACTTCGATTGAAATTCCCTTTAAACGTTGCAGTCGGAGGCGGAGAGAGAGGAGGAAGAGGTGAATAGAGGGAGGGAAATAGTGGTACAAAGAGAAAGAGGGAAGATGGGTGCAAAGAGATAGAAATTGAGGGGTAAAGGGTTGAGAGAACCTGACAATTAAATATCCATGCAGTATCCTGTAACATGAAAGATACGATCGATCTTATAATTGATTTCAATCGTAAGTCTATGGTAAACCGTGTGCTAAGCGCTATATATTACTTGTAAGATTGATCGTATTTTTTTTTTATGTTACAGGGCTCAGATCTCCGTTAGATATGAAACTAGCGATTACAGAGAGGATGGATGTAGAGAGAGAGAGAGAGAGAGAGAGAGAGAGATGGGAGAGAGAGAGGAAGAGAGAGAGAGAGAGAGATAGAGAGGGGAATACAATAGATGTAGGTCAATGATGAATTTAAAAGGTTTCAATATGATCACATTGCAAAATCGGATATATTATGCTAGCTGATGATATCATTTGTAGTGTCTGCGGTTTTAAACCTTAGAACAGGCATCATCCTCGTAATATTTCTTACATACTTTGTCTGAGTGAGCGGTAACATATAAAATAAATATATTAGATAATTCGACTAACAAGAACGTTGCAGGTAGAATACAAAGTGGGTGCATTTGTATATCCCTCCCATCAACAATAATGTGTTGGTTTCTTTTTCGTTGTTTTTTCTTCTTCTTCTTTTTTTTTTTTTTTTTTGCATTATGCATTATCACCCTGTCCCCGTTCAAAATGTTCTCTCTTCATCCTCGTTTGCCATATTTTTGATGAAATTGGACCTAATCTACGAGGATAAGTCGTTCAATTCTTCTTCTGTGAACTTGGTCCGACCCGTCCGCTTTCATCGACGTCTTGAAGTCTGGACAATACTCTCGAGAGTGCAGTTCCGATGTTCTATGGGTGTAAGCCAATACTATAAACAATGCTCTTCAAGCACAGACAGAAGGACATAGATTGCAAAGTAAAACATGACTCGTGTTGTTTTATTGCTTGTTAAATTCTTCCGGTGCTTAATGCGCAAATTGGACAATGCTGTAAATGAGTCTTCTCCATGAAACCTTGGTGATTTATAAAGTGTCTGCGATTAGTTTTACCGTCGTTAATGAAAATGTTGTTTAGTGTCCGATATTTTACTTCCCAAAATAACACATGCACCTAACAAAAAGTCTAAACAAGGTTATAATAACGTTTTCTTTTTATATATTTTATCTGTTTGTTTGTTTGTTTAACTTTATTTTATCTATAAATTTACCATTTTGTGCGATGCACTACAGTTTCAATAATCATATTATTTGATATCCTCTCCACTCTGTAAAAAAAAAAAAAAACCACGAACAAACAAACAAATATATTTTTATAGGAAAAACATACAGATTAACTAAACACAAGAATTCTTATGTGTTTGTTTGTTGTTAACAGTTCATCTGTATGTTTACATTGAATCGATGGCGACTTTGCTGATATCAGATTTGCTTGCCTTTTTTTTTTAAACAGTTCATAGATTTTTCAGTACCATCTCTTTTCCCATTTGTAATCCCTCTTGTCTCCCTATACTAATATCTTTAATTTCCTTATTGTTAATTGGGTCAGCGGAGCCTACACCATGTTGCTCGTATTATGATGATCTCCAGTGCCCTGTAACACAAAGACTGACGATCGATAAAAAGTTACAATTTATTTTTTATTTTCTCGGTAGCCTCATTATGGATAGGATGCTCTAAAGTTGATGATCTGAATCGTAACCCTAGCTCTAACCCTAATCTTAATCATATCCTAATCCTAATCCATGACTGTACCTGCGTTCCAAATGAAGTTACCGAGATAGATCGATCGTAACTTTTCATCAATCGTAAGTCTTCGTGTTATACATTGCACAGGTCTGTTTAACCCTATGAGTCGTCTTGAGATTAAGGAGTTTGAACTTCTTCAAGTAGGGATGTGACCTGCATTATGCCCCGTGATGGCGATCTCACCCACTGAATGAGAACACTTGGAATTGAGGAGAGCGAATTCCTTCAAAACAAAGGGTTCCCTATTGGAAAGAACACAATGTGAAACAGTGTGAAACAAAGTAACAAACCAAGTGTGACCATGCACGGTGTGAAATTATCTTCACAGTTTAAATGGGAGCGTTTTAACATTTTTAGTAATTTTCTTTAAACGTGAGGGATTGAATTCACAGATTGCAATCGAACAATTCTATATATCAATTTCTCCGAAGAATATTTAGATGTAATTCACCGGAGAGAGGTGCACAATGCACAGATTAGAAAGTTGTGACCACCGCTTTAATTCTATTGAATACACTTATAGACGGAGATCTTCTTCAAGAAGGGGATGCGCAGTGCCCCCCCCCCTCCCTGGTTCGACAAATCACTGATTTGTCTCTTAACATACGATGAGAACACAAAGGGCCTAATGAGGCGATCGTTGTTGCAACAGCTTACGAACTAGCTATTACATGTGTGGTCGCAAGTGGTTGTTGTAGACTAGCATAGATAGAGAATCACTGTTTTAGGCGATCTCTATAAGAGGTCAGACATTCGCAGGTTGTCACCACAACGTGTGTCGGCCATAGCGGTCAAATCCAAAATGGCCGCTCTCAGAGTGAAGTTTCTCAAGGAAGAGGGCTCAAGTGACATAGATTGATATTTTCTGGTTTTATGGCTTACTAAATATGACTATGATATTGTTCCATCGATCTAATGTAATTATTTTGCTATGGGGGCTTCAAAATAGTCAATTTTTAAAAATAAAAACCTGAATTTATGTGAAAAAAGCCCCTCTATGTAAGGAATCCCCTATTATGTAATTATAAAGAGAAAGGATCTGTATTTTGGCACATAGGTTGCCCATGATGGGCACCATGAAGAGCGCCCCCAAGGATAGTCATCATGGGCAAACCTAAAATGGCTGCTAACTGAATGAAATTTCTCAGAAAATACACTTTGGTTGTTTTTTTATTGAATAAAACACTTCATTTTAAAAAAGTTTCAGGATAAAAGGCTATTGAAATAATAGAGGTTCTTATTATGATGGGTTTTACGGCTTATGCGGCGGTCACAACTCGTCGTAGGCTACGGGGCACGTGCCATCGACGTAGCCTGCGTTGCATGTGCAATGCACGCACAGGTCCTAATTCAACTTCTGCGATTCCTGCAATTCTATAGTAAGGGTATTGTAAAAACTTTCTGCACGTCGTACATGCATTGTACCTGCGAGGTACCTCCGCTGCACGAATTTTCTACGAAATCCATCGTAGGGAGTTGCACGTCGAAGGTACGGCGAGTTGTGACCGCCGCATTACTGAATGTGAATATCGTCTGTTGGGAGCCATAAGGGCGCTATTGCTGTACAAAGTCAATGGTAATAGCGCCCTTCTGGCTCCAAACGGAACATCCTTGATCTGCAATAGCGCCCTTCTGGCTCCAAGCCGACGATATGATGCTATTTCATCAATGTGGTGTCATAAACTTTCAATGTAGGGGTTTCAAATGGTTATAAACCAGGTCTTTTGGGGCAAAATGTCCATTCTATATAAGGAGTCCCTATAATGTCATCATCCAAAGATAAAGCTATGATGTTCTAATTATCACCTAGTTTGAACATACCATTACCTGTTTCACATTTCAAGAATGGCCCCACTGAGCAGCCATGATCGGTCATTCCAAAATGGATACTCAATGAAATGAAATCTTGTACAAAACGGCTTTCACTAAACATCCACCCCAAAATACATGTTAAGGGGTTGTGGGGGTCAGAACTTTTAATTCTGATGTTTCTCCTTGATTTGAAGTAATTTTGTATTTCAAATCTGCATTTATGCCTGGCGGTGGCCCATTGGGGTGCTGGAATGGTTAGAATGACTATCATTTCAGGAGCTAAAAGGAGACGACAAAATGGTCCTCTTTTATGAGGGACCACTATAATGTTCTGTTCCATTCATAGGATTTTAATTTTTTTTAAGATTAGAGTCTTCTTCTCACAGTACAGTTTGTTTTTTGTTCAATAGACTGGGGCACACCCTAAAAACTACTAGTCATTGTCGCTCTTTTCGAAAAGTGCGATCCGTGCATAATAATATTATTATATTATATTCTACAACCAGTGTTGTTGATCCTTGAACACTCTCCTTAAACTGGAAGAGAAGGCCATTCAAGTTAATGATGGTCTCTATAGTATGCTTTGAGGTACAAATGGAGGACACAACTTGGCTATTCATATTACCCCTTTTCTACGTGGTATTTTATATTATGGGTGGATTTTGTTTGCGGCCATTGTTTCCAATTTGTTTCCATATATGGAAAAATACATCATGATGAACATAAAAATTAATAAAATAACACATATTCAATTCTGCATTGCATCAAACCCTAAATATTCTAGGTTTCAGTTTGAAATTACATATTACAAGGCCCTTCTTGCAAATGGAATATATAAGTATACCTGCATGTACGGCTGCATACTAATATGATGTTATAAGAAATATCTTAGCACATATTCTAAAATGATATTAATGGTACTCTGAGATAGTGTGGCCGTCCCCATAAATGCCTTCTTTAAATATGAGAAATGACATATAAATGATCTTGAGGCAAATTAATCAATGGAATAACTTAGATATTGAATGAACCAAACTCCCTAGAACTCCTATAAAATGTATTAGGAAGCTTATTGGAGCCCCTTTATGACATAGTATAATATATACCATTACATATCTGTTTCAGACTGCCATTCATTTTTGCATTGACCATTTAAGACCAGCTCCGAGGGCGCCCATCCTGAGCTCATGAACCAAGACAATGGTGTTACATATTCCAACATGTGTATGACAATACTACTAACACAGAAGGCCATTCCCCTCAGCAATGCCCCTTTTAAGAATTCATCCATTAAATGCAAAATTATCTAGTGAGCTATAGAACCCCCAATTGAATGCTAAAAAGTCTTACCAACCCTTTTCCTTTAAAAAATTCACCTAAAATGTTAAAGGTTTTGATTTTCCCTAATATGGGACGCCTCTGGGCGCATACTTAATCTGCACCATACGACTACGACAACTTAATCTTGCAACCTATATGCCAAAGATAACGGTATTACGAATGATATTAATAGGGGCTACCTAACGATTAAAGCGCGCCTTTAATTATTCCATAAATTTAACTTTTTATTAAAAAAATGACCATTTTGAAGCCCCCATAGCAAAACTATTACATTTTTTCTTGGAATACTACCATAGCCATATTCGGTAAGCCATGAAACCAGAAAATAATATTAATCTACATTATTTGAGCCCTTTTCTTTGAGAATCTTCACTCAGATGGCAGCCATTTTGAATTTGGCAACCATGGCCGCCCCAGGGGGCGCTGTTCTTGGCGCCCATCAGAAATTGAAAGAGTATGGTATAAGCAACCTATGTGCCAAATTTGGCGCTTTTAGAAACAATATGCACCAAAAATCCCTAACAGCTCCGACTACAAGGAGAGGGGTGCCCCTGTACCCCCTGGCGGCGATCTGCCTATTTACAAAATGGTTGACTCTCTACTTGGAATATTGAGGAGTTCGAACTTCTTGAAGAGGGTCATGAATGGGAAAAGATCAATGACTTTTCGGCTTCATCGAACAAGATTTCTAATTCCTCAAAGACACGTTCTTATAATTTCTCGGTCATCAGCGGGGCATTTCATCAAAGGACTTGTCAGACATTTTATCCGACAAACTGTTATAAGCTACTGAAATGCTTGCATCTGATTGGCTGAGAGCAAATTTGTCGGATGAAATGTCCGACAAGTCCTTTGATGAAATGCCCCCCAGTAATATGTTTTCTTATTTTTCTTTATGATGATTTCACCATTTGTTTGTTCCTTGTTCTTTTTGTGTGACTGGGTATGTATTGTGATTTGTTTTTATCATTCGACCATTATAATCTCATTGTGTCTGTACTAACTATTATTGTAATACACCCTTTGGGAGAAAAAACCCAAACAAATTGATACAAATGAAGGAAAGGGATAAATACGCAATAAAGGGAAAGATTTAAGACCAAGTAATTTAGGAGTAGAAAAAAAATGTTCCGAAATGCACGATAAACAAACGGGTAAAATAAGTAGAGGCAAAAAGAAACTTTTCTTTTGGTGAAATAGTTATAAAATGGAGTGAAGAATAACATTCGCATCAGTGTCATGTGTATCTGCCTTGGGTCCTAAACATTTCATCATTAAATAAGAAACATCAAATTATATAATCAAATTGGCTTGCTTATTATTATCTTAAAAATATAAAGTTCATCTCAAACGGTGCTAAAATTAAACAAAAACATTTTTTTTTGTGTGAGTCGGAATTTTAACACTGCATATTTTTACTCAGAGTTATTTTTTTCTTGGGTCGAATTGCTATTTATTTATTTGATTATTTATTCCCTAATTCATTTTTGCTATTGTGTTGTTTACTCAGAAAAAGCAAAATCTATTTTGATCTACTGTGTCTTCCGAGATAAATATATGGATTGAATTATCAAAGACATATTGGTAGTAAAATATTTGCTCTACAATATGTGAACTGTTTTCAGTACAGACATGACAGAGGTGGAATATATCATTTGCCCGCAAGCTATTTCTATAGATTTGTTTAAAACTGTTAACATAGCTCAGATGTTTCCTCTTTTGAAGATACCTGTTTCTTGAACAGTCATGTAGAACGGTGAAGTAAACATTGGCCTCCAGACATTGTCTAGATTATAAACACATCAGTTAGTCATGTTTGATTGAAATAATAGACTTATTTGATTAACATTATACAGAGACAATTTTGGAGTGTCACGATTTTCTTGTTTGTTAAATGATAATTACAGTATGGGAACTTTTTTCTTACAGGGCTGAAGAAACGTGCGTCTATGAATAACCTCTTTTAACAAAAATAGGTGACGACCGTGGTATAAATTTTGATATGAAGATGGATGGTTTTGAGCAGAAAATTTTAACAAATGCAATATTAAGGTTAAATGAAATATATTAATTTGATTATTTTCGTGATATTTGTCACCATATGCACAATCATGAAGCAGAGGAAGAGAGAAAGAGAGATACAGAGAAAGTGAAAAAGCTGTTTAAGCTGTCAAAGATACACTGTTGTACCGTTATTTTTAAGTGTATAGGAGAGTCAATTGGTTTTATGATATGACACTTTCAGGAGATCAACAACAACAACAACATTAACAAACAAATGGAACATTTAAAAATCAGATGGATGATGTATGAACAAAAAAGAGGAACAAAAATATTTTTTAAAGTAGGCCTAATGTTATAATAGCAGAGTTTATAAAAGTAGCACAGCACGCAGGACACGCACTCGATAAGCCATAAAATACTTTAGCTTTAAGTGTGCACGTCCGCATCCTGACAAGCAGACCGGGATATAATTACTATAATTACTTTACTCTCGGTTTCCATTTCCTGTGTCTCTTCATCTTG
The DNA here is from genome assembly GCA_940671915.1 of Paracentrotus lividus. Lineage (NCBI taxonomy): Eukaryota > Metazoa > Echinodermata > Echinoidea > Camarodonta > Echinidae > Paracentrotus > Paracentrotus lividus. Next base: position 11,036,954 of record CALNVZ010003433.1, read on the forward strand.
GTTTTTTCCTCCTCTTTTTCTTTCTTTATTTCTTTGTTTCTGTTTTTTCCGTCGTCTCTGCACCAAGTCACAGTCCTGCTTATGGACGACCACATAATATGAGCCCGACTCAAAGTACTGACTTGGCATTCACATTTTATACCCCCGTCACACTGAGCTCGTTCCTACTACGTCCTTGCAAATTTTACCGAACGGGCATAGTCTGTGTGTAAACTGAGTGGACGTAGTAAATACTTCTTACGATCTGTTTACGAACTTCATGGACTAGCTCGGTCGGATTTTCAAAAAAGTGTTCAAAAAAATCGGGCGCCCATCTCGTCCTAAAATTTAACGGGGTGGCAACGTACGTGAAACGAGATGGACGTACTACAAACGAAATTGCCGTACTTAAATCGTTCTAAAGATGTGCTAGGACGTCTTACAAACGAGCATTGTATATTCATTATCAGCTTGAAGTTACGAAGACGCATGAGGTCTGGCAAAAACGGGCAAGGGTTTTTATGGGAAACGGGCACGCATTTGCGTTCAACACGTTCTAGACACGGATAATGACGCAGTAAGAACGAGATGAACTTTCTGGAGGCCGTTTGGTCGACGTAAGAACGAGTAAGAACGGATTTTGGATTAAAAAAGACCCAGAACTAGTTAGGTCGGGACGAAACGCATTGGAAACGAGTTGGAACTGATTAAGAACGGGTTGAAACTAACTGGGGACGGGTTTGGATTGTTTCAGACGGGCTCTGTTTCGTGGAAACGGTCATTTTCACCCGATTTTAACTAGATACAAACGGACTGCATGAGGCAAAGACGGGATGGACGTATTGAGGACTGTATACGAACGTTGTTCATCTTAATCCAGAAATAATTAGGTCAAATGTACGCGTTCTTGTTCGGACCAATGGCCGTTTTTCGTATTTATTGTAAAAGTTGTGAGATTTCTGTAATTGTAACAATTAATGTGTGACAATCAAATAGCTGATCTATTCGCTTATACTACTATCATACTGAACAATTTCTTACCATGTTATTGAAATTATTGCAGAACGGGCTTAATCTATGTACACACGGAGTGGACGTACTTGAGACCTATTTCAATCTGCTCAGGACTTTATAGCACGGGCTTGGATAGCAATACGTTTCGACTTTTAAACAGAACGGCATGTCATAATTCCCGTCACACTGAGCTAGTTCTCACTGCGTTCTTGGTAGTTCTTGTTGAACGGGCTCAATCTGTTTACAAACGGACTGAACGTAGTACAGACCTTTTAGAATCTAGTACAGACCGTTTACAATCTGTTTACGAACTTGGAGAACGGGCCCGAACGGAGAGAACGGAAAGGCATTCCGATTTTTTTTAACATGTTAAAAAAAATCGTACTGGCTTCCCGTTCTAAAATTAAACGTAGTGACAACGTTCCTTAAACGGGTAGGACTTACTCTGAACAAGAAGGAAGTACTACGAACATGGTACCTAACTTTTATCATGCTGCGCATAGGCACTTTAGTGACGGTTTGGACGTGCTACGAACGGTATAGAGTGAACGAGCTGTTTACTCGGTCTGAACTGGATAACAACGTATTGCGGACGCGATAAAGACGGAATTGACGTAACGAGAACTATTTATGAACTGCCTAGTATCGTATTCAAGAAATTATTTTTCAAAGTTATAAGTTCCAACCCGACCAAAGCCCGTTCAGCAATTTTTTTAAGAACGGGGAAGAACGTTATAGAACGTTATAGAACGACCTCAGTGTGACGGCCCCCTTATATTGTTCTTTGGTTGGCCGCGGCGGTGTATAGTAATATGACGAAAACCTTAGTCCTGATATCACATGAAAATAAGTTCATAGAAAAAAAAATTCTTTTTATCGATTTGTTTTAATGTCTGCAGGGCCTACGACGATTAAAATGTAAACCACAAATCGAAATGAGACACGGGGATGGCTCTGCAATCTGAACAACATGACAATGGCAACACGGTAAACACGTTGAAGCAACGTGTAAGATTGTGGTCCGATCTGATTTGACGTAGTAACGACGTGATGCGATACAATCGTGAAAATAGGCAAAGTAGGAGCTTGACAAAATGCGTCGTCAGATTAATTTTTTGAGCATGATAGGGAACAGACTAGCGCACAACAAAAGTGAAAACCGGGTGGGAACGCAACTTTTTTCGACTCCTCTCTTTTTATCTTTGAAGAGAGAGTCCCAGTTACTGGTGTAAAGGGTCCCAATTTACTTGATGCTTCGGATTGCATCCTACATTGTCATCGCTCTCAGCTCAGACATAACAGTTACACTCAAACTCCCACGTATAGTCTCACCACGGGATGTGACGTGGAAGTACGGGATCTTCGTGGTAGTTCATATAAATAATGTCAACATTAAAACTGCAGAGTCGCCGTATATCGTAGTAAGCTCTGTCCACGGCCGTAGAGGTATCATGGTACTACTTGACATTCCGAATATTATGTGGTTTGATAGGATGCTTGGGGAAATACGGAGCCACAAGGTCTTGACAGGATCTGCATTTGCAAAAGTGTTACTATACAAAGGGATGTGCTGCAAGTACGTAGCTTAAACGGGTATAGCTCGTAGTAATTTATACTTAAAAGAATAGAGATAGCATATCCTATCGAACGCTCAGGAACAGTCTTAAGCCTTGATCTCTATTCACTCCGGGGCTCTTACGACTATAGAAATATAGCCGTTTTGCCCATATTCGTACGAAACTCGCTGGTATTAAAAATTTGCAAAACGACTGTTTTTACTCATCGTACGGGCATCGGAGTGCTATAATGTGATTCAGGCTTTAGGGTATAGGGTTTACGGGTAAGTGTAACTGTGGCATTAAACGCCTTGATTATCGGAGCGGTCATAAATCCGAGTGATTTTAGCTTGCGCCGGAGATTCAGATCTAGGAATAAAAAGATCAAGAGATTTCCTTCCTAGCCATGACCTTCATTTCCTGCGCTTTTTCATCCCATTTCCCGATTCTGATGGACCTTGGACCCCATCCACATCGGCGCGATAGACTCCAAACCGGCACTAGACAGAACGAAATATAATGTCACCGCAACGCAAATCACGCTGTCACAACTGATCGTAGGCCACATGCAATGTAGCTTGCGTTACATTGAGGTTGCATGTATAGCTGTCTTGGTGTAACTTTCGCGATGCCTACATTTCTGTAGGAAATGTATATTAGTAAAAACCTCCTGCGTGTCGTACCTGTAACGTGCGTGTCTGAAATAAGAACAAGTACGCGCGGCATAGAATTTGTCTACGAAATCCGTCCGCAGGGTGATGAAGACTGCACGTACAACCTGTCATGCCTGTTGCGACCGCCGAATAATGCTGCAGTCACACAGACACTTACGTATAGATACGTTTGTGCTGTTTTATTCTGATTTCTTCTTCTATTCTATCATTTTTTTAATGTATTTCTTTGTTTTACTGGATAGACGAAACTATCAATATTTCCACTGCTGACTATGACGGGTAGGCATCCGTGGGGATCCGCAGAAAAGAAAATAATTTTTGGACGCAACCAGACGTAACTCAACGTAAGTGTCTGTGTGACTGTAGCATTAGTGAGTTCCGAAGCTGTCAGGGTCGGTCTTCAACAGTGTGACTGTACTACCATGGATTTACATGTCTAAACCTATAAATCCGATCACCATTAATCAAAAGGTTAACATTATTTTCAGAGATCGATAAGATGAACATAAGGCCTTAGCGTTTTAAGACATGTTGAATATTGGATCGTTTGCCCATATTCTATTATTATTATTTTTTAATCGCATGTATTAATAAACTAGAAAATTATCAGAAAGTTTCAGTTGAGAGAGAATCTCACCATTGTTTATGACTATGGTTACAATTTACTCAGGAATTCAAGACATGTAAAATATTTTGTCAATTTTCTTAAATGGTTATTTTTCGAATAGACAAAAAAAAATATTAATGCTCTTTGTATTTTAATATAATTAATAATGAACTTACAATTGCGTTCTTAAATTAATTATAATCATAATTTAAAAAAAACGTAATACATGTATATGGAGTACTTATAGATGTAGATAGATGATTAAAAATGGCTTAATATTACCTAAGAGGGAGACAGTATAGTTATATTTATTAGCATTATTTAAACGTTTATATTGGGTAAATAAAATTCATTTAAGTTGCATTTTCATTGTCTAGTTTCATTAACTTATACGAATTTATCATGAAATGATACACTTTTTTAAGTTCAGGCAACTTTTCAGTTAATGCACAATCTTGAAAATGTCCACAATCATCAATTTTGAACAACTTGGTCACCCAAACGATTTTATAAGAAATGACGATTTTGTATTCATCTTGTGATTATATATGTATAGGTCGTAATATCAAATTTAATTAGAGGGGAAATGAAATCTTGATCGAATAGGGAATTTCTAGATCAGACTTTCAAATGGAAAGGAAATGGCTGAATATAGAATATCATGCCTAAGAGACCCATTCCATTATTCGGACCAAATTATTTCGTTTGTTTTGCTGTTGCCAATCAAAATGTCGAAATCTATCATATTCGAAAATCGTACTTTTTAAGCAAATGCATGGGGCGTAAGGGTCTCATATCTTCAAAACCCTAGCCCCAACAAACAAACAAAAAAGAAAAGAAAAGAGAAAACTATACATTAATGTCTATATTTCATTTATTCCATTTATAGCTATAGCAAAAATGCTATTTTAAAAGTTGTTGAAAATAATTCATTTTATTGATCAGAAAAAAATATATCATTTTGAGATCGACATGATATATTCTTAAAGCAAGATGTTTCAAAATAATTCAAACATGAGATTGAAATTTGGAAATTATAGTCAGATCCATTATAAATCAATTTCAATTAATTTTTTTGGCTATTTAGTGTTAAAAATATGACTTTCATCATGTTCACACCTGCCTTACAAGTTAGAACACATAAAGCAGAAGATCATTGCAAGTAAATTAGTTTCTTGAAACACGAATGATTTGAATAGGGGAAAAGGGAAATGAAAAGCACGAATAAAGAAAACGACTCATTGAAAGAGCTCACAAGGGACTAATGTATTAGATTCGTTTCACAGTTTGCATACAAATCTTATAATTCGCATAACTCCTTCGATAAAACAAACGGGGAGTGATTTTAAAGGAAAAACGTAGAATGAGCCTCCAATGTGTCATTCGTGTACTTTAATTGGAGCAGAAGGAGGAATTGTCAATCTCATTTTAAAGTTAATCTGCAGATGTGATATGTGCACTGGTTACAAATTGCCGTTTTTATCTCTGTGTGTCTGATCTTGGTCGGATTTAGGATAAAATCATTTTGGTCGTTTATTATTTGATTTTTTTTGTTGGTTGTTTTGTTTTTGTTTTTTTGTTTTTTGAGGGGGGGGGGACAACATGCTACCTACAGCCATGACAAAACTCAAGGGTTCGCTTGAACTTTCAGCATGCACTTGCATGACTGATTGGGTGAATGGACTACGAAGGGTAGGTGACTTATAATGGTATCTCACTTGCCAAGAGACGGGCTGGAGACTTGTTTGAGACGGGTTTGAGACTTTCAGAGAGACGTCACATGGGGTTTCCGTGAGTCTCCGCGACGCTACGCGACGATTATCGGCATGATCGGGAAAATCGAACATTTTCATATCTATGAGATTTTTTTCCTTCGCGGGGATGTCGCGGAAACGTCTCAAATGAGACGTCTCCGCCACGTGAGATTCCACCTTAGACTTAAAGAAAGATAAAGAAATCCCATCCAGTATCCTAAAAGGCCTTTAACTTGGCTCAGGATCTTTAAAATATAGCAGCTCATGTTGTAATCATAATTGCCTTTAACCTTTAGGTCAGACAGGAATAGCCTAAGATGTATAAGCTAATCGCTTGTTTAATTGCCGAGATATGAATATATTTATCTTTTTTTTTTCCCCCTTTACATATTACACTTAATTTTATACTTCAGTATACGATCTGGTAATTCTGGTCACCTGAATATTGTTTTCGTATTGCGAAGCATAATGATGCTTAGAAACCTATTTTTTCATGGTTTCACAACAGCAAAGCCCCAAAGCTCAGATTTTTTATTAAAAAATTTTTTTTTTTGCAGACCTCTACAGGCCTAATAAATAAACAAACACAAAAACAAAAAAATCACAAAGAACATCGGTATATCAACAAACAGTTGCACTTAGTCAGTCGAGCAATGAGCAATAATAATATAGAAAACCATGTACATTTATAGGTAAATGTATTATCAGCATCAAAACATTGGAATCCGATTTCTTAACGTATTTTTAGCGTTGTTTAAAACAGACGATGCTGAATGGTGGCTTTGGGTGACCCCCGAATTTGTTTATCAGACAAAATCAGAAATATAATCGTTAAAACACCATTGGCCATGTTTGTATTTCGAAAAATGGTCCAATGACACCCCTGTTGATCAACCCTAGAACGGAATAGCTTTTGAAAACAACCCCTTTGTTGGAATAGATATGACAGATCAATGTGGAGATATCAGGTTTCAGGCGCCTTATGCATTCATGAATTGACTCCATAGCTTGCATGTGTGGTGGTCACAACACGCAGTGCGTCATCTTGAGCTACTGCCTACTGCAAACTCACCTTTTTCACTTTAAACCCGATCAAACCATACAATAAACCTTGTTTGTTAAGTGCTTACAATGCGGTGCGTATCAGCTCAGCCCGTGGGGGCCAATAAACCGGTTATTCTGAAGTGTATAGGCGTTTTCTTGAGGGTTTTTTTTTTTTCTCCCGGCCCTCGCACAATTTTTTCCAGGGTAGTATGGAAATGAGATATACGTCATTAAAGGGGAATCCAACCCAAGGAGAGAATCAACCTTACAGGAAAGAGGAAAATGAGAGGAGCAATCTAAAAAAAGTTTCATCAAAATCGGTTATAAAATAAGAGAGTTATGGAAGTTTGAAAAGTCTAGTTGTTACTTCTATGGGGATCCTCAAACTGGCATCATCGGCTTCAAAATGGCCGATCTCATGGACAACTCTCCATTCATTTTGTACACAAATTTTCAGATTTTCCTCATTTTCTTTCGAAATATATCTTACCTCCTTCTGAGCTCAAAATATGTTGTGTGAAATATATTTTCCCATGACATATTTTGAGCGCAGAAGGAGGTAAGATATATTTCGAAAGAAAATGAGGAAAATCTGAAAATTTGTGTACAAAATGAATGGAGAGTTGTCCATGAGATCGGCCATTTTGAAGCCGATGATGCCAATTTGAGGATCCCCATAGAAGTAACAACTAGACTTTTCAAACTTCCATAACTCTCTTATTTTATAACCGATTTTGATGAAACTTTGTTTAGATTGCTCCTCTCATTTTCCTCTTTCCTGTAAGGTTGATTCTCTCCTTGGGTTGGATTCCCCTTTAAAAAGATAATTTCATAAGCTTGATTGGCATGTGAGTTCATCAATATTTGGTAAAGTAGTTTTGCTGCTAGGCTCGATTATGTGCAGCAATGTTGTAACAGAAATTTCACGGACCATTTTGTGTTTCACTTTACATGTAAAAAATCACCCAAACAGATTGTGAGTTTTTTCACAAATGTGGTCGTGGCAAAACCACTTCTTATTTCCAATTGCTGAAAAAAAAAGTTTATGTCATAGGGGAATAAATTTCCTTGAGAAAACTGCAAGTTCGGTTGGATTTCGCATTGTAGTTTTTATAGGGTGACCCTAACTAGTTAACTTGCTATACCTTCAACACGGTGGGCCGTGTAGAAGTCACACGTCAGTAGGGGTGACTGTACGCTGAATAGGAAAAGTTGACAATGTGCAGTATGTAACACTCTACGCCGAGTTTTGTAGAAAAATTATACGTGGCACGTACTTTTTTTCAGACACGCACGTTGCAGGTACGACACGCAGGAGATTTTTGCAATACCTTTCCTACAGAAACGGCTACATGACAACGTGCCTGCAACGAAAGCTACGTTGCACGCACTGTCACGTAGCCGATGTTGTGACCACCCTATAACATGGAGATAACATTCGTGTTTTGATGCAGAAGTCTGTCCTTGCATGCAGTAAGTTTACATGTTTCCATAAATGCAGGAAAATCAGAGTGACTTATACACTCGACTATGTCATCTGAAGGCCTATCATAAGGACATTCTGTTGTCCGGTTTATAAATCAATACAAATATGGGAACTTTATGGATTGCTCTATATATTGTTCACTAATTTCCATTCATTTCCAAACTGAACGGCCCGTATTCTGTTACGGGTTTTAGAGTTGTACGGCAATTGACAATAGAATCGAACAATAGCACCGTACGAGAAAAAACTCCCAGGACGAAAAAAAACCTCCCAAACGTGTACAACTTCCGTACAGCTGGAAGTTTCTAGTGCACTGAAATGCACTAGATAAAACCGGAAATCCATTGAAAAAATGACGCAACAATGATTGTTTGTAGCCGCTTTATCCTTTGACTGCCGAGTGTTGTGCATTGTCGCTTGTCATACATTTTCAAATATCACGTCCCATTCATCAACAATTCAGTGGCCTGGAATGGGAACAATTAACCAGGGAGGTGGAAAGGGAGTTTTATTCTTTTGAATTAATCTCCTAAATAGCTCCACGATTTTTTTCTTTCACAAATGTGAAGTGCCCATATTTGGCCAAAAGCAATGAAACGTTGAATTTGATTCCGATATCACGCTACATGCATGAGCAAAAGTCTCACGTTAGGTGCATGCACATCAATCTTTTTCTTATTACTATTTGTTTTTTTTCTTTCTTTTTTTTTTTTCTTATTTGGGAGGGGCAAAAGTTGTAATAATGGGAAGGGGTAAAATATTAATTTTCCACTATTTAAATATTCAACTCTTTACAGAGCCATACACATAAACAATAAAACGTCAATGTTCATTAACAATATCCACTCGGCCTCGAAATCCCTACATCTATCAAATAATTATAAATTAATAAGGACCTTTGAAGAATGGTGGAATTTGTTTCCATTCTTTTTGTGTGTATTTTTTTGTACATGTTATATGTATGTATGCTCGCTATATTTGAAATGGAGCGGGAATTCTTTTATTGTGATGAAAAATGTAATCAATGCTTAACGAGGTATATTATCAAAGCACGGGTTATCTTTTCTTTGAGAAGCTTAGCGGTTCCAGGTTATGGCTGACATAGCACAATGACAACGGACAAAGGTTTCGGATTCAGGGCGGAACCAACTGCCTGAATGAACTACTCGTTTAGTATTTTGAATCCAATTTGCATAACTATTTGTTGCTATGACTGACAAACACGTTTCTTGTCTGACATAGCAACACACTAATATATGCAAAAAAGGAAATCGAGTGGGCCTATTTTATGTCAAGTGCCATTAATAATTCAGTAGTCTTGAAAGAAAACATTAGTTTACATTCTCAGTTGAAAATGATAATGGTGTTTTTCTCCTCTGTAGAAATTATGGACGTATAGGTGGTATCTGACGTCGCGGAGATGTATCTGAGACTCGAACACTCGGAGACGTCTCCGATAATCGTTTCATGTATCATCAGAGACGTCTCCACGACAGAAAAAAAAACACACACATTCGTAAGCATGTTCTATTTTCCCACCATAAAGGTGGTGTCTCACTTTGTCCCCGCGACTCGGATACTCTAGGACGTCTCCGATATATATATATTTTTTTTTTCTGTCGCGAGCATTCGCGGCGATCCCGGGGAGACGGGGGGTGGACGTGTCCCCCCTCCCTCGATTTTTTATGGGAGGATCGTCCCCCTTCGATTTTTAAAAAATGAACAATTTTTATGTAGTGATTAGCTTGTGAAGCTAATAAAGAGGTAAAATGTATGTCAAATAAGATGCTAAATGTTATTATAAGGCAAAATTTCCGGCTCGCGCTTCGCGCTCGCAATCATTTTCATTAGTTTCTGCATAATGTGCGAAGTATGCGAATTTTGAGTGTATTTTTTTTTTCACTTTTGGGTGTTTCTGTCCCCCCCCCCCGCCTCCCCGTCGTGACATGAAATCGCCGCGCTTGGTCGTGGGAATATCTCGGAGACGTCTCTGAGACGTCTGCGCGACAAAAAACATCCAAAATCATTTCAAACCATTCTCAAATTAGTCTCAAACTAGTTCCAAATCCGTTTTTCCAGTGTAATGACAAGTGACTTACCACCATTAGTTTATGTCGGTTTTAGCGTCAGTTGTCCTCTCTACAATATGTCAGGTCAAACTAACACTTCAATCGTTGTCGGAAAAATGTCATTTTTGATGATTAACTTGCAATTAATCTAATCGTTGTGGACAGTTCTATAATGCACCTAATTTTTAAACAAAGTTTTAACAACTTTAACTTCAAGTTAACGAGAAAATAGATAAATTAGCTTCCTCCGACATAAAACTCGCAAAGCCATATCAAATTCTAAACCACCTATACCCCTAGTTTAGAATTCTTTAGAAATGTGTGTACATAATTGATCCCGAATGACGTCATCTGAATCTGCTTTTCGTACGATAGGACGCACGCTTCACTGACGCTTCATAGAGAAGCGTGCAAATCAGCGTTGCATTCTCGTCTCATTACCCTTACTATTTTCGTGCGACAGCACAACTCTAAACCCCGGAACAGAATACGGGCCAACATGTTCTGTGTATTTATGTGATCTTTAGGAATAGGTCGCTAGACTGTTAAAGACACTGTATCCCACATCGTAAGGTGGTCTTTCACCTGAGGAAACATCTCCGACCGCGAAGGATTACTCGCCGCATCAATCTCGACGACGTCTCAGGGACTAGAAAAAAAATCTTTAGTAGATATGGACATATTCGATTTTCCTGCGACACATGAGCCGTCGCGGAGACGTTACGAAGATGTGTCCACGAATCAAGAGACTTGAAAACTGATCACAAAACCGTCTGATGGCAGGTGAAATACCTTTTATGCCAGATGGGCTTCTCCTTAAAAAGCCGTGAGAGAAGGAGGCAGCGGAAAAGTAGGGTCTATATTAGAAAATCCCGAGAAGACTTGTAAATAATCAATGTCAAATGCCTTTTTCCTTCATCGATTTTTTTTTCTTCTTTATTTCAGGAAGGAATTGAGGTTGTGAATCCTCATCAATAATAATAATGTATATCTGTCAGCAAATCGCATATCCTGATGGCAACCTGAGGATAGGGTTAACCTGTTACTCCCATGACCTATGTGGGCCATGTACGTACCCCATGATGATCAGAAAAATCCGGATTCAATGGGTTATTTCTGCTGACCAACATGACTGACGGCGATTGGAAGAATATCCCACAGCCCTTCTTATTTCTACTTGTGGAAAAGATTCTGTATATGATAACTAACACCCCCGCCCCGCCCACTTTCATATTCACAATGGTCAAGCTATACACCCCTGAGGGTAGAGTTCCCCTTTAAAAGATGAGTAGACGCTTCCCAATTCCCTGTAGATGATCTACATGATCGAGATATGCCTGTAGTTACATTCACATGAGATAAGACGATGAAACCTTAGTCACACCAGACTAGAGACCGACTTCACCGAATTTAAATGACAAAAAATTATTGATGAATACAATTGCTCATGATGTCAAATTGATTGACGCAATGTGGATTTGGTTGCACATTGAATACTGATTTAACCTCTATCGCATTCCGGACGAAATCGGTTGCTGGAAATGTCATAGTGATTGAACGGGAAAACTATTTTGTTGGTTCATATCCACTTGGTTTACCAGCGGATGGTCCAATTCTCTTGTTGTCTAATACTACATTTGCTAAACACATTTGGCCTACTGACAATTTGGTCTAATTTTCCCATGTTGTAATACACACTTAATCTCCTGGTCTAATGACCACTTGGTCTATTTACCGATTCGTCTAATATTGCCATAATACTAAATGTATTTTCCAAAAATGAATATGCTATTACCAGTTTTTTAACAGTTATTCACTCAGTGGTTTTGAACCAAGTAGAAATTAGACAAAATGGACATTAGCCGAAATGGGAATGAAACAAAATCGTAAACAGGTAAAGTGGTATTTAGACCAAAATGTAATTATACGAACTGTTTCTAGACAAAAATGGAATTAGACCATGTTGGATGAGACCAAAAGGGAACTATAGTCAATGTAGGTTTAGGCCAAGTGGAAATTTTCCATTTTGTTTGATCTGATGTCTCTTTAGGGTCGGTCTGACCAGTGTGATTTTGCTTTAAGGTGTAACTCTAAGCTCACAAAAAGAAGATACATTGCAAATGATGTAACCTTAATCTCACTCCGAAGATACATTCTAATTGTCACGTTATTGAATATTCCCAAGAGCCGTTGCACGCAGTTGAATAATTTTTGTAATCATCTGTGTGCCGCAGCATCCTCTTACTAATTTTGCCTCAGAGTTACATAATTTTTGAAACAACAGTAGCAAATGTTGAAAGGTTATCAACCATTAATCTTGACCACAGTTTCATCTGTCGATATCGCTGACAACATTTTCCAGTTAGAAAGGTTATTTTTATTATTTGATCAAAACAACCTTTAGGGTTATACATACGATATTGAAAAGAAAATTTGGATGCCGTTCTAAAGCTTCCGGTTCGAACATAGGGGCAAATTTTGGTATCTAGTTTGAGACGGGTTGGAGACTAGAAACGGTCTCCTGCTTTCCACGACGTCTCATGAGTCGCGGGATAATCTATAAGTGTAGAGTTGTGTAAAGCGACATCTCTGCTTCTTTATATATTTTAGAGAGTGAATCTATTTTCTAGAGTCCTGTAAAGAAAATCGTCAATTATTCATACGGTACAATCTGGGAATAATACGGAAAACGTTGCTTGAAGGAAGATCTAAATTGCAAAGAAACGATGGAAGAGAGTTGAATGGGTTTGAGAGACTTAAACACAGATATATTTCCTTTTTTATTTGTAGGAAATATTATAGGGAAACCACGCGTAACTGTTTTCCCTATTGACAAAGCGCTAACAAAATGTACTATAAAATGTAGTAATTAATTATTTTATTTATCTATTTATTGTTAGTAATAAAATAATCGAGGGTACGTCTGTTTTCACCCCTATCTTACTGTTGAAGGGAATTATTAGATTTTAATATAATTTCAAAGAGAGAGAGAGACAGGGGGAGATTGCCTTACTTACTCAACCAAAAAAGTTGTTTATGTATGAGGGCAAAACATATTTTTCATGATTTTTCGTAAAGCGCTTGCAACATTGATGACGTAATTGATTAATGTGTATGTGGACTGTTTTTGTTTGTGTTCAACTTGATGTAAATCAATACATCTGTTTATATCACTGCAGAGCCAGGTGCTATAGTTGTGTCTATAAGTAAAGTAATATGGCGGCATTTTGCTTCGAACATACGATATTATTTATCATGGAATAGATACGAGTAGGTGAGTAACCCTAACCCATATCGCTCCAGCATCTATTCCAGGTTCATAGTTTCTAGGTTTAATAATAAATAAAAAAAGAAAAAAAAAAAGAAAAAAAAATATAGGGAGACACGCAACCGACAATGGTATTGCTGTCAATGCGTTGGTGGTATTACATTTTTGTACAAAACAAAACGCGAACACCATTATATTACATTTGGGCTTCAATACTTTAACTTCTAATTGCTTATTTCTGTTATAATAATGCATTTCGCATAAACTACGAACAGTTTAATATAAAACACAATCTTTTTTCTTTCTTTTTTTTTTTTACATGAAACAACAATTTTTTTAAATAGTGCATTACATTTCCTTTGAACAGTTGAAGGGATTGATTTCACATGCGTCCGGACCGGCGTATTCTATCTCTCGGATAAAAACACTTAATTTCGGCAGAATTCATGAAAGGTTTGTCACACAACTATTTCTCACATAGTTATAAATGCAGTATAACATGTGACTACTTTCGGGTATATATTCAGCAGAATTTCTTTGTTATTCCAATTGCTAATGTATCTCTTTAAAACGTGATTTAAAAAAAATTGTAACAAAAACAAAAAGAAAAAAAGAAAGAAAAAAATCCAGACTATATTCACATCTTCATAAGAAAGCACAAGGAACGGTATACCAGCATTAGTGTACAGAGTGGGATCTGAGGGTGAACCCCACCCCGTTCCCTCAAAATTTTACGAAGTACGGGCAAGGAGAAAGTCTTTGCATAATCATTGGGGTAGGCCTATACCCCATGACCTGTCATGGCTGAATGACCAAGTCACATCAAAACTTTAAAATTGATTCATTTTGCATCCGTTATCTCAACAATTTCTTTTCTTGCTCGCTTGCTTGCTATTTTTGCTTGGATTGTTTAAGCAAAATACTTGATATTTGAAGATGAGGTAATCTATTATGGTCCTGAGTAAGATGGGACCCACATTTATGTACGTCGCTGTCACCTCAACATCCCCCTTGGGACATTATCAAAGCTTTTAAAGAGAGTGAAATTAAAGTTGGTGACGTTTCAAGAAGCTCCTCGCTTCTAGCCAATTAATGTTTTCCAACAAGATAACCGTGATTTACTAATGATCAAGGGTCTTGTTTGCTGATTAATGTCTGTGTTGTTGAGAAGCAAAAGGACGTTAGTTTGTATCGTTTTACACATCATCAGAGCCCTTCTTGCTTTTAATAGATGCGTTTTTGGCGTCACCTGCGTCTGAAAGGAGAATCAATACGCCACATGATTGACTCACGTACAACCATCGTGTCACACCTCCAGGGTCCTACATGTATAACAAAGAGTTGCAATCACTTGCATATTTAAGGTAGCCAATCACCATCCTTGTTGCATGCACTTCTTGCATAAAAGTCTTACTTGAACCAATCAGAATGCTTTTTTCATATTTTCAATTAGTCGTGACCGTGCTACATACAGGGCAGTGCTGGAGGTCAAATTTGTTATAATGATAAGATACAAATTTTTATCACCATGATCACTCAGCCAGTGCGCCGACATTTTTTCCTGTACTATGCAGTTGGTTCTGGCTATATTTCGACTAAGATGTCGGCTTATAGGGTTAGACGTAGATCTTATAAATGTTCATATTATAATATAGGCCTAATAATAATTATATTAACTAATAACTATATTATAATTGTATTTTTATGATTGTTCAGTCCAGGGCTGAGATATAAGTTTAATAATAATAATAATAATGGTGGCTTCTTCTCAAGCTTGACATTTGATTAGTGCGAGAAATTAAACGAGGAATAATTGTGACTGGACTATTTTATCGTTCAACAAACTGCACATTGAGGTATTGAGGAAAATAGTTTGGGGTCTGTGCCCAACATTTTCCTAAAAAATAAATATTTACAAAACACAGACAATATTACATTCAAATATAGCATACACATAGTAGTTCAGTATAATCTTAAGGGCAATACGAAAGATTGTGAGAAAACTGAACAACACAAATTTCCTTGGTTGAATGAATTAAAACGGAGAGCTAACCCCAAAAAAGCAAAGCTTTTAAGACGTAAGCTCCTGTCAGTTATTTAGGTTACATAGGCCTGATAGTGGTCCAAAGTAAACAACAGCAAGACAAAAACAAAACAAAGAAAAAACGAATATCAAAAGTATGAATGTAGTGACAGAGAGATGCGAGAGAAAGAGAGTTGGAAAGAAAAAGAAATCTGGAGAAAAATGGCCATGCTTCCATATTCAATTCGATAGCACTCCTTCATTTTCGAAATGCTTGAGTTTTTTTTTTTCTTTCTTTTTATCAGACACATAGAAAAACATACTCATATTTATATTTCTCTTCATTATAATCAATCAAAGAAGTTTATGTAATTGTATTGTAATATTTCATCGTTTTAGTTAAATCAAATTATTGATAGAAACCATTTATTTTTATTTCAAGCACTCACCTCAATCCCTCACGATTTTCTCCATTTTTCTCCATTTTATTGTAAATAAATAAGAATCACGTGCATGTGCTCATATACCACAGCCAGCAAGCCAATTATGAAACTGGATCAAGATGACGTAACAAGCCAACCCACCAATCACCTTTTAGCGAGGATATATGCCAGAATGGATCAATGAAGAGATGGTACAAATCCCTCGCTATGCCAAGCAGGCGATAAGACTTTCCAAGTAGGGCACTATCGAATAAACGATCACCAGGAGTCGGCTGCGCGGAGATTTCCCTCTCTTTTAGAAAGGAGAAAAAACTTCCAGCGTTCTCGCTTTGGCTGAAAGCTGAAAAGCTGATGAAAATCATTGACTTAACTTCGCATTTTATTGGATTTACAGTGTGCCTTTTGACGCATCCATCAACCGGACTGGATTTTATCCGTCACAACAGTTTTTACTTTTAATCGTCACTCGGGTGAGAGAAGTAGTCCATCTAACTCTGAAGGTATTTGATATAAATTTCGTAAAACCTTACCGACCGCATCCATTAATGTCAGAAACTTGATGAACAGTTAAGAATGTTTCCGTTGGAAAGAAGTTAATTGCTCCAGATTATATAACCTCACATAGCGGTTATCCGCAGAACAAAATTGCTTTTTGTCTTTAAATGTCGAATCGAATTTAAAGAAACACTATGTGTTTAATTGCTTCTCGCCTGCTCGTCGCATTGACGTACTTATTCTTCAGTGGAATCGAGATTTGTTATCGCCATATTTCAAGTGGAGAGAGACCACGAATCTAGAACTCGTTCAATGTTTATGCTGAATTGTCACTTTGAAGTGTGATCTTAAAAGCATTTTGAGTAGCGTTGGATCGAGGTTATTCGATTTTCACGCACTTTCAAAGTCGTTTACTTGTTTCATTTCCAAATTTGTCAGTTTCTTGGAGTTCGTCGGCAAGGAGAGAGGAATTTTGGTGAGGATGGAAGGCATGGACGGTCTTTTCGCTTACTCTTTTCAAGGAGAATTGAAAAACAAGAGCCTTGACTATCTTCTTGGTCTTTTAAACTTGAGCGATACTCAGGATTTCCTCGACTTCTATGACTACGATCTTCATTACATCGCTCATGATCTTTCGACTACAGCCGATATCTTGCTGATCACGTGTTATATGATTATTTTTGTGCTTGCTTTGGGCGGTAACCTGCTTGTCATTTTTGTGGTGGCGCGCAAGAAATACATGCAGACAGCTATCAATATCTTCTTTGCCTCTTTAGCCATCTCTGATCTGCTGATTGCTGTCTTCTGTATCCCGTTCACTCTGATTGAGGCGATCACGGTGGATTGGGTGCTTGGACCCTTCATGTGCAAAGCTCTTAACTACGTCACTTCTGTCGGTGTTGTCTCCAGCATCCTGGCCATGATGTCCATTGCAGTAGAGCGCCACCAAGCGATCTGCCATCCTCTACGCTCCAGAGTGATCCAAACACCTCGACGGGCTGTCTTCCTCTTGACCTTCCTCTGGACAATGTCGATGACCTTCGTGTCGCCATTCCTCTTTGTTCTAAAGCTCGAGACCAAGATTGACCCAACGACAGGGTCGCGGTACAGATTCTGCAAAGAGAGGTGGTACAATCCGCAGCAGCAGAAGAACTACACCTTACTGTTAGTCCTTCTCCTCTACGTGACCCCTTTGTTCATCATGATAGTCCTTTACATGCAGGTTGTACACAAACTCTGGATCCGAAAGCCCATCGCGCCCGCTGATTCCATCGTAACGCAGAATCCGGGCATCAACACGGCGACGTCACTTCGTTACAAGAAACGCGCCATTAAGATGATTCTTATGGTCGTTGGACTCTTCTCGGCCTGTTGGCTCCCCTACCACGTAGTCGCTCTCATGCGCGAGTTCTCCTTCATGCAAGACGGTGAAAGAAACCGTCTCCTAGTCGCAGTCGTTCAACTCGTTGGACTGAGTAACAGCTGTAACAATCCCATCGTGTATGCCTTCCTGAACGATAATTTTAAACGGAACTTCGTGAAAGTGCTGTGTCGCCACCGAAAACTGGCTAAAATTAAGGGTTCTTCAAACAATAACATAATCATCAAACCCGGTGCGATCGCTATGTCGCTATAACATATCAACAATCTCTATTAACCCGTTGACAACTGAAAGATCTCAATCCCATAATGTTTAAAACAAAAAGCTCCTGGTTGCTGTCCTCGAAATATTCGAGGTTAATCCAAAGTAGGTGAAAATAGATTGATGTGTATTTCCTTTCCAAATTCACTCGAATTTCACTCTGAATTAACTTTTTTTTTGTAATGTGTATACTCCTTTAAGAGCGAACCTTTTCACTTTTTTCAGAGAGAGTATAAAAATAAAATTGTATGTAATTAAACAGAAGGTTCGCGTGTACGAAAGTTACTGAGTGCCAAAACTGGCGGACTTTTGGGCTCGATTATCACCATATTTGCGAAGAACCCAATGAACTCTTCACGCGAAGAGTTGGAGGAAACCACGGTTTTGTGTTTCATCTTCACATCCTGATCGATAATATTGGTAGGAGGGTTTCAACGGTTCGGGTTTCATCTCTGAGGCATATAGGTGAATAACCCCGAACTTTCAGTCAAATCAAATTTCTCCTGGACGGGGGGGGGGGGGGGGGGGGGGGGTATGGCCCATCCCGAAATCAAAATGAAGAAATTAAATCCTTAGCTGACCCTAGCTTTACAAAAAGACGAAAAGGCGATTAATTTATTACCTTCTTTTTTGTTTGCCGGTCAATTTGAACTTCTCTAATATCGTTACTCCGTCTTTGCAAATTGTTGCTGATTGGATCTTTTGGATCTCTGTTCCAGCAGAAATATGGTATTATTCATTGTATAAATAATCATGACTGTCCTGAAGTCAAAATGTCTTTATTCTATCGTATCACATAATGATGAAACGTTCTTCGTGGAGCTGTGGGAGGTTTTCTTATATACTATAGGTTTTCCCGGTCAAGTTTAAACTAATTCCAATCAATTTGACATTTCGTATAAGCACTTTCCTCCGAAATGTGATCGCGATTAAAAATCTAAACGTTAATTAAATTGACCGATAGCTCCGCTCCATGAGGTATCGTTTACATTGAATGAACGTAAACGAATTCGATTGCAAAGAGTTTAAAATTGACCGGGAAAACCTATATTAAAAAAATAATAAAAAATGTGAAAAACGGGCTATTGTCCACATTTATAGTTGTCTTTGTTTCCTCAAATCGCCTCCGTGGTTTTTGTTTTGTGCATTTGTCCCATGTAAGACTAATTCAAGGAGTATTCCAACAATTCTACCTGAATTGATTTCAACCCTATCCTTATTTGGTTTCAACTCATATCGTTTTTCCGATTTATTTCATTCAATTGTTTCTCGCTTCCCTTTCTAATTGATTTCATATCGATTGAGGGTAACCATACATTAACAAAGTTTTCTTTTACTCCTTCATTCTCACATTTGCTCGTATATATTTCAATCAATAATGAGTGCCTCACGGAGGAAGTGGATTTATAGAAATATAGTTAGTTATTTTGTTTCAAATAATGGGATTATTTTTCTCTTTTTGCATCTTTAAAACCGTTGTATATGGTGCAGTCACATGTGCGACGTGTGACCATCGCATAGTATGCGCTGAGTGTGCGTTACTCATGCGTCGAGCTCGCTGGACCAACGCTGTGCATTTGTTGCGTATTTTAATATGTGTTGTCTATGTACACGCTCTATGTGCGCGTTGTCGGCAATTTTCTCAAATTTTAATGCGCCTGTCCTGCGTTGAGTACCTGTGACTGCCGCATTAAAATGCTATTAAATTCATGCGTTGCTCAGTGTATGAGTCAGGGTATTATTGGGGCATCAAGATGTGTTTTAAAGCTATGATTTAAATTTTTCAAAGCACTGTTTATGAAATCAAGAAAAAGTGTTTGAAAGCACATGTTAGAAAGTCAAAGCAAAATATCTTTAACGGCAAGTAAAATCACTTTGATGGTAAGAATGAAGACAGAATTCTTGTTTGAATATATTATGCCTTAAAGTCATGCTACATGTAGCTATACGGTAGAGTAAATTCTATATAGTTTTAGCTATAATATTTTTACGAGACAATAAATATAGAAAGGAATCATACTTTCCTTGATGAAAAATGGTATTTCCATTTCCCTTTATTTCCCTTTTTGTGAACTTTATCAGCGTTTTATATACATAGATGCTTTTTATGTTTTAAAAGTAAAATGTATAGTTTCATTAAAGGGGAATCCAACCCAAGGAGAGAATCAACCTTACAGGAAAGAGGAAAATGAGAGGAGCAATCTAAAAAAAGTTTCATCAAAATCGGTTATAAAATAAGAGAGTTATGGAAGTTTGAAAGGTCTAGTTGTTCCTTCTATGGGGATCCTCAAATTGGCATCATCGGCTTCAAAATGGCCGATCTCATGGACAACTCTCCATTCATTTTGTACACAAATTTTCAGATTTTCCCCATTTTCTTTCAAAATATATCTTACCTCCTTCTGAGCTCAACATTATGTTGTGTGAAATATATTTTCCCATGACATATTTTGAGCTCAGAAGTAAAAAAGACAAATTTTGAAAGAAAATGGGGGAAATCTGAAAATTTGTGTACAAAGTGAATGGAGAGTTGTCCATAAGATCAGCCATTTTGAAGCCGATGATGCCAATTTGAGGATCCCCATAGAAGGAACAACTAGACTTTTCAAACTTCCATAACTCTCTTATTTTATAACCGATTTTGATGAAACTTTTTTTAGATTGCTCCTCTCATTTTCCTCTTTCCTGTTAGGTTGATTCTCTCCTTGGGTTGGATTCCCCTTTAAATACTTGTAACTGTCATGAAATTATGCGAACAAGACATGTTGATTATTATCTATGAACTATATTGATGTGCAAATCTACCGCGTTCATGTCATTCAGAAGGGAAATGTTGAATTTACTTTTTTGATCGTAATCACTTTGCAGTTGCGGATCCAGGATTTGAAAATAGTGGGGGGGGGGGCTTCGATAGGGGGCTCCAATTTTTTTGAATTTTTTTAACCATGTACTCTTTCAATTTGTGGTGTTGGGGGGGGGTCAAAAATTACATTCTTTTTTTTTGTTTTACTATTAAAGAGGAACTCAACTGGACTTTGAAAAGCAAAACAATAAACAAAAACAAAAATTAATGAAGGTTCGAAGAAAATTCACGAAAGAATAACGGAGTTATGAATGTTCAAATTTTTGATTTTGTGTAATCAATTACTATCTTTTTTTAGAGAAGAATATTAATTTCACCTATGCTATCGATATAATCATACCTTTGTTCTTCTACATGCCTCTATGTAATATATGAACAAAAGATACATTTATGGACTTAACATCCACAACATAATGGGAGAGCGGCTTGCATGTGACGTCACAGCATCAAAACTTTAAACATTCATAATTATTATCGCTTTACTTTGGTTGATCCTTCATTCATGTTTTTCCTTCATTTTCTTTCTTTTTTCGTTTTTTAACCGATTAAATTCCAGGACGTTGGTACTCTATTTAACATACAAAATATTTGGTGAACAATCTTCACTAACAAGTTTTGATCGAAAATTTTCACCAACTATTGTCAGTCAAAACAGAATGGGGTCAAAACTTCGACCAATATTTGATCAAAATGCTGAACAACATAATTAATATTCAAAAACAGATGCCCAACTTTTTATTTTGCAAGGCATGAATATATGCATGTTATTGTGAACTCTAATTTGCTACGTCGGAGACAGCAAGTTTTCCTATTGGCCTGATGATTGACCCTTAAATTAAAAAAAATATATATCCGGAAATTAAATCTCTCAAACTAGAGAGTGGTGCTCTGCAGGGCGTATCAAAGCTTATTCATCTTGGCGAAAAAGGAGGAGAAACTCCTCTCCTTTATACATAATTTGCCACGTATGACTGAGTAAATTTTAATGAAGGTGACATGTATAAGATCTAAGTGTTTTGGGGGTGTTTTTTCTGTTGGGGGGGGGGGTTCTTTTTTGTAGTAGTACTAGTTGTTGTTATTTTATTGATTTTTCTTTCTTTTTTTTCCCCTCTTTTTTTTTTTTTTTTTTTGGGGGGGGGGGAGTTAAGGATGAAATACTAATGTTGTCATAATCAAACATAACATTGGCCTTTCAATCATAACTATGGACGCAGTGAAAGCATTCGCCCAGTCTTATTTCAAAAACTTGGATTTTGTGGAGTTGTATATTATTTCAGAACGAATTTGCTATTCGGTTATTATGCTCGATTCCAGGTCATGAGTCCTCCTTAACCTATAATTTGCTCTTTTTTTTTAATAACTGGGCTATGAATATGCTCCATCTATTTTTATGGGATTCTTTTTTCTTTATTTTTTTTTTTATTTTTTTTTATTTTTTTAATAATTTTTTTAAAACGAAAATCGAATGTAGATCTCAGTCAAGTTGCTTAAGGGCTTAAGGGCATCCCGGTTAAATCCAAACTGACCTTTATTTTCCATTCGATTTATATTCTATTCGGTCTGATTTTTTTTTCTCGATAGCCTCATCATGGACAGGATGCTCCAAAGTTGGTGATCTTAATCCTAACCCTAACCTTAATCATATCCTAATCCTAATCCATGACGGTACCAGCGTTCAAAATGAGGCTACCGAGAAAAAATCAATAGTAACTTTTTATCAATCATAAGTCTTTGTGTTACACCCCACTGGTGTGATTGGAGTGCAGGAGCAGAGAAGGGCATTCGTAACGTGTGTACTATTGCAAAAAGGGTGTCCGCGCCCACGGCTCCGTGGCTCCTGGGTATGTCTCCATGACTGACGGTTATTGAGGAAAGAATTGAGGCATCTTAGCCTATTTCTGAAAGTTTAAAATGTACATGCAATTCTCATGAGAGAACTGATTTTTATTTGCATATTGTAAACGGTTTCAACGAATGATCCAGGATTGAAAAATGGGGAGGGGGAGGGCGGTAGTTTTTTAATTATAGGGCACTTACAGCCGAAACTTTTCTGATAGTATATACATGCAATTAATATTTTCAAATATGGGTGCACGCCTGTCGCCTACCCCCCCCCCCCCGATCCACCGGTGTTTGTTCCTTGCAGTTTAAAATCATTGATTTATAAAAGTTTTGAATATTATTCCAAGTATTCTTGGTTTATTACAAGAGTATTCATGTTTAAACAAATCAATATACTATTCTGATTTCACTTTATTACACGATTCACCCTAGGGGCTTTTGTTAGCAAGATTGGTTTTTGTTACATGGTTATTGTATTCATTAAAAAAAAAAAAAAAACGATGTCGTTTTACTATAGGTTTTTTTTTACGGCACCTAAAGTATTATATTGCGAAATAATGATTTATCAATACTTCCTTCTTTTTATGTAAAGGATTATAATCATAAACAAAAGTTATTCCCACGAGAAAGTTAGATATTTATCTACTTATGTGTTGCTCTGCCGCGCTTATAAAACGACAAATAAATTTCCAATCTATCATGAATCCAGCAAATTTGTAATGCATTGTTTAAAGTCACTGCTTTGTTATAACTGAAATGAATTGGAATTTATTTATTTCCTTGCACTGTTAGAAAAAATTAAACAAGTTGTTTAAAATCATAAACAACTGCGTGTTAACCGCACTGTTAGAAAAAAAAGTTAAACAAGTTGTTTCAAATCTTAAACAACTGCGTGTTAACCGGTGAATCGCACAGCGTTGTTTAAAAATTAAACAACCTGTAGTTTTTTAAAACCTTTAACACTCTTGTTGTTTAAAAGTTTAAACAACCTGTTGTTTAATGGTTGTTTAAAATATCAACAGTATTGTTTAACGCTTCTCTCCAAAAATAAAAACGCTCCAACTTTTGGCTAACACGGCCGGGTATCGAACACACGACCCTTCGATTATAAGGCAGACGCTCTATTCACTGAGCCAACACATCAGTACATACACGTAAATAATGTGTGAGGCATAAGTCCTTCGCCATGATTGAAATGTTGCGCTGATTTTACCTTGCATATAATGAGCGATGCCATTAGCTCATGACTATCACGTGACATTTGCCTCGGCCTGTTTAAACAAAATTGTTTAATAGGCTATCTAAAGTCTAATCTCTAAACAGGTCTTTTTAAGACTATAAAACCTCGCTTTTCTGGTTTTAAACAACAATGTTTAAATATTAAAGAAGAATATTTAACTTTTAAACCAACATTTTTTTAAACAGCAAAATTTTTAAACCGCGTTCTAACAGTGCGGTGAATCGCACAGCGTTGTTTAAATATCAAACAACCTGCAGTTGTTTAAAACTTTAACACTCTTGTTGTTTAAAAGTTTAAACAACCTGTTGTTTAATGGTTGTTTAAAATATCAACAGTATTGTTTAACGCTTCTCTCCAAAAAATAAAAACGCTCCAACTTTTGGTTAATGCGGTCGGGTATCGAACTCACGACCTTTCGATCATAATTTATGGCAGACGCTCTGTCCACTGAACCAACACATCTGTACATTTACTTATCTAATGTGTGAGGCATAAGTCTTTCGCCATGATTGATCGTTTTTACCTTGCATGTAACGAGTGATGCCATGAGCTCATGACTATCATGTAACATTTTGCCTAAGCCTGTTCAATCAAAACCTGTTTAATACAATGTAAAATGTCTCTAAACAGGTCTTGTTTAAGGCTATAAAATCTCGCTTTTCCGGTTTTAAACAACAATGTTTAAATATTAATCAAGAATGTTTAACGTTTAAATCAACATTTTTTTAAACAGCGAAATTTTTAAACCGCGTTCTAACAGTGTACGGTCTACAAATACATAGGGTTATAAAAGAAATTATAGAAAATATGTTAAATGAAATTTTAATTTATTTACACCATGATTTACAATGCACGTCTTTATAAATTTATTTAATTATAGTAAATAGTGGTTGTATTTTAAGAGTTGTGATTGGTTGAAATGATGTCACGTGTCATTCACGTTTTTGTTATATAAAATGGGTGGTATGAGAGAAGGCTTCTGATTGGTCAATTGCCCTATTTTGCAATGCCGTAATTCGGTATAGTGCACCGCGTGCACTATACCGGCAATTTCTGCACTGCCTTGTTGCGCAAGTAAAAAAAATGGTGCGCACAACAATAGATACGCGGAGCAACAATATACGTCACAATAGCTTAATTAGCACCAAAAGTTTGGCAAACATATTGGCAAAGATAAAACCAGATTAGGCAAGGTCAAATATCTAGGGGTCTATTTACTATAATAAATACTGCATGCATCTATTAATGCAACATTACTGACTATGTGAACTCCAAATACTAAATAGAGCTACTAAATAGAACTAAATACATCAAGAGCTGAAGAGAGGATTCATCATAGACTAGTTCACGCGTTACATTTAACTTTCAAGGTTTAAAAACTCTCCTGTTTTTACGTGTTAAGGGATTTTCAAGTCTTCTTGGAGAGAGGATTCATCATATAAATAGTAAGGTAAGTTCAGATATACTTTGATACAATTTTCTGTTCCCATCTAATATAACATATAGCACATGCTTATTGTCGTTCAATATACAATATCATTCGTGTCCATAAATTTCAAATTTCTCTTGTGCGTTTATATTTAAACTCGGCCTACGGCCTCGTTGAAATATAAACGCACGCGAGAAATTTGAAATTTATGGACACTCATATTATGGTATATTGCACTCGCTAGCATGCACTATTTGTATAATAGTGCACGGTTTTTTTGTTATAGTGCACGGTTTAAATCCTGTGTTAAATGAATGGTGAATAATTCGAGCGAACTGATATAGTGCCAGTACGTTAGATTACCCAACGTGCATCTCAATATCGTCGACAACTCCGCTTCCGGCTCCAAATCAGTAAGAGATAATTATGATCAACGGGCTAGCTTATAAGCTGCGCACGTTGTATCTTTACAATTTTCTGGCATAAATTGAGCGGTGTGTGTGTTGTAATGAATACGATGAGTTCAGTCATCGCATGAGAATAACTGATAAAAAATAGCGCAGCTAGCTATGCGCGCACGTGAATATTAAATAGGCCTAAACTAAATACGCGCGCTAATCGAGCAATTACCATTTATTTGTCTTTATACCGGGGATGTCAAACAAAAGAGACATCTTTCATTAAGAACAAAAATTAAAGTCGATTTTATGTTTTATCTTTCGGCCTAACCAAAACATAAGTGTGACGCACATAAGAAATCCAGTGCACCTCAGCACTCCCCTAAGGGTGAAATTTGACAGCAATAACGCCAATGACTTTCAGCTAAATCAATCCGTCGTATACATAATGGCACTTACGCACGCATTCTACCTAACGGAAGTGGAGCTGCCGACAATTTGACCTTTGACCCTTAAAATTTGGCGATAATATCAATAGTATCGAACAGTATCGATCAATTTTTGTATAGCAAATCGCTCGAATTGAGTTAACAGAAAAATGGTGCACACAGCAATGGATACGCGGAGCAACAATATACGTCACAATAGCTTAATTAGCACCAAAGATAAAACTAGATTAGGCAAGGTTAAAGATCTAGGGGTCTATTTACTATAATAAATAGTGCATGCTCTATTAATGCAACATTACTGACTATGTCAACTCCAAATACTAAATTATCCCTCGTGCACATCTATTTCAACTCGGCCTACGGCCTCGGTGAAATAAATGTGCCCTGGGATAATTTAGTATTTGTCGTGCACATAATCTAAACCCCTCACAAAAAGTTTCGCAAATCGACTTTGGGCCATGATAACTTTTCAAGTACGTTTTAGTTATTCCTGATATTCATACCATTGGAAAGATAATTTATCCCCCTTTTTATTGATATCCTATTTGTAATGATTGTGTCATGCCTCAATGCACAGAATATCATAATATGGAGAAACGTAAAAAGTCAAATGTTGTAAAATTCACTTTTATTGATCACATAGAAGTTCTGCAACTCAAATTTAGACCCTGATAACTTTTGAGGTATTTTATAATTTTTATTTAATTTTATACCATTGTCGAGTTCATTTATTCCTCTTTTTATTGATACCTAATTTGTCATGGTGATGTCATGCCTGGGTCCACAGAACCCCTGACTACCACCTGAATGCAAGGTAAAGCGAAAGATAATTCAGTTTAAATGTTATGTAATACAACTTTGAACAGTAACACATTTTAATGTGGGTTTTAATCACGATCAATATTTATAGCATTAAAACGTTCATTTATTCTTCTTTTTATTGATACCCTATTTGTAATGTTAACATCATTTTTGAATGCACATTATTAATGAATATAATGCAAAGTAAAAAGTTGCGAAATGTATTGTTATTACTCAATAATAGTCACAATATAGGCATTCAATTTGGAACATTTGACTCCTGACTTGTCCTAACATTCAGGTGTTCTGTGCTTGCAAGAATAACATCATTGTTACAATTAGGGTATTATTGAAAAGAGGAATAAGTGAACTTGACAATGGTATAAAATTCAATAAAAATTTGAAAATACCCTAAAAGTTATTAGGGCCTAAAGTAGAGTTGCGGAACTTCAATTTGATCAATAAATTTTGCAACATTTGACTTTTTACTTTTCTCCATATTTTGGTATCCTGTGCATTGAAGCATGACACAATCATTACAAATAGGATATCAATAAGAAGGGGGATAAATTAACTTTCCAATGGTATGAATATCAGGAATAACCAAAGCCTACCTGAAAAGTTATCATGGCCCAAAGTCGATTTGCGAAACTTTTTGTGAGGGGTTTAGTATGTTGCATGGTAGAGCATGCACTATTTATATAATTGAATGCTTTGGTACATTCTTATACGTGTGTTTACTGGTGTTATTAATGTTGGAATCAATTTAGATAGAAAACATGAATTTCTTATCTTGAATCCTGTATTCCGGGAAAAAGAAATGTTAACAGATATTTTTATAATTATGTTTGATAATGACTGATCGCATGTCGTACATGTTCTTACAAAATAAATTTTATTCTGTGGTATGCTTTGTAAAAGAGCGATGATTCGTTTATATTATAATCATTTTATATTGCCAATGCTCCACATAATTATGTATTTATCGTAATGCCAATGATATTTAAATAAAACAATTCAGATTTCAACTGTACCTTTTTTTTTTCTTTTCCTTTTTTCGTTCCAATCAAATGTGGTTTTATTCACCTTGGTTGAATTGGTTTTGAGATTACATGTACGAATGAATGACATACCTCAGACACATGGTAAACCAAACCGACCATAAGCAATGATATCTCATACACCTGCCGTGGGACGGGTTTAAGCCCGCGTCACACTGTCCTGAAGTTGAGCAAGGATGGATCTTGGAAAATTTCAAATTTTGCTCTATTCTCGAAAGCATCGGGCCGTTCGTGTACCCTTCGTGTGTTGTTCGAGTGCCATCGTGTAACCTTCTAATCTATAGACATCGTTCTAGTTTTTGGCTCTTTTTTCGTGCGAACCCAAACATTTCACATGTGTCCATCTTTGGTCAACTTTGGGACGGTGTGACACCACTGGCCTTTAAGACATTTCGTGGGTCTCCGCAGCGTCTCATAAGTGACATGAAAATCTAACATGTTCATAGTCATGATATTTTTTGGGAGATTTTTGCAGTCTAGGGGACGTCTCGCAGTGGCGGATCGAGGCCCGATAAGGGGATGAGCCGCCAAAATTTCCCAAGTCTCACATGTACAGTCAATGATGAATTTCCAATTACAGAGGGGGCGCGCGTCCCCATCGCCCTCGCCTGGATCCGCCACTGTCTCGGAGACCTCTCCTATATGTGAGAGTGATGGCCGTTTTGAGGATGCAGGGTACTGGTGTGTATATGATAGTATTTTGTTGCTAAAATCTCTATCTTTTAAGAAAGAAAAAAAAAAGAAGAATAAAAACGACCCCATCTTATGACCATTGAGACCATATGCGATTCCGAGTCAATAATATTTGTCAACTTGTCCCTCCCCAATTGACCCTGAATGGCGTATTGCTCTCAATAGACCCAGAATTGAGTCATTTTGACCATCTATCTTGGGGGATGTAAAATAATAATGATGTCCATTTTGTTGTTGTTGATGATGATGATGATGATGGTGGTGGTGACGATGATGACGATGATGATGGTTATGGTGATGGTGATGATGATGATGGTGGTGATGGTGATGACGACGGTGATGGTGATGATGATGATGATGATGATGATGATGATGGTGGTGGTGATGATGATGATGATGGTGGTGATGATAATGATGATGATGGTGATGATGATGGTGATAATGATGATGATGATGATGATGGTCGTGCTGATGGTGATGTTGATGATGATGGTGGTGATGGTGATGATGATGATGATGGTGATGATGGTGAAGATGATGGTGATGGTGATGATGATGATGATGATGATGATGGTGATGGTGATGATGATGATGATGATGATGATGATGGTGGTGGTGGTGATGATGATGATGATGGTGGTGGTGGTGATGATGATGGTGATGATGGTGATGATGATGATGATGGTGGTGATGATGATGATGATGATGATGGTAATGACCAGGATTATTATAACAAAATAACTTATCGACAGTATTGCTAGAAGTCGAAATGACAAAAATAATCATGCAACCTTTTTTTCTTACAACACCACAACAGTCGCAATAATAATTGGAAAAACCAAAAACGTAGGTCAATTTCTTAAAGTATAACGGTAGCTATAATCATTAATTGCATGTAAAATAAATATATATATATTTTTTAAAGAGTTTCCCAAACGGCATAAAAATGTCCAGATGACACTAAAGGTAGTACAAGCCATTTTAAGGTATACGATATTGGAATTTGCAGGGTATATAGAGAATGCTGTGCTTGGTTTATTCTTAGAGTCTATTTATTCTCTCCGCATGCGTACGTATGTGACTTCTAGGCTAAACAAAAAGAATAATCGATGATTCCGCTCCCTGTGCATGGTAATAAACTGGTAGATTATCATTTTATATGTAAAGTGTTTAGGGGAAGCGAACAGAAATCGAAAAAGCGTTCTCTCATTGATCGTTTCCTTTAAAAGAAGAAACAGAAGACATTTCATGTAAAGCTGCTTATTTTCATTTCCGTTAATAATCGAACGTATAAAGGGCAGTCTACTGCTTCAATAAAAAACATTCTCAGAAATTGCATCGTGCATGCAGAGTATCATGTAATTATCTTACTTATTTGTCTATCTATCTCTCTCTCTATCTCTCTCTCTCTCTCTCTCTCTCTCTCTCTCTCTCTCTCTCTCTTCTCTCTCTTGCTCTCTTGCTCTCTTATTATGATTATGACATTCCAATCAAAACTAATATGACCTATATATCTCTAATAAAGACAAATCTGTCCCGGTTCGCCGTTCCTTGAGACCAATCAACAATCTATATAACATTAAATTTTCGGGGAAATTTGATCGCGTCGTTGGGTTTTATAATATAAATGTTTTTTATTTTTAGGTTTTGTTTTCGTTTTTTTTAAATCCATTTGATCGAGCTATTTCAGCAGAAAATCGCCAATTCCGTTTTCATTAACCTTTAATTTAAAGACGAATGCAGCTGATGGTGACCAACGATGAGAACAAGTCATCTATAGCTTTTAAACTTTCACGGAAATTTGATCTTGTTGTGGATTTTCATAAACTATTTTTATTTTGTTTTTTGTTCTTGCTTTTTAAGCAGTCTGATTATTGGAGCATAGAATCGTCAATATCATGTTTATTAACTTGTAATTTCAAGACGAATGGGCATGCAGCCCACAAGTATGAAATTGGCTTCACGTATCCTTTCAACGAAACTAGATTTCTTACGAAGCGGCAATACTTATCACTCACTCCTCGTGTTCTTATTCTATATAAGCTTATTATTTCCTCTCACGATTTTCTCTTCGTCTGTCAATCATCCCCTCTCCCTATCTCTCCTCTTTCTTTTTACTTCACTCTTTTTTAGTCTTTGTATTCTTCTCTCCATATCATTTTCTATAATATTTCTTATTTCTATAAAAGCAAACATCCAGAAGAAAAGTGTGTTATCCAATATCATTCCAGAAAAAAGTCCCCAGGTTTCTTGAAAATTCCCTCCACCTTTCCCCTCACTCCGTCCTTTCCTTTACTTTCCATATTCTTAACATTCCCCTCCTCTAGGCCTATATGACCTGATTTCGATCCTAGGGCTGAAGATTGCTTTCACGTGATTGCTTTCAAAGCTGAATTCAGTAAAGTTTAAAGTGAAGTACTTTATTTCCATTTTTTTTTCTTTCTCTTGTCAGAATTCCCCTTGCCTCAACCAGTCTCCTTTATCATTCTGACTCCATTTTGAATAAACTCCCAGAAATCACACCCTTCCCATGAAAGCTTCTCCTCAACAGATATATCAATCATAATTGACAAACTTTGAAATGACAGAGCAACGACATTTTACCAATCATGTTTTTTCGTTCCCTAATGCGGCGGTCGTCGTAGGCTACGGGGCACGTGCATCAACGTAGCCTGCGTTGCATGTGCAATGCACGCACAGGTCCTGGGTCAACTTCTGCGATTCCTGCGTTTCTATAGTAAGGGTATTGTAAAAACTTCCTGTACGTCGTACATGCATTGCACCTGCAAGATCCCTCCGCTGCACGAATTTTCTACGAAATCCATCCTCGGGAGTTGCACGTCGAAGGTACGGCGAGTTGTGACAGCCGCATTAAGATGCACCTGTTTTCAGAATCTTAGTGCCATCCTACAAATTTCCATCGTCAATCAACAATCCATTTAAATGAACTAAATGAAAGAGAGGCTTGCGATTTGCTAGATCATTCCAGATGGGATGTGGAGAAATATTTCCACTTAATTCAGCTTTTTCATGGATTGATTCTTGAAGGTGGTATCTCACCTGACGGAAACGCACCCGAAACGCATCCGAGACGTCTTCTTCGAGACGTTTCCGAGACGGAGTCACAAACTATAGTCTCAAAAACCTCTCGTGGCAGTGAGAAACCATATTTATATTTCACAAAACATGTAAGTAATAAAGCATTATCTGCAGAAAACCATGCAAGAACTACATCGGAAAAACAAATCTTTGAGAGCGATGTTGGAAAAAAAAGTCATCACTGTCTTGTTAAAAGCCCATACAAATCAAATTTGAGTTATTTGAACATATGCCGATGCCAGCAGTAAAAACGCAATATTTAGTCATCATTGTTGGTTACCTTTTTCAAATTCGGATTGTTAACCAAATTAATGTTGCACCGCCCCAGCCATTCGATTCAATTTAATTCATAAATGGTCTTTATTGATAATCATGTAATATATGAAAGACAGCCATGGCTGGAATTTTCATGTTTACATGTTTAAAAGGCACATATGAAAATAATTTCAAAAGTTAAATTTTTAATTACCCCCCCCCCCACCCCCGAACATCTACCGCCGCTACGCCCGCCCTAGCTCGCCCGCCCCATTGTAGAAGCTGTTTGTCAGTCGTCTTCACTAAGTTGAAGGGCAATTCGATCGGGGGAGTATCGACCAGCGCATCAAGTCAGTTTTCATTTACCTCGAGGAAAGATAGAAATTGAGAAAGGGTTGGTCAATATATCCCCATGCTATGATAGTCAAGTGCACGTGGGAGCGGTAAGCCGAGACCACCACGGAATGAAGGATTCGCAGAACTGATGATGATGATGACTGACAAAAAGCATTAGAGTTGCGCCCAATAGAAGGTGCCTAGTTGCAGGGGGCGTTGTTTGAGGGTGATTCACTAACAGCTAAAATCAATCACAACTGGGTGAAATCAATTTTAGGATCAATAACCGTGATATAGTCCATAGTTGTAAATTCATTCTAACTGGTAGTGGGCCCTTTTTACTATCGTTATTGATACGGTTAAGAGCAATTTTTCGTTTTAGCTCAAAGTTAGGCTGATATAAAAGTGCTCAAAAGCATGAAAAGCACCTAAAAAGACTTAAGTTGTACTCTAACAATCCAAACAAGGAGGTAAACGAGTGTCAACTCTTTTAACTGTTAACAAGATTGGAGACGGATGCACTCAGGAATGGGTGAAATTCCACTCTCATAAGGAGTTCGAAGGAGTGGTAACTCAGGAAAATGTTTAACATCCCCTGTGATGTGACTCAGTATCGAACGTGGGTCCGGTGAATCAGTTTATATTTCCCTCTACCTGGATTACACGCAGACGACAACGCCAAAAAGATTAACCATGCACCTAAATGAGTCAGAGTATAAGAACAGCATGTGACGAGTGAAAACGAATCTAAATATTCAACATGATAAATGAACAAAAATATGACTGGTTCTGTGAGCGAGCAAAATGGCTGAATTCACTTAAACGGATTTTATTTACTGAGTCGATTTGGAGTGAAAATTCATTTCATATTCCCGTTAAAGTGGCAAAGTCGTTCATATTTAGAAATAATTGTTTCACATCTGTCTGAAATTTGAAGCTTTCTATCCATAACATTGATCATAAGGCCAGTCTCAAGACATATCTGTTCACTTCAGCATATGAGTAGATTATTTCGTTAATTTTTGTCTGCATTGGTTGACTCTTTTCCTATCATCTTGTACTTATATAAATATATTAAATATATGTTGCCATTTTCTTATGTACACAATGCACTAAGAGCACCTAATTTCTAGTGGACTTAGCGCATAATAAGTCTATTATATTATTATTATATCAAGATGACGTAAATATTCATATAATGAATGAATTCACATAATGAATAATAAATATTCAAATAATGAATGAAAGCGCCGTAAAATACAAAAACAACAACAACAACAACGACTTAATTGATTTGATTTGATTTTATTTGATTTCTTAACTTTAATTACCTGACCTATAAATAAAGAGCTCGTGTTTATGCTTCTAATGTAGGCGTATATTATAACAATGTTAAAATTATACAGCAATTATTTTCATTTCTCAAAAACAGGCTGTTCAGAAGTCCAGCACGGCATACTAGTCAATGTACGTGTCTGCTTGTTGTAAACAGCGCCAACTATGTCAAGTATGAGCATTCTGACTGTCGCATATTTTTTCTCTTACATCGCTTAGCAATTACTTTGGTTCTGCATTCTTTTTCATGATGTTGTTTGAATACAATAGTCTCTCCCCATCCCTACCAATAAAAAAAGAAAAATAAATGAAAAAAAAAAATGATGACCAATGGAAACTTGAAATGTCCTCGTGTACTTTAAATTGTTCCGTTTCTGTAATTAGGTCAATGATAATAGTCTATACATAAAAACAAAAAAGTGCAATAATGTCATGATCTAACCATTTTAAGTGTGAATTATTTTTCTTTCATGAAACCATAGTTGGTGATCCGAATTGTTTGGGAAGATATTTTAAAGAAAGATGATTACCAGTCAAGTGGCTACTCAAGAAATTTTGGAGCCCTTTGAGAATATTCGCTTACTCTAGTAAGCAAATATTCTCAAAGGGCTCCCAAATTTCCTCACATTAATATAAGTTTTCCCGGTCAATTTTAAACTCTTTGCAATTGAATTCGTTTATGGTCATTTAATTCAAACGATACCTCATGGAGTGGAGCTATCGGTCAATCGAATTAACGTTTAGATTTTTAATCGCGATCACATTACGGACGAAAGTGCTTGGAAGAAATGTCAAATTGATCAGGGATAATTTAAACTTGACCGAGAAAACCTATATTATTATCTTTATGAATTAGGTTCCAGTTATCCGGTGGTAAGCCTAATGTAATAGTTGTCTAGGGTCCTGTCATAGAATACTACAACCTATCAGGATACAACCACTTAAAACCTCATACCGCAACAAAAAAAAAAAAAAAATAAAAAATAAAAACAAAATGATTCTCCACCAACTTTCCTAATTATCTGTCTACCAGTACTGTCAGTTTAATTAATAACAATCATAATAATGATAACATATTCTTACATAGCACCCTTCCAAATTAGAACCAATAAGTCATTTCATGCAAACTAACCTTAAATTTCAATGCAACGAAATAAAAAAAAATAAAAAAAACCTCACCACATGAATCTTGTTGACATCCATTACAATAAATATATTGAGCAATTAACTGTTAATGATCACTGTTTAAGTTGCGATTCCTCATTGAAAATCTAATTGTTTTACACGATGTATTGAAGATTCATTTATCTCGAAAAGGAAGTAATACGAGCAGGGAAGTATATTGAACTTATGTAGCACTGGTTCACAGCGGTGTTACGTGGAGTGATAAAAAAAAAAAAAATCAAATGGATATGCGTATCACTCAGGACAACCACCCCTGGACAGTTACCCCGGAAACACCCCCACCCCCGAGAAATAGGGTAAGGTGTTGATTTGCGTGGGGTAGATTTTTGGCGATGTCTAGGGGGTAGTTATTTGTGTCAAATATATTTATACAGGTATACAAAACCAAAGGCAGCCAATTGAAGAATGTGTCGAACCTGAGCGAATTCCGAACTTTCTGAATTTCATCGTCCCAGAATCCCCCCCCCCCAAAAAAAAAAAAAAAAAAAGATAAATAACATTTCAAGGATATTTTGACATGAATACAATATTACAGAACCCCCAAATGAATCAAATCATTTTCTTTCAGTCTTGCAGTTGTTCGTATTATTAAAATTACTTTGTAACTTTAATGAATCTGATCGGATGGCCTATGCTACCAGTTTAATTATTGTGTAAAAACGAAGCTCTGATAAACACATTTCAGAAGCATTGCCACATGCCTTACAAAAGAGAAATATATATATATATTATTGCGTATCAAGACAATGCCCCTCCTGGGCAATACTCCACGACAACTACGCTCAGAAATATAGGCGTATAGATAGGGGTAGATTTTTTTTGCCGACTGCAGTGTTAGGCAAAGGTGTACCAAGTCTTGACAATAATAACATCAAATTTTGTAAAATTTTTATTTCTTCATTGTTTGTTTATCCTTCTATCCTTCTGATTACAAAACATAAATCCTATAATTTATCAAATCAAGTTTCCGCAAAGTTACCAATTACGTATTGAGGTCATCTTTTGGAATTCACCAATAAAGCTTAAGAAAAATAATGTCCATGCAAATAATTCAGTAACGACCATAATTTCATTGACGGGTCAAACGGTCAAAGGGCGCACGACATCACAGTCGGAACAGGTGAAAATAGAAAGTACTTTTATATCGGTATTTTAACCCTCATATGATGTTCCCCGTTCCTTCCTAAAACAAAGGTTTTATCACCCTCCCCTTCCGATGAGCAGGTAATTAAACAGCCCACTAACAGGAAAGTCATCCTACGCGCTGTTTAGTCATGATTTTGTTTGAGTGTTTTAAGGCTACCACAGTAATTTCACAGTAATTTCATGGCTAATTGTATAACTCTTTATTTCGCTGATTAAGCCTTAAATTTCATATCATGATTTTATTTGGAGGTTTTCCAAAGGAGAGCCATAATCGTGGCTAAATCAAAGTGATAGATATATTGAAATTATTTAGATAATATTATTGTCATAAATAAATGATTGTATTATAATGATGATATTTCTTCTGCTGGTTGCAAAAAAGAGAGAGAGGCTGCAGGCATAGGAAGATATATTAGAGAGAGAGAGAGAGAGAGAGAGAGAGAGAGAGAGAGAGAAGAGAGAGAGAGAGAAGATATATTAGAGAGAGAGAGAGAGAGAGAGAGAGAGAGAAGAGAAGATATATTAGAGAGAGAGAGAGAGAGAGAGAAGATATATTAGAGAGAGAGAGAGAGAAGAGAGGGAAGAGAGAGGAGAGAGAGAGGGAGAGAGAGGGAAGAGAGAGAGAGAAGAGAGAGAGAGGGGAGAGAGAGAGGGGAGAGAGAGAGAGAGAGAGGGAAAGAGAGAGAGAAAGAGAAAGAGGGAAGAAGATAATACTTGGTCACACTGCTTTCTCTCCATTCAGAATATATTCTTTGAGAATGCAAAATGACATTCAAACATCTGAAATAAATCACAAATTGATACAAATCGTTTAAAATGTGGGTTCTATATATTCTAAACTTTTCTCACCACATGTACCCCATCCCGATAGCAACAATAAATATTGCTTCCTTCACATTTTTCTATCTATTGCGGTTAATATTCAATTCAATTCAATTCAAATTTATTCAACCATAAAAAGCAAAATAACATATTACAAAGAAATAAACAAATTAATTACATGACATTTTACATAGGTGCGTAATATGGTTTGGACCAAGGTGAAGCAATGTGCTTATAAGTCATGGCCCAATATAAAAAAATACATTTCATTACAGAACAAAACTGAAACAAATGCAGAAAACAGCTTAACCTAACGCGTAGACACACACACACACACACACACACACACACACACACACACACACACACAAAATCATACAACCCTACCATTCATTTTTTAAGCCCTCTATTAAATAATTACGACATCGTCCGTCGACTCAACCCTCTTACTGCAAAAACGCTCCACATCCCTGGGAATCATGTCAGGAAATCGTTCACTGCCTACATTAATACAAAATATGCTACAATAAATTTTGCACCGAAGTTGCAACCTCCGTCCAAAGCCAGTCGATTTCTTTACAGATTCTTTGTTTGTTTGTTTCATTTCTCCATTTTCTTTTCCGTTTGGAACTATTAAAGCCTTTTCTTGTTTATCATTTCAGATAAATATGTCTCAATTTTCAAATAGGATAATCAATATATTAGTTCGAGAACTATGCCGCATTCCAGGTTTATCAGTTTATGAATGTTTTTGTTCTCATCGCTGCAAGATTGTAAATAGAAAACAGGTGATATCATAGAGCGTAATCATGTTAACTCGGAAAAAATGTTTGTTTTTATTATTTTGAATAGCAGCTGTTGTGAAAAGCACACGCCGTAATATTGAAAAAAATTGAAATATAAATTGAGTGATGAAGGTAGACAAACCATGCAGGTAACTCGGCCTTTATAATTGCATGGCCAACTGGCAACTAGGACGACCACCTCTTGAAACGAATGGGACAAATTTGTCTATGTATTATACTTCCTTTTAAAAAAAAAAACGGTCGAGCATTTTCAACTATTTATCGCAATAATCATGATTATTGTTTTTAATATTAACTTCTTAATCATCACTGAAATATTTTTGAAATTTTGATGATAACAGTTGTGTTTTCTTTCCAGGCACATTCAAACAAACCATCTCAAGGTGCATGAAAGTGAACCATGCACAAATTTACAAGACTTTTTCAGAACATGGGGTTCAGCGAATCATGGTATGGTGAGCTGAGAGAGTATCATCAGAATGAGTTAATTTGCACTTTACTAGTGATATAAATTTCATAATCACCACTGGAATATCTTCGAAATTATTGTTGATCAAAGTTGGGTTTCCTTTTCATACACCTTTAAAAAATGAAAGTACAAGTGCCCTTGATCTAGGAGTGTCGTATTCAAAATCCAAAATGGTGCTAATATTGTGTTAAATTTGTTGTTCAAAATATACACCCTAATTTCTAAGTTGGTACTGAACTATCTACATAATATATATAAGAACAAAATTTAGCCACTGACTCTATCTTTTCCTTTAATTTGGAATCCCTTTCCAATTTAGAGGTAATAGGAAGGAAGCTGAATAAGAAACAGAAAAATCCCAGTAAATACCTCCTTCGATTGTTCTTTAGGGAATTTCTCTGGAAATTTATATACTCAACCTGATGAAATGCCTTAGGGTTGGAACCCCATTGACAAGTCAAGTGAATCAGGCGATGATTTCATATTTAACGAATGATTTCAATAATCATGCCGTGTTTTTTTTTTATAGGTCGTTATCTTGAGCGGAGACTAAATGTGTGCAAAAAGTTGGCGTCTTATTTTGTTTGGGAAATCTCTCATGATTAATTCAATTTCATGTTAAAGAATTAACATCACAAAATACACAATTTTGATCAATCAAATTAATTTATCCACATTATTGTCTTTTATTTATTTATTATATATATAAGAACTCCTTTTTTTTCTTTAAAAAAAGAAATGAGGGAAAGAAGGGAAATACAAGGAATGCAACAGATATTTAAAGAGAGACAAAGGGAGAGTTGGGAGAAGTGGTGAGAGAGAGAGAGAGAGAAAAGAAGAGGAGAGAGAGAGAGAGGAAGAGAGAGAGGAGAGAGATAAGAGACGAGAGAAGAGAGAGAAGTGAGAGAGAGCTTATAGGGAGGGGTGACCAAAAGGTAATGTTTCTCTTCTATATAGAAAGAGTTTGGAACGCGTAATGTAAGTGACATATATGACATAGTCTCAAATGCTAATGAATTATCCCCTCAATTTCTTCTTCTTTCTTTCTTTTCTTCTTTTTGTCTTTTTGAAATATTTTAATTTTATCATCTGTAACAGAAATTAACCATGTTGTGAACTCGTTTTGTTTCCATGGACTCGATCAGAACACTCAAAATGGACATACGGTTGTAAAGTTCCGCTTAGTTTGAATCAGGATGTTCAGCAATCGTTAACGAGTTGATTTCGTTGGATAAATTAGTGTAGAACAAATCATAGGCCAAATATTCATTAATCGCCCCTCAACACGATCCGACGCGTCCCAAACTGAGGTTGGCTTAAATTTAAAATACACCGTAGTCACAGCGCGGGAGCGCGTCAAGTCCAAAACTTGGCAAAGAAACTTTTCTATTAACATCGTCAGGCATCGGTTACTGCACTACTGGGACAATTTGTTTCTCTTTTGGAACTTGTAATAATGTACATTTGGTTTTCGAGAGGAAAGTGTCTTTTCCTAGTTCTGGAAGAAATAATCGGAATAAAATCAGTCTGGTATTGAAGCTATTGATATGTTTAAGGGTTTCTGAAGTTCTCCGGTATGTTCTACGGAGTCAGGACTCGGAAGAGGGGTGGAGCGTTAGAAATCAAGGGCCCTTTTGGAACACTTTTGAAACCTCGCTCACGGGTGTTGGATTTGAGAAAAATGTGATTATTCAAAGTTTTGTTGTTATGTTTTGGAACCATTCTACTTGTTTCTATGTGTTGGTAAGTTTAATTTCTGTTAATGCATAATGTGGCGAAATGCATACTAAAGTATTCTTTTAAAAAAAAAAAAATCTATGATTAATATTGTATTCTAATGAAAGCTTATTATGCCTATGGTGGATATAATTATGGACATGTTTGAAAACTGTAACTAGTATGATAAAGAAATAGATTTGTTTGTGTATACATACTGTTTCTCAGAATAAACAGAGAATAATCGCATACTCTTCGCCCCAATGCACTCCATAAAACAACACAAACATACTGCATAATATTTAAAAAGTATGTGATAAAATAGCCAGAAGAATTTAAGTTTGAAAAGTACAACATATACGATAACTCTTCTTTATTATATAGTAACTACACGGTATTAACATCGTGTAATTCATTATTGTACTCGAATTTCCATGTGTAATTCATTAATACACAAGGGGTGACCTATAGCCTATTAAAAATCTGGTAAAATGCCATTAACGAACTTTGTTTGTCGGAACCTTCACAAACGCAACCATTGACTATATATATCCTATTCACTGCAACTCATAAAATGAGATTTATTGCAAAGCAAAATAAATGTTTTTTATCTCCATTTAAGGACTTTATTCAGTAAAAGATTAAGATAGTGATTAATCCGATAAAATTGGATGTCTTGTTATAGTGTTCACGATTATACCATTATCTATGATGGCTATAGGAAAACAAAGAATAACATGGATCGAATATGATTATGAAAAAGACCTTAACAATAGTGACCGATCTGGCTTGTTAAACTTGTCACACTTTACGGTCTGTTTAATGAGTTCTAGCTGAACACTATTAGAAGTAATATCAAAATTGTTATTTGTTATTATATTTTGGCATGTAAGGTAAATTAATCAAAAAGGGGCTTATTTATATCAAGAGAAAAGGATAAATATATATCCGAACGTGAAGGTGGAGAGATGGATTAACGAAGGGGAGAGATGGATTAATTATAATTAATGTTAACAACTGAACATAAAAGATACGCCAATAATATATTTAATACTTCTTTTTTCTTATGGCTTTATCTTTCTACTATATTTTGTGGCATTTTTCATTGTTCAACTTTTATCAGATGAATCGCAATAATAAATGACGCCTTTCAAACTAAATATACACAGGAACTCATTAGCAAAACAAGTTTTATAAACAAAAAGCAATTCATAGTCTTGCCACTTTGTAGTTCATTGTCTTTTGCAGGTCAAAAAGGTATTCTATATGTCCTATTATATACTGGTATTCCTTGTGGCCACATCAGTATGTGATTTTAATAAAGTTTTTTTTCTACCGAGTAAAGTGTGCATCACATGTCCTCAAAATCATTCGCGAAGTTAATATGGTGTCACTGTAACAGCATAATGCATGCATGGTCGTCATTGCCGCTCATTTTGTTTCGCCCATATTTTGAAGAAGAATGAACACAGTCATGATCTATCATGTACACTTGCCAAAAACGCAGTTAAACTCTTTATGTATCACGTCCATCGGTTGACTCGCATGGACATATTCATTTTTTATCAATTACGTTAAAAAACGACTTATAACACTCAAGGAGAAAAACCGCACAATTACATACAGTATAACGATATAAATAATTAAACATGATTAACATAGTCCATTTATTATTATTATTATTTCTTTTCTTCTTTCTTT
Organism: Paracentrotus lividus; assembly: GCA_940671915.1. Classification (NCBI taxonomy): domain Eukaryota; kingdom Metazoa; phylum Echinodermata; class Echinoidea; order Camarodonta; family Echinidae; genus Paracentrotus; species Paracentrotus lividus. Next base: position 11,078,654 of record CALNVZ010003433.1, read on the forward strand.
TTTTTTTTCTTTTTTTTTTTTTTTTTTTTAATGGTGAGGGATGTTTAGTGAAGTGGCGCGACGGTGATGGGATGATTATGTCAACCCATCAAAAAGAACTTTGTTGTTCAAATTATGGCATTCCATTTTTCTAGCCAAATTCTATGTGTTACTACTAGTACGTAGGGCCTAACTAGCGCTTGCACTGACCCCCCCCCCTCAAACGAGAAAGTTTTCTACGCCATTAAAACAGGAGGTGCTACAAATTTATTATACATCGGATGCAACAACAACCTGTTCCTTATAGGTTTAGAAAGTCAATAAAATTGACAGTAAGTCTGAAGGAAGCAATTTATAATCAGACGTTGACAGCAATGCCAGCTGCAGGTTAAACATACCTAGGAAGATGGTCTTGGCTTGGGTCTTTGGAGATATGATATGGATATTTTTTTCGCTTTCTCTGGCCGTCAAATTTCTTAGTAACGTCTGAAATGGTGTTTTCACATCATAAATTTTATTTTTTCATGATGTTTATTCAATTTTGTTTTGTGTTGACCAATGGCGTCAGTCTGTGATGGGTGGGGGTGGGAATGCCGAGCTGAAAGCGAAGGGTCGATTATTGTTATAATAACGCCTTCATCTGTAAAATGTAAAATCAATATGATCACATTTTATGTCAACACGATTTACGCCCTTTCGGGTGGGGTGTATTCCCCTTCCTTTAACCACATTATGAGTTGGGAAAAAGTTGATCTGATGTCCCTAAAACTAATTATTTAAAAGAAATAGAAATATTAATGTTCATGTGCGGAGAATTTCTTTCTCCAAACCCCACAGCCCCCCCCCCTCCATTAACGCCCATGGTGCATGGGCCGCGGGAGCCGGGAACTGGGAGGTGCTACCTCCCTCTTTTTTTTCAGGCAAACGTTATACAAAAATCGCAGGAAATGCAGCAAATCTTTGATTTCGCTTGTTTCAGCCCTCCCCCCATCTCAAATAAACCCCTTCCTGATTAACACAGGAAAAAAAGTAAGTTTAGTGCTCACCCATAACTGCCCATTTAAGTTTAATTGATGTTCCCAGTAGAGATTGCGACGGAATACCCAATCACCAACTATTCCCTCGCGTTGTGCTAGGCTGATTTGCTCAGTATAAAGAGTAAAAGAGTTTTCGCCTCCTGACAGACTTGCAACAAATTGATGCGGAAAGAGATCCCCTGTGATTAATAAGTCAATGTCATCGATTCATTTAACTTTTTTTAGTAACCAAGATGTTTAATCCTTCTCTGTGAGTTTCATAACTGTTTATGTGATAAAACCCCCACCCCCCCCCTCCACTCAGGCCGGTCAACCATACACATTAAAAATTATTGCCTCCTTTTCCTCTGATTTCTTGGGGGAAATTCTCGAGAAATCATTGATATATGGATCCTTAGCATTTTTTCCTCCGACCTTATTTTTGTTTAGCGGTTAGTTTTTAATTCTTGAGTGAAAAATCCTGGAAGGTGGTCGGACAATATGGTTCATATTTAAAAAAAAAAAAAAAAAAAAAAATATAAACCTATGAAAAGGGTAGGGTAATTTTGCTGGCTCCCCCTCCAATAAAACCTGCCAATATGAATTATTTTTGATTGCAGTTTCCCTCCTCCAAAGCTCTGTTAATAGGGGAGGGATGGGTGTAATTTTTACATAGCTTCCTTCCCAAACCCTGTTAGGGGATCCCTAAAGATTCGTGAACGAGCATACGTGATTATGTATTGGTTGACCGTCTCGAGTGGGCGGCGTGGGGGGAGGGTGATTTTGGGTTAAACCATAAAGGATACGCTAACCTGTTACACTGTTATTTTACCTGGTGCATGCTTTATGTTAAGTGTAGAACTTTATAGGGTACATGCACTGTAGGTAATTATGGGCCACCTGGAAGCAAGCTTATAGTTCATTTTGATTCATACTAGCGTTGCACAGGGAATTTTGTATGGTAAGTGGGTGCAAATGTGCATGAATGATTTGCTCTGGACACAGCATAAAATTAGTGCATCGGTATATTATGGGAAATCCCAATAATGGTGAAATAATTCGGTACTCAGATATTTGATTGAGCATCAATCTCTTTCTACTATTTTTTGTATATTCACAGTATATAATTGTGAATAACATATACTTATTGTATGCCTTATGACTTTGATCGTACTATGAAAATAATTTAAATTAATAATTAAAAAAAGAATAATATAAAAAATAACATAAATCATATAAAAATATATATGTCACAATATTTTACCTGAAAGGCTCTTATAATTTCAATATGAATATCTTAAAGTTAATCGATTTTCAAACATTTTAAAGTATAAATCGCAGACATGTTAGATGTCATTAGTAGTTTTTAAAGACACTACATTTAAATACATGTGCCCATATTACGCTGCAATGTCCAGGTAAATATGGGCCAACTTTTTGGTTATGACGTCAACATTTGAATATTGCAGACAGGGTGGTGGATGGTGTAATGTTTTCTTCACAATTAAAAGTTTTACGCAGTGTTATTGATTCATAAAACCAAGATTAGTACTGTGTTGTGTCATTTTTGTCAATATTTATGCAGAATGTAGGCAAATGAGCTGTATGGGGCCCTATACTCTGCATGTGTACCCTCAATACTCTTAATTGCTTCGCACAAACGTGATCTTATACCATAGTTTGAAGTTTTATCGTATATGATGTGGGCGCGAGAAATAGTCCAAATCGTTATTCTTTTAGTTTGGTTTTATGTTCCTTTCTCGTTTGTTATTGTATAATCATGCTTTCTTGATGTGCTTTCGTATGAAGCGAAATCGTTATTCTTTGATATGAAAGTGTCGGCAGAGGTTAACATGATGTTTATTTCAATTATAGCGATAAGAATGACACTGTACCACTAGTTGTCAAAGTTTCACTTCAGTGTATGACATTTAAGAACCAATGCCTTTGAATATGACAGGCATTCTATCGCTCTGTATATGTACATGCGATCCATTCCAGCATATACTCTGTTCACACGCTATACAGTTATTTATTTATGCTTGTGACTCAATTCTGTTATGGGGTTCCGGTCTATCTTTTCGTTAACATCCATATTTTCAATTTCTTGCCTCCTCTTTTAATTTTTGACGAGCTTTTACATCAAAGTCTCAAAACTCTAACATTTCAATATGACAGAATGATGCTTTCAAAATTAGTTGTTTTTTTTTTTCTGTGTCGCACTGTATATCAAAGCCATACTGATTGAATCTATCTTGCAACAATAGACGTTACAGTGTCTCACAAGCCAAAGAGTACATGTGCGGTTACCATTGGAAACTTTTATTCAAAGTTATTGAAGAAGATAGAAAGCGAGGGTTTGCAGATATTTTGAAAATAGTGCCATTTTATGCTCGTAGTCCATTGACAACACTTATTCACCCGTGACTAGGGGAGACTGGGGACAATTGTAACACTTTATTCCAAATTTGACTTATTAACTTTATTATAACTAAATACTTGCTTAAAACCAAGTAAAACGAAATTTGGATATCTTAGCTCGACATACGAATAGGTTTGGGTTAAGTAAAACTATTTATTTTGAAGCCATTATCATTTCAAAACACGAGGTCGAGTGTTACAATTGCCCCTAAACCAGGGGCAATTGTAACACGCTATGGGGGCAATTGTAACACATGAAATTGTAACATTTTGCTTTTCTTTATCAAAGTTATGCACTTGACAGATCCAAGATTTAAACAACATTAACCACATAAGCTAATTATTATAAAACATGACAATGCTTGACTCAAGTTACATTATATTTTCCACTTGTTATATACATGGCATGGGATTATTGCAGAAGTTTACGTGCTCTGTACGGGCGATGACAGCGCGCTGAATTGTCCCGGGGCTAGGTACGGGGCAAAAGTATTTCCTAAACGGCATTGTTACTATTGCCCCTGTGGTGGGCGACCATATTTGGAGAGATTTTTTTTCTATCTTAGCTGAGGTATTAATCTTTGAAACTTTGGCAAAATATGGCCTAAGAACATAATTTCTAAATATATAAAAATGACAGCCGTAGCTCATCCACATATTTGTCCAGAAGAAAAACAATGGGTAATGTGAAATATTACTTTCCTACTCAAAAAACGATTTTTCTGCTGTAGAAAGTTCCACGAACCGTTAAATCTGCCAATACTCAAACAGCATGTGGAGCGATGAAATGCGCATGCTCTGTACAAATTTCAAGTTTGTAGCGTGTTTCTGCTATAGGGATGGGAGCCCCTATTACAATTGCCCCGTGTTACAATTGTCCCCGGTCTCCCCCACACCTCTCAGTCACCCACGCGTAACCCATAAATATTGCTTCCTTTTCACTATCTATCTATTGCGGTCGTATTTACACGTTTGTGTCATAATAGCAGGTGAATAAACGAATACAATTGAAGAAATCAAAACGCAAATGTGTGATTTGACATGATTCAATTATTTATAAAGAAAACAATTTTGTAACAAAAGCTGATTGTATCCTTGACTTGAAAACCTATTCACCAATCGCTGTTGGACTTCAGGCACTGACAGTTTCAAAGCATAATACAGAGAGGAACTTACATGGCTTCGACGCAACAGATGTGGAGAGGGGTGTAAACATATCGTTATTTGACTGGACAACTATTCTTATCTTAATAGATGGCCAATATTAAATTATATTCAAATATTACATTTTTTTTCTCTCCGAAAAATTCGAAATTCCAAAATGGTTATGATGATGATTTCATTGAGAAAAAAAAAAACCTGTTTACTAAGTTAATCTAAATTTGTGGGTGTTACTTTTCAATTAAGTTTATATTAATCATCAAGATAAACAAATAATTGATAAATGCCATTGAATGGATTATGATGCACAAAAATGGAAAGTTGTTCAATAAAACAATCAAAGAAGGCCTGGGTGTACTAGAATTTGGCATGCGGTGATCACAATCTTGTAGCTTGCGTTACATGACTGTTAGGCGCGGATCCAGGAATAGCGGCTCTCTTTTTTAGTTTGACCATGGGCCGATAAATTCAATTGTGTGACGGAAGGCTGGATCCGCTACTGCATGTAGCCGTCGTGAATGATTATTAATGAATTTTGTGAAAAATGAAGTGGAATCAAGTACAATAATTGTTGCTGCGTCTAACAAGCTTCTGACAAGCTTTCAAGTTGTCAAGAAAAACCTCTGTTTGAAGCACGCGTACAACTCAAATACATACTAGACAGGTCTATTCCAAGCTGATCAAGGTGAAGGAAATAGCTCGGGAAACCCCTTTGGAGAGTGAGTCATGACATTCGAATCCAGACCTTTCTTATTCACCCTTGACTACACCTCTCAGTCACCCACGCGTAACCCGGTATACAACTTTAATAGTCTTTACAAGGAGACGCGATTTGGTATGAGTTCAATAGACCAGTTTATTACGTTATGATGGTTTATGCATAAAAAACAAACAAACAAAGGCTGGTCTAATTGGCAACCCAAAAGCTTACCAAATGCTTGCCAGACATATCTACAACTGATGTGTGCAAACTAGATAATTTTAAGACGCCCGCCCCCCCCCGTCCGTCGACTCAACCCTCTTACTTTCAAAAACGCTCCACATCCCTGGGAATCATGTCAGGAAAATCGTTCACGTCGCTACATAATACAATATATGCTACAATAAATTTGCACCGAAGTTTGCAACCTCCGTCCAAAGCCAGTCGATTTCTTTACAGACTTCTTTGTTTGTTTGTTTTCATTTCTCCATTTTCTTTTCCGTTTGGAACTATTTAACCCTTTTCTTGTTTATCATTTCAGATAAATATGTCTCAATTTTCAAATAGGATAATCAAATATATTAGTTCGAGAACTATGCCCGCATTCCAGGTTTATCAGTTTATGAAATGTTTTTGTTCTCATCGCTGGCAAGATTGTAAATAGAAAACAGGTGATATCATAGAGCGTAATCATGTTAACTCGGGAAAATAGTTTGTTTTATTATTTGAATAGCAGCTGTTGTGAAAAGCCCACGCTCGTAATATTGAAAAAAATTGAAATATAAATTGAGTGATGAAGGTAGACAAAACCATGCAGGTAACTCGGCCTTTATAATTGCATGGCCAACTGGCAACTAGGACGACCACCTCTTGAAAACGAATGGGACAAATTTGTCTATGTATTATACTTCCTTTAAAAAAAAAAACGGTCGAGCATTTTCAAACTTATTTATCGCAATAATCATGATTATTGTTTTTAATATTAACTTCTTAATCATCACTGAAATATTTTTGAAATTATTGATGATAACAGTTGTGTTTTCTTTCCAGGCACATTCAAACAAACCATCTCAAGGTGCATGAAAGTGAACCATGCACAAATTTACAAGACTTTTTCAGAACAATGGGGTTCAGCGAATCATGGTATGGGTGAGCTGAGAGAGGTATCATCAGAATGGTAATGAGTTGCACTTTACAGTGATATAAATTTCATAATCACCACTGGAATATCTTCGAAATTATTGTTGATCAAAGTTGGGTTTCCTTTTCATACACCTTTAAAAAATGAAAGTACAAGTGCCCTTTGATCTAGGATGTCGTATTCAAATCCAAATGGTGCTAATATTGTTAAATTTGTTGTTCAAAATTACACCCTAATTTCTAAGTTGGTACTGAACTATCTACATAATATATATAAGAACAAATTTTAGCCACTGACTCTATCTGTTTCCTTTAATTTGGAATCCCTTTCCAATTTAGAGGTAATAGGAAGGAAGCTGAATAAGAAACAGAAAATCCCAGTAATACCTCCTTCGATTGTTCTTAGGGAATTTCTCTGGAAATTTTATGACTCAACCTGATGAAATGCTTTAGGGTTGGAACCCCATTGACAAGTCAAGTGAAGTCAGGCGATGATTTCATATTTAACGAATGATTTCAATAATCATGCCGTGTTTTTTTTTTATAGGTCGTTGATCTTGAGCGGGAGACTAAATGTGTGCAAAAAGTTGGCGTCTTATTTTGTTTGGGGAAATCTCTCATGATTAATTCAATTTCATGTTAAAGAAATTAACATCACAAAATACACAATTTTGATCAATCAAATTAATTTATCCACATTATTGTCTTTTATTTATTTATTATATATATAAGAAACTCCTTTTTTTTTCTTAAAAAAAAGAAATGAGGGAAAGAAGGGAAAATACAGAGAATGCAACAGATATTTAAAGAGAGACAAAGAGAGAGTTGGGAGAAGTGGTGAGAGAGAGAGAGAGAGAAAGAGAGAGAGAGAGAGAGAGAGAGAGAGAGAGAGAGAGAGAAAGAGAGAGAGAGAGAGAGAGAGTGAGAGAGAGCTATAGGGGAGGGGTGACCAAAAGGTAAATGTTTCTCTTCAATATAGAAAGAGTTTGGAACGCGTAATGTAAGTGACATATATGACATAGTCTCAAATGCTAATGAATTATCCCCTCAATTTCTTTCTTTCTTTCTTTCTTTCTTCTTTTTGTCTTTTTGAAATATTTTAATTTATCATCTGTAACAGAAATTAACCATGTTGTGAACTCGTTTTGTTTCCATGGACTCGATCAGAACACTCAAAATGACTACCGGTGTAAATTTCCGCTTAGTTTGAATCAGGATGTTCAGCAATCGTTAACGAGTTGATTTCGTTGGATAAATTAGTGTAGAACAAATCATAGGCCAAATATTCATTAATCCGCCCTCAACACATCCCGACGTCCCAAACTGAGGTTGGCTTAAATTTATAAATACACCGAGTCACAGCGCGGGAGCGGTCAAGTCCCCAAAACTTGGCAAAGAAAACTTTTCTTTTAACATCGTCAGGCATACGGTTACTGCACTACTGGGACAATTTTGTTTCTCTTTTGGAATGTGTAATAATCTACATTTGGTTTTCGAGAGGAAAGTGTGCTTTTCCTAGTTCTGGAAGAAAATAATCGGAATAAAATCAGTCGGTATTGAGCTATTGATATGTTTAAGGGTTGCTGAAGTTCTCCGGTTGTTCTACGGAGTCAGGACTCGGAAGAGGGGTGGAGCGTTAGAAATCCAAGGGCCCTTTTGGAACACTTTTGAAACCTCGCTCACGGTGTTGGATTTGAGAAAAATGGAATTATTCAAAGTTTTGTTGTTATGTTTTGGAACCATTCTACTTGTTTCTATGTTGGTAAGTTTAATTTCTGTTAATGCATAATGTGCGAAATGCATACTAAAGTATTCTTTAAAAAAAAAAAAAATCTATGATTAATATTGTATTCTAATGAAAGCTTATTATGCTATGGTGGATATAATTATGGACATGTTTTGAAAACTGTAACTAGTATGATAAAGAAATAGATTTGTTTGTGATTACATACTGTTTCTCAGAATAAACAGAGAATAATCGCATACTCTTCGCCCCAATGCACTCCATAAAACAAACACAAACATACTTGCATAATATTTAAAAAGTATGTGATAAAATAGCAGAAGAAATTTAAGTTTGAAAAGTACAACATATACGATATACTCTTCCTTATATATAGTAACTACACGGTATATAACATCGTGTAATTCATTATTGTACTCGGAATTTCCATGTGTAATTCATTAATACACAAGGGGTGACCTATAGCCTATTAAAAATCTGGTAAAATGCCATTTAACGAACTTTGTTTGTCGGGAACCTTCAAAACGCAACCATTGACTATAATATCCTATTCACTGCAACTCATAAAATGAGATTTATTGCAAAGCAAAATAAATGTTTTTATCTCCATTTAAGGACTTTATTCAGTAAAAGATTAAGATAGTATTAATCCGATAAAATTGGATGTCTTGTTATAGTGTTCACGATTATACCATTATCTATGATGGCTATAGGAAAACAAAGAATAACATGGATCGAATGATTATGAAAAAGACCTTAACAATAGTGACCAGATCTGGCTTGTTAAACTTGTCACACTTTACGGTCTGTTTAATGAGTTCAGCTGAACACTATTAGAAGTAATATCAAAATTGTTATTTGTTATATATTGGCATGTAAGGTAAATAATCAAAAAGGGGCTTATTTATAATCAAGAGAAAAGGATAAATAATATATCCGAACGTGAAGGGGAGAGATGGATTAACGAAGGGGAGAGATGGATTAATTATAATTAATGTTAACAACTGAACATAAAAGTACGCCAATAATATATTTAATACTTCTTTTTTCTTATGGCTTTATCTTTCTACTATATTTTGTGCATTTTTCATTGTTCAACTTTATCAGATGAATCGCAATATAATGACGCCTTTCAAAACTAAATATACACAGGAACTCATTAGCAAAACAAGTTTAAAACAAAAAAGGCAATCTATAGTTCTTGCACTTTGTAGTTCATTGTCTTTTGCAGGTCAAAAGGTATTCATTATGTCCATTATATACTGGTATTCCTTGTGGCTCACATCAGTATGTGATTTTAACAAAGTTTTTTTTTCTACCGAGTAAAGTTCATCATGTCCTCAAAATCATTCGCGAAGTTAATATGTGTCACTGATACAGCATAATGCATGCATGGCGTCATTGCCGCGTCATTGTGTTTCGCCCCATATTTTGGAAGAAGATGAACACAGTCATGATCTATCATGTACACTGCAAAAACGCAGTAAATCTTTAGTATCACGTCCATGTTGACTGCATGGACATAATTCATTTTATCAATTACGTTAAAAAACGACTCATAACACTCAAGGAGAAAAACCGCACAATTACATACAGTATACGAAATAAAATAATTAACATGATTAACATAGTCCATTTATTATTATTATTATTTCTTTTCTTCTCTTTTTTTTTTTCTTTTTCTTTTTTTTTTTTTTTAATGGGGAGGGTTGTTTAGAGTGGGGGTGATGGATGATTATGTCAACCCATCAAAAGAACTTTGTTGTCAAATTATGGCATTCCATTTTCTAGCCAATTTCTATGTGTACTACTAGTACTGTAGGCCTAACTAGCGCTTGCACTGACCCCCCCCCCTCAAACGAGAAAGTTTTCTACGCCATTAAAACAGGAGGTGCTACAAATTTATTATACATCGGATGCCAACAACAACCTGTTCCTTTATAGGTTTAGAAAGTCAAATAAAATTGACAGTAAGTCTGAAGGAAGCATTTATAATCAAGCGTTGACAGCAATGCCAGCTGCAGGTTAAACATACCTAGGAAGATGGATCTTGGCTTTGGGGTCTTTGGAATATTGATATGGATATTTTTTTTCGCTTTCTCTGGCCGTCAAATTTCAGTAACGCTGAAATGGGTTTTCACATCATAAATTTTATGTTGGTCATGATGTTTATTCAATTTTGTTTGTGTAACCAATGGCGTCAGTCTGTATGGGGGGGGGGGGGAATGCCGAGCTGAAAAGCGAAGGGTCGATGTAGTTATAATATAAACGGGCCTTCATCTGTAAAATGTAAAATAGATGATCACATATATGTCCACGATTTCCCCTTCTTAGGGTGGGGTGTATCCCCTCCTTTCAACCACATTATGAGTGGGAAATTTGATCTGATGTCCCCTAAAAATTATTAAAAGAAGAAATGATAATGTTCATGGCCGGAGAAGTTTCTCCAACCCCACAGCCCCCCCCCTCCATTAACGCCCATGGCAGGGGCCGCGGAGCCGGGAGCTGGGGGCTACCTCCCTCTTTTTTTCAGCAAACGTGTACAAAAACGAGAAAATGACCATAGATCGTTGATTTTCAGCTTGTTCAGCCCCTCCCCTCCTCAAAAACGCTCCGATAACAAGGAAAAAAAGAAGTTTAGTGTCACCATAACGCCATAGTATTATTCCCAGGTAAGAGATGCGACGGGAATCAATCACCAACTATTCCCTCGTCAGTGCTAGCTGATTTGCTCAGGTATAAAGAGATAAAGAGTTTTCGCCTCCTGACAGACTTCGCAACAAATGATGCGGAGAAGAGATCCCCGGTGATTAATAAGGTCAAGGGGTCATCGATTCATTAACTTTTTTTAGACCAAGATGTTTAATCCTTCTCTTGAGTTTCATAACTGTTTATGTGATAAAACCCCCACCCCCCCCCCTCCACTCAGGCGGTCAACCATACACATAAAAATTATGCTCCTTTCCCGATTTCTTGGGGGGAAATTCTCGAGAAATCATTGAAATATGGATCCTTTAGCATTTTTTCCTCCGACCTATTTTTGATTAGCGGTAGTTTTAAATTCTTTGAGGAAAATATCCTGGAAGGGGTCACGAATATGGTCAATATGGTTAAAAAAAAAAAAAAAAAAAAAAAAACCTATGAAAAGGGGGTAATTTTGCTGGCTCCCCCTCCAAAAACCTGCAATAGGGGAATTATTTTGATGCAGTTTCCCTTCCAAAAGCCTGTAATAGGGGGAGTGGGGTAATTTTTACATAGCTTTCCTTCCCAAACCCTGTGATAGGGGTATCCCTAAGAATCTGGAACGAGCATACGTGTATGTATGGTTGACCGCCTGAGTGGGCCGGGGGGGGGGGGGGGGGTAAAACCATAAAGGATACGCTAACCTTTACACTGTTATTTACCTGGCATGCTTTATGTTAAGTGTAGAACTTATAGGGTACATGCAGGTAATATGGGCCACCTGAAGCAAGCTTATAGTTTCATTTTGATCATACTAGCGTGCACAGGGGAATTTGTTGTAGTGAAGGGGTGCAATGTGGCATTGAATGATTGCCTGACACAGCAAAATTAGTGCAGGTAATATGGGACATCCAAAATGGTGGAAATAATTCTGGTACTCAGTATTGGGATGAGGCATCAATCTCTTTGCTACAATTTTTTTTGGTTATATTCACAGTATATAATTAATATAAATAACTTATTGTAGGCCTATATTGACTTGTATAATGAAAATAATATTTAAATAATATTAAAAAAAGAAATAATATAAAAAATACAAAACAATGAAATATATAGTCAAAGTATTTACTGAAAGGTCTTATAATTTCAAATGATATCTTAAAGTTAATGATTTTCAACATTTTAAGCAAATTCCAGACATGGTAGAGTCATTGTAGTTTTTAAAACATACATTAAATACATGTGCCCATATTACCTGCACATGCAGGTAATATGGGCACTTTGGTAATGACGTCAACATTTGAATATTGCAGACAGGGGGGATGGTGATAATTGTTTTTCTTCACAATAAAAGTTAGAGCAGTAGTTATTGATTCATATAAACAAAGATTAGACTGTGTGTCATTTTGCAATTTTATGCAAATTAGGCAAATGAGCTTAGGGGGCCCATATTACCTGCATGTACCCTAACTTAAATTGCTTTGCACAAACGATCTTTAACCATAGTTTGATATCTATATGATGGGCGCGAGAAATATCCAAATCGTATTCTTTAGTTTGGTTTTTATGCTCCTTCGGTGTTTGTATATAATCATGCTTGATGTCTTTCGATGAGCGAAATCGTATTCTTGATATGAAAGTTCGGCAGAGGTTAACAGTGGTTATTCAATTTAGGATAGAATGACACCTGTTGACCACAGTTGTCAAAGTTGTCACTTTCAGATGACATTAAGACCATGCCTTTGATATGACAGGCATTCATCGCCTGTGATATGACATGCATCCATTCCACATAACTTCTTCACACGCAACAGTTATTATTATGCGTGACTCAATTTTGTTTATGGGGGTTTCCGGTCATTTTCGTTACACCATATTTTCAATTTCTTTGCCTCCTCTTTTTAATTTTTGCGAGCTTTATTTTATTTTTTTAAAATTGTTGTTGTTGTCGTTGTTGTTATTTCTGGGTGTTGTTGTCCATTTTACCCACCTCACTCCTTCTTCTGACCTTCTTCTGACCTTCTTACAACCCTTTTCTCTATCTAATTCCCAATTCGTTAGAAATGTCTCTATTTTCATCGCCCCTTTACCCCCCCCCCCTCTCTCCCTCTCTCTCTCTCTCTCTTTCTCTCTCTCTCTCTCTCTCTCTCCCTCCCTCTTTCTCACACTGGTTGGTTGGTTGGTGTTTTAGTTATTGGCTATTTTCCGTCCACTCTTTCACTCTGTTTTTTTTTATCGTGAAGTAAAACAGGGTTCGTTTAGATTAGTCTGCAAGCACAGACTCAATTTGACACTTACACAAATAATTTCAGTCTATAGGGTGGAGATAGCCTCCAAACTCCCTGTCTGTATCAAATAATGTTGGAAGAAGCTATACCGAGTGAGTCAGAAAAAAACTTTACACCTAGAAAAATGTCAATAAAAACAAAACCAATTTATAAACCCCAAATTCTTATACATATTCTGAAAGAGTAACTCCTCCCGCATTTTTTGGTACCAATTTTGTGTGTTACATCTTTACGCTTGGATGAACGCAACGCATTGTTTGCGAAATGTCAATTTCGAATTGTGCCAGAATGGGAGTAAAATCAAAACAACAAAAAGCTATAAAAAAGCAACTTTATCCTGATTAAAATAGCATAACTTTTTAACGAAAATGTCTTCCGCTTAATAATTTGTCAGTGGTGTGGAAACAAGGAATAACATAACGAAAAAGAGAAAAACAATGAATAACAAAAGGAAAGATAGAAAACATAGAATAACATAAGGAAAAAAAAGAAAAAACAAGGAATAACATAAGGACAAAGAGAAAAACAATAAATAACATAAGGAAAAAGAGAAAAACAATGAATAACATAAGGAAAAAGAGAAAAACAATGAACAACATAAGGAAAAAGAGAAAAACAATGAATAACATAAGGAAAAAGAGAAAAACAATGAATAACATAAGGAAAAAGAGAGAAACAATGAATAACATAAGGAAAAAGAGAAAAACAATGAATAACATAAAGAAAGTGAGAAAAACAATAAATAACATAACCCTGCTGGAAAGAACACACTCATTCACAATGTGAAACACAGTGTGATCACACTGTGTTTCACATTGTGAAGTCTGCTCCACAATGTTAAATTGGGGCGTTTTCACATTGTGGCCACACTGTGAAATCAATTTCACACTGTGAGCTGGTATATTCACACTGTGAAATCAATTTTCACATTGTGAACAATGTGTAGTTTTCCACATTGTGGTGGTGTCCACACTGTGAAATCACGTTTTCACAGTGTGGATAGTGTTTTCACACAGTGTACACAGTGTGAACTATGTTTTCACACTGTGTTCACAATGTGAATGAGTGTGTTCTTTCCAGCAGGGAAGGAAAGAGAGAAAAACAATGAATAACATAAGGAAAAAGAGGAAACAAAACAAAACAATGAATAACATAATGAAAGATAGAAAAACAAGGAATAACATTTATAAGGAAAAAGAGAAAAAAAAAACCAAGGAATAACATAAGGAAAAAAGAAAAAAACAAGGAATAACATAAGGAAAAAGAGAAAAACAATGAATAACAAAAGGAAAGATAGAAAACATAGAATAACATATAAGGAAAGAGAGAAAAACAATGAAGAACAAGAAGAAATAGAATGAAATCATTAATATTCATGATCCAGCAAATAGTCTGGGGTTAAGGAATACCCAGTGTGAAAAGCATTGAATTTCTTAAACCCGGCTAAGCAAATAGTATGGGGTTAAAAAACACAGTCTGAAAGCAAAAAATGATAGTACGGGGTTAAGGATAGTATGGGGTTAAGGATAGTACGGGGTTAAGAAATAGCAGTCTGAAAAAGGTACAATAGGCATTCATTGCCTTTTTTGCAATCTTCATTAGTTGGCATGGAAACGTTGGCTTATTTCTAGTCTTGTCAATGAGTCATGCATTCCTTGGAATGAACTTTCAAATCACAGGGGCAATTTGTTAGCAAATTTTGAATCGACGCGACCTGATTTGTTTTGAATTATTGGACACACTTTGTCGACTTTGGAGGCAGACATAATTGTATAGGCCTGTACATCTTTGATATATATTGCAAGTAGATAATATGATGATAAACATGATTATTCAACAAGAAATATATGTGAAAATGGAAGACCTTTAGAAAAAAGTTGATAAACCAATCAAACACAAATGGAGGCATGATTTTCAATTTTTAAGATATTTTTCTTACAGTTTGCTCAGTACATAATTATAGGCATATCTTTATTTTTTTATCATATTTTGCCCCAAGTAACGATTATGTTGTGCAACATGAAAAGCTAGAATTTAATAATCCGTCCCTACATTATTTTCATTTGATAAACTTTATAGCTATGGCGAGGTCATTCCTAAATATCAAGAAAAAAATGATGCTTCGAACATTATTTTTTCATATTGTTCAAATAGGGAATCGTTAACCAAACAGTATTATAAGCTTGCCCAATTTTAATATTTAATCTTTTCAATCCACCAGGCGTTTTACATTAAACCCATTTTAGGGTTCAGAGCTTTAAAAGTAGAAATATAATGTTTTTTTTTTTGTTTTGTTTTGTTTTTGTTTTTTTACCTGTAAGGGTTTTCGGGTAGATTATGCGTGTATGCAGTATAATAACAGCAACATCTACAGAATGGAAATACAGGATTACCTGTTATGAACATAAGTTATCCGGTTGCTCCAGCTCCGGAAGCGACCTGTTGCGTTTATTGCAAACAATATTAAAAAAAAAAAAAGGATAAAAAGATCGAGGGCTGTAAAAACAAAAGCAGGCAGTATGGTAGCAAAAAAATCATTTCCTGGTTATTTTTGTTTGTTTAAGAAATCTCAAATAATTATGAATGATATTTTTTATTAGAGGCGTTTCGAAGACCCCTAATGCTAACATGCTAATCTGGCCTCCAATAGAAAGAATGAAAAGAAATAGGTCAAGGGGGGGGGGGGGCGGGAGACTTGAAAAAGGATGGTTGATGCTGAAAGCAGCGAGCGATTTTTGCTGGGAAATAATAAGGTGGGATTATAACAATCATCATTTATTTTGTTTTCTCCTTATCTCTCTCACATCCCCCTTCTCTCTCTCTCTCTCTCTCTCTCTCTCTCTCTCTCTCTCTCTCTCTCTCTCTCTATTTCTCCCTCTCTCTTTCTCTTTCTCTGTCACTGTCTCTATCTCCTTCTCTCTGTAGATGACATGTGTCGATGGCAAACAAAAGTCTAAGAAGATACATGCTCCGAGCTATGGTAAGGAGTATGAATTGTCTTATGCTTTTATTCTTTTTACATTGGTATCCCCGGAATTCTTTGTATCTACAGTTCACCTGAGTAATACAGCAGAAACCACTTTGATTCGTGATGAGAAAAAGAAAAAATACAACCAAAAAGGAATTCAGAATATGAAACAAAATCTTATGCTGCTTTTTGTAGAAATGTGAATTTCAATAATATTTTTGGAACCCTCTTAAATGATCTATGCATGTTAATCGATTTATCTCCCAGTATTCTATTCATTAATTTAAAAAAAATAAATAAAAAAAAAAAAAAAAAAAAAAAAAATTAGTAGGCCTATTTATTCATATAGGCCTACATGTTTTTCTCTTGAATGCATTATTATGAAGAAAAAAATGGAATTGTTTCTGTTTGAAAAATAATTTGAACCTATATACCTTGGGCTATACCTTATAATTAGTAATTGATGGCAAATCTATTTTCATCCTATTCAGCAAGCAAGGTCGATTTGGTAGCAGAGCCTGAAGAGGAGCATCACAGATTGCGTCGTGATTCGGATGACGATGATGACGAAGACACTGATGTTGATCCGGTGATTGCCGAGCTTGATCGTCTTCTTGCTCAGATCAGGATCCAGCAAGAGACCGTGCCTCTTGAGATGAGGGGGACCAACAGAGCAACAAACCGTAGGTCAAGGGTTGGGGTGAAGGGGCTCCTGAAGACTTAATTTGAGCCCCCCTTTGTTTCTAAACATTTTCGGGGCAAATTTCTTTGAGGATGAGCATCTTTTCCTTTGTTTTTATTTATTCATTATTAGGCCTACTCGATAGTCAGTAGCGGATCCACGATTAACAAATAGGGGTCGCTGGCCCAATAAGGTGATAGGGGTGCCGCCAAAATTGTTCTGATAGGCCTACCGTAGGAGGCCTATAGTCAGTGAGTGGTTTTCCTGGATCCGCGCGGACATGATATATGAGGACCTATTGTGATTTTACAATGAAATAAAAGTAAAAATAAATATATTCCAAATGATCAACCTAATAAGTTTTTTTTTTTTCTGCATTACAAAAAAAAAATGATTCCACCATTCAATCAGCGCGCCCGGGTCAATCGCCGGGAGTCGAGGTCCTTGAGGAGTGGAAGGGATCGAGGGGAATGGAGGCGGGGGGGGGGGGGGGGGGGGTTGCTGGGTGCGTTCAATTTATGGTGTGAAAATGGAGATGAGATGCTGCTCAACTGCCAAGAAACACTTACCGGTACAAACTGAGCTGAGCTGAGCTGAGGGGGTTTGATTTTTATTTCGCTACCGTTTTGTACTTTGACAGACCGAAAGGCAGGTATAGAATTTTTAAATACGTAAAATAAAACCTTTTTAAGAATTCAGAATAGCAAATTCTCCCGTGCAAAGGTGTGATTTTGTACTCTGTGCACGACAATCTACACACAGAATAGCACAGACACCCTTCCGTCTCTCCACCACCGCGCCGACCAGTTCGGCGACGTTGACTAGAGCATACCTATACCACCTGCTGTATGTAGCTAACCTTCGTTGCTTTCGCCGTGTCATTATATTGCACGTTTTTATTTTTTTAGTTAATTTAGACGATATATTTTTTTCTTATCTTATCCCAATAGGCCTACATACACTAATAATATTTTTGTACATAATGATAATGACATCTCTCCAAGTTTCTAATGTCAATTTCTTTTCTCCTTCCTCTGTAGAATACCCAGTGCGTCTTCAGGGTGGGGCAACTGATTTTGATGGCCGTGTTGAGATTCAATTTGAGAACAATTGGTACATGGTCTGTGATGATGGATGGGGTATCGATGAAGCCAATGTTGTCTGTAATCAACTTGGTTATGCGTAAGTATGATAACATAAACTAAAATGTACAGACAACCTTCACGATGTCAAATCTGTTGTTACTGCATTGAAGAAATGGCTTTGACTAAAAAAGTAAAACTTATGAAGAGTTCAATAGAATAGAATATAAAAAGAAGATGACCTGGAAAGGCCTTCTAATAGGTTATTAGTTTACTTAGTTAAAACTAATAACTTAGATAAGTTCGACTTAGGTAATGTTGACTGTAGAAATTGTTCGGCCCAGTTCATGAGTTGTATTTCATTTTAGAGACAGTTAATGCCTAGGAACAGGAAGAGAATAATGGCCAAATTAAAAAATGGAGAAACACAAATAATTTTTATGAATTAGAGAAGGTAGTGTAGTTTAATCTTGCATTCACAAGTACAAAAAATAAATTTCTATCTAGGCTCCACAACAAAAATGCAAACCATAGCCTAGACATGCATATCTTTGAGGATACATGGTCCCTTTGATATATTTGTTCATATTTTCAAGCTCTTTTACACAAATTCTGGATACTTTCTATTTTAGCGGCGCACTGTCAGCTGTACAGAGGGCAGCAGACGAGTATGGCTTCAATGATAATGGATTTGCCATGGACGATGTGCAATGCACTGGGATGGAGACGGAGCTTAGTCAATGTACCTTCCCAGAATGGGGCCTACACAACTGTGACAAAGGTGAAGAGGTTGCTGGGGTCAGATGTCGGCCTGAAAGGATAACCCCCAATAGAGGTAAAGAAAAGGGAACAAGGGCATATGGTTTGGGTCAGACATTTTAATAGCCCTTTGAACCCTGGATTATTTGCAGATTTCTGGAAATTCAAACTGTACAAAATTTATTCTCAAGGTTCCAAGAGGTATGCAAAATTTACCACGATGATAAAGGGTCACTAGATCTATATATGTAATTTGCAATAGCGCCATCTTTTGGCGAATGACATATGAAAAAGTTTTAGACGGAGAATCCTAATAAAAAATATTTCTTAAAGGGGAAGTTCACCCTGGAATTTTATTAGTTTTAAAAAATGCAGAATAATAAAAGAAAAATATGAATGAAAGTTTGAAGAAAATCGACCAAAAAATAGCAAAGTAAAGAATATTTAAAATTTTGATTCTGTGACGCCACGTGCGAGCAGCTCTCCCATGTGTTGTGTATGTAAATTCTTTGTCTTTTTTCATGCTTCTTGATAAAGGAATGGGTCAATTTGATAGAGGCATGTATATTAACATATGTTTGATGATGTATCGGCCGCACAGGTGAAATAATTGATTTTCTTCTGAAAAAATGACAATTTATGGAATTTACACTACCTAACACATAGGAGAACTGCTTGCACGTGACATCACAAAATGAAAACTTTAAATATTCATTACTTCGTTATTTTTTGGTCGATTTTCTCCAAACCTTCACTCGTATTTTTTTTTTTTTTTCTGCATTTTTTAATACCAAATTAAACCCAGGGTGAACTTTCCCTTTAAGTTTCTCAAGGGCACATGGGAGGGGGCATTTTAGGCAATTTAACTGTCTTTGGCTAAAGTGGCCTTTTGGGTTCAAAGGGAATCACTCTCCAAATAGTCACATGTAAAAGATACAAAAATAACCATCTCTCTGGGAAAAAAAACCCAAATCAGAAGCAGCAGCAACAAAAAGTTACAATGACAATTTGGTAGGAAACCCAAGATGTGCGTGCAATGACGGTATAAGATATAAAGTAGGAGAGGGAACTGGGTGATATTGAATTTTACTTGGAGTTTATTTCTATTTGATAGAGTAGGTGAAAAGGTCTACCCATAGTTGATTTTATGAATCATTATTTAGAGTTGATGTCAGTATATTTAATGCTTATACTCCAAACATACAGCCAACTTTGTTGATTGATTGATTGATAGTTCATTTGGATTACTTAGGACAGACAATTTGAAATAAATTTCATATATGGAACAGTTATGACAAAGTGAGAAGGAAGAGGCAAACATGCAGACAAAAAGTCATTGAGAAAAAGGGACCAAAGTTCTTCAAAATGAAAGCAGTCGGAAGATTAAAGGTTGCCCATGAACATCGTAATGTGACTGGAAAATTATAGAACACAAAAGATATACCGGTAGCTTATACTTAGATAGTTACATTAAGGGAAAGAGAGGGTGTCCAAATTCCACAGAGTCGGTAGAGGTATTGGAATTACGGAATGGTGATGCCGCAAATTATGAATGACATGTGCAAATCCCTCAACCAGAGTTGATTTCAAAAGACTGTAATTTTTCCAACACTGGTATGCAACAAAGCATACTATCCTAATAATGTCATGCAGTGGGAACATATACAATACTCTCATCATACGGATGCATTTGCTCAAAGGGGATAATGGGGTGTATCATTGTAGTGGGGTGTATCATTGTACCTGTTTTCATCTGCATGATGTCTTTAGAAAGAGAGAGCGGGGTAGCCAGATACTGTCTAAACTGAATGAAGTTCAATGACCTTTATATATATGTACCACAGTGTCAATATTTTACATCCAGGCCTGGTTACATCTCCCATGGTTTATTATATGCTATGATGGCATGCTTTCAGTTTACCAACAATATCATTTTTTGCGAGGTTTTTCACATAATTCAACGTTGATTGAATTATGTGGCAAAGCTCGTTCAAAATTATGAATGCATTAAAACGTTACATATGTTGTGAGAGCATGGTAAATTGTTGTGCAGTTTTATTGTTCAGAGTGTATGTACTGGTAATTGTACTTTGGCATGGTTAATTGCTGTTATCAAATTGTTTGTGTCTACCAAAGCTAAGGACTTCAGCAAAACTTACTACACTTTACCTATCTCTGTGACTTAGCAGGTTGGATAAGCTGCTGAGAGCTACATGTAGTACGAATCCTGCAGTCTCGCATGCAATTTTCAGAAATGTTGAACAAAAGGATTATTTCTTTATCTAAAATGCTGGACTTGTTACAACATCTCTGGAATTCCCTAGTTCTGGCAGATCCAGGTCTTTACCAAAGGAACCTGTAAATCTGTAGTACATGTACATGTAGGCAGATTTTCTGTCATTATATCTTAGGATCTTTTCAATTGTTAATACTCATTCACCATGCAAACTTACAGAGAACATTTAGTTACAATATATATGTTTTGTTAAGAACCAGAAGAGCATTATTAGTATATCTGCATAAAGCAGATGAATTAAATTAAGTGTTGACCTCTTTAGCTGTCAGGTCAGTCCAAGGGGCGCCCACCGTCCCAGACTCCTCAGGAGTTGTCCTGCGCTTCAATGTCAATGACCTCCCGCCCTGGCTTCAGAGTATCCTAGCTTCAAAGCCTTCCGATACCTCGGCAGTTAGAACAGGTCCAGGATCAGTTCCAGGACCAGTAACGGGAGGGGCTCCCAGCTCTAGTGGGGTCGATGGTGGATCAGGAGGAGGCTCACAGGTACAAGGTGTGTATTAAGTTATTTTGTTTAACCCTTTTTATCCCTTTACACGCTGAAGAGGCATCTGTGCACAATCATACAATTGAAAAATCGTAAGAGTGTTTTTACTCAGTTATATTTGCACAAGAGAATGTAAAGAAGAAAAAAATTAGCCACTGAAAAGTAACATCTGAAGTAATTAAAGCAACCAGTAGTAATACTGCAATAAGTAAAGCAGAAGTTAGAGAAAATGTCTTGAAACATTCATTGTTATCACTTTTCCTTCAGAATAATAATAGCGGGAAAGAACTTTTCACATAGTCAAACAAATCCTTATGTGAACATTCGAAGCTACTAATAATTGATCACTGGTAAATGTTTTTGGTGGAAAATAAATAACAGTCAAGTAATGAACAAAGGACTTTTCTTGTTGGCTCCTTCCAGGAACTAGATCTTCTTGAAGAATTTATGATTTTAAAATCTCCTTTAATCCTTCATAACCCAACTTCAATTTCTTACTCTCTTTCCAGGAACCAGAGCCAGAGACCCTGAGTGCTTCACCACGACCAATGCCCAAGACTACAGAGGTGTGGTTTCCCAGACTATCTCAGGCTACACCTGTCAGCGATGGGACGCCCAGACACCCCACCAACACAGCTACACCCCCGCCCAGTACCCCGGCATACTGGGAAATCATAACCACTGCAGGAACCCAGGAAGGTTCTCCCAGCCTTGGTGCTACACCACCAACCCACGGATCATCAGGGAGTACTGTGATGTCGGTAACCCAAGGACCACCTGTGCTACAACACCATCCCTGACTGGTCAAGGTGGTTGATTGCTCGGGAATGGCACCCCTGCAACCCCCCCTGCTTCAATACCCTTGTGCTCTCCTTAGCTTGGCTACATACTTTTAAGCTCCTTTAGTCTGCCTTGTATCTGCAGTGTATGTTAGCATGGCTTTTGATGAGCATGTACAGTCCTGCCTTGAATTAAATGGCCACCGCTCCCCAATGACTGGTCTACAGATTATTTGATGAAAGGATAATAGGATTTTTAAATGTTTCGAATGCTAGTTCTTTGTAATCGATTTCCAAGTTACCTGGTAAATTTTTGAGCAAAATGCTGGTCCTTCATGTCGTTTGAAGTCATTGTTGATTCCTCATTGTAAGATAGTATTTATAAAAAAATTATGAATTGTTATTATAAAATTCAAATATGTAATGGCATATTTAAGGCAAGTCTGATAAAATGAGGGTAAATTCACCAACACTGGTAAGCAATTGTGGAATTTAGGTTCTGGTCATGAAGAGCATATGTGACCCATCACCTCAAAATCAGACAAAAGTCGCCAGAAAAGAGTCAAAGATCCCAACAAAACAATCCATTTTTAAAAGTTTTCCCCTAGTCATTTCTATTCATCTTTTTTTACAGATAATACAAGAAACATTGAAAATTCAGAAAATCAAGAAATATTTCCCCCAAAATAAGACAGTTTTGATAATTTTGCCAATTTCCTTGACACTGTGCTTTAATTTGCTTGGCGACTTGTGCCTGTGTCCGGAATGCCTTAGTACTTGTGCTGAGTACTCCTTTCCTACAGGAATCATTTTGCAGCCGGCCGCTTTTAAACATTTAAGTGGTCATTGTTATGGTCTGATAAAGTTTATGGATGAATGATTTACTTTAGCCCTGCTTTGTCTGTATTCCTTTATTGTACATGCCCCCTTTTGAACTGAATACAATTTAGTTTGTGAAATATATGCATGTACAGTACATGTAATTATGACTGCTATGTAGATTATTTTTTTTAAACATGCATTTTACTTGTATTAAGTAGTGCACAATTTGTTGGTGCTTCTTGTATGTTTTTGTATTCATTTATGCCTGCAATGAAGCATGTGAATATAAGCAGCAATGTATTGTATTTTCTACAAATATTTTCTTTTACTTGAGTATGGATTCATTATCCATAATCACAAAATATTGTTGTTGATTAATGAGAAATTTGGAAACTGAATGAAGGATTTAGTAGTATTTGAGTTTCATAATGTTTATGGTAAACTACATGTACATGTATTTGATTTTATTGACAGTTTCTTGATTTGACATTGAATTTTCTTCCCCTTTTCACATTTATTATTTATGTGACCAAATGTGCACACCTTTATTTTATTGTATTGATCAAACTATTTTACTGTTGCATGGTTTTAACAACAGTACAGAGCCATGCAAATGCTGCAAATCACCAATACCATAATTATAATGTTTGTCCCTCCTAGGATCTGATGGACCCACCACCTACCTCTCCCAGTATGCTCTTAACAGTGGAGGATACATCGCTGGGAACAACGACGGGACCTTCTCGGTAGCAACGCCCGAGCTCTGCGCCCAGAAGTGCAGTCAGGAGAGGAGCTTCGTCTGTAGGTCGTTTGAGTACAGTCAGCAGACCAACGAGTGCTTTACAAGCTCAGAGAACTCCAGGGATGTGGACCTCACCTTTGTGCTCAACACGCCGTTCAATTACTACGAGAGACTAGATATCGGTGAGCTGCACAGATATCTTGTGTCCTGTAGATTAGTAGCTGCATTCAATTTAGTATCCTCCTGACATGGCGCCAAGCCAACTGCAAGGTCTTACAACAAATTATACTCTAGTCCTTAGATCTTTAAAGCAATCTGTTTACCGCAAGAAAAATAATTGGTAAAGGGCTTTAAAAGCTGCAGCACTTGTATATTACACCAACATCCTAACTTAATACTGAAATAGTCTAATGTTTGGCACATAGTATTAATGTGGGCTCTTTGTTTCACCTTCATCTTTCCTTTTACATCTCTCTTAAATAAATAAATTTCAAAGGGGATGACGTACATGTAACATAAATGCAAGATAAAAGTCATTAATATTTGTATTAACTTGCATAGTCCTTCATCCAATTGGTCCTACATTTCGTAAGACAGACTCCTGAAAGTTTTTTTTTTGGAACCAACTCTCATCTTTTCATTGTGCCACAGGTCCTATCGCCCTCTTCGACATGACTCCCAATGCTGCTATGCCAGGCAACAACATTGAGTCCCTGACTGCCGTATCAATGGAGGAGTGTGCAGAAAAATGCTTGGTGGCGCCGTGGCCTTGCGCATCCTTTGACTTCGCTCGGAGAGCCAACAGGTGCTGGCTGAGCAACAAGTCTCCCAGCCAGGTCCCTATCAATACTAACTTCCCTGAAGATCCTTATGACTTCTTTGCAAGGAGGGGTGCAGGTAGGATTTATTGAATGCTTTAGAGCCTCTTATTGCCTGTGTGTTATAAAGAGCTAGTTTTAAAGTATACCTTTGGAGATATAACTGTTAATATTAGAGTGAATACAAAGCCTTTAATTTGATTTGTATCAAGGAAACTTTTTTTTAGGGGTAAAGTACTTGTTTTGCAACTTGTCAACATTATTACTGGGCTATAAATGTATTGAGTAGTGAGTGTGTTATCATTCAAGTGGGTTATATTATTATACTACACTGCTCAGAATGTTGCATTATGGGTTAGGAACCAGAGTAGATTTGAGTAGTTGAGGACTTGAGGTGGTGCTATACATGGCTGCTGGTTCATATTGGCTTTAGAGATAAAACAGGGTATAGTATGAAATACAGAGTAGACACCCAGCTTAAAAAAAAAAACAAAAACAAAAACCCTCTGCTAAACTTTTAGTGTATTTGCATATAAAATCATTGAGGGTTACCTGTAGAATTTTTTCATTTATACATTCATAAGACTTATGTACTTTTCTTCTCAGTCTTACCCAACTGTTACTCAGGCAGCGGTGAAAATTATCGTGGTTACTCCTTCACAACACTGCAAGGTCATCAGTGTACTAATTGGCAAGCAGCTGCTCTTGAGAATGTTGGAGTTACGCCATCCCTCTTCCCAAATGGAGGTATGATTGCCTAAGGTTTCCTGAAATTCAGCATTGTTCCAGTCATTTGTAGTAGGAGAATAAGCTAGACCTTCCAGTTCAAAGTTTGATCATTATTTTATGATTAGTAGAGGTCTCAAAGGTAAAATGTATTATTGTTCTGAGAGTAGGGAAGTGATTATGACTTTTTTTCCTCTAGACCTACATGTACATTGTATGTCCTTTCAAATTGTTTTAGACATTGTTTTACAGTCTCTGTGCTCTGAACCAAAATAAAAGGAATTTCTGTACAAACATGAGAGCTACAAAGTGCTTATCAATAAATGTTGCACCCAAATTTAGTAGCAAATGACAGATGACTAAGCATCAGGATTTTGAAAAGTTCTGCCAAGTATTTGCCATGTACCAAGTTTGAGCTGGTGTTATTAATCTGTTGGAGACGAGCTGATTTGGCTATAACACACATACATTTCCCATAGACCTCAGCCTGATTATATTCAGGCTCAGGCTAATAAAAATGGATAAATATTTATCCTTTTTTTAATATACAATGTCTACTTTGAATTTTCTACCCAGGCATTGGCAATCACAACTTCTGCCGCAACCCCGACAGTGACAGACGTCCATGGTGTTACTACAAGAGCCCAGGTTCTCCCACAGTGAGTGGCTGGATGTATTGTAACATCTCCATATGTGCAACCCCCACAACGCCACCGAGACCCCCTACTCAAAGACCAGCGCCCACTCAACCTCCATCTGGTAAGATATGATATTGTTGAATCATAATGAAATTATATTTATAAAGGGTACAAATGCTCGAGGCTCGATAACAAAATATTTTCAATTAAATGCTCTCACATACATGTAGAAAATGAAATGTTATTTGTAAAACAATTTTGTATTCCTGAGTTTTATTTTGAACCTTTCTTTTTGTTTTACACTTCATTCATATTATATAAGAATAGCCCATTTCAGATTTCAGTAAAAGCATTTGTAATCAAATGTCACAAATAACCTAGAATATCTCCATAAATTTTTTAC
Source organism: Paracentrotus lividus (assembly GCA_940671915.1). Lineage (NCBI taxonomy): Eukaryota > Metazoa > Echinodermata > Echinoidea > Camarodonta > Echinidae > Paracentrotus > Paracentrotus lividus. Next base: position 11,104,984 of record CALNVZ010003433.1, read on the forward strand.
TGCTTGTGAAAAGTGTTTTGTTTTTCACATTAAATTTAACACTTGCCATAAATGGTATATCTTGCCATTAGTTATTAAAATTTTGAAATATAATATTTTTTCTGCCTCTGCCACGAAGTCCCGGCGGAAGCATTATGTTTTCGGGTTGTCCGTCCGTCTTCATACTTAATACATGTGTACATACTGGGGTGATGATGATCTGATTAGATTTTGGGGTCACAAGGTCAAAGGTCACAGAGGTCAATAAATAGGTGAAAAAGAGCTCGTTCTCACAATAACTCAATAACTGTTCAACGGATCATCTTAATACTTGGTACATTTGTGCATACTGGGGTGACAGTGATTTGATTAGATTTTAGGGTCCCAAGGTCAAAGGTCAATGTCAGAGAGGTCTTTGTACAAATGAATCTGAATAGATGAATGTGCCATATATTTCTGATCTGGCAACGGCAGAGGCAGAAATTTCGACCATGCGTAGTCGAGAATTCAACTGGTTCTAAATGTATTTTCACATTTTCCATAGGTCCCATTCCGGTGTCCCGCGGAAAGCCTGCTTTCCAGAGCTCTACAAACAGCGCCATAAATGGTATAGAAGCTCATGCAGGCCTTGCTGTAGATGGAAACCCTAACCCATCGTTTGATCAAGGTTCATGCTCCAGAACTCGTAAGTCTGCAAGCCAGTAGATTGTTTGCATTTTAATACCATGTATATGTAAGAATAATTATCTCTGAATGCTGTTTACATTAAATGAAGTGAACTCCAACATCCTTTCCATTCTATCTAAATTGTTGATCAAAGCAGAAATTTAAAAAACATTTTACTTTATTACAGATATGGCATTTCATGAAAGGACTTGTCAGACATTTTATCTGACAAATTTGCTCTCAGTTGCAAGCATTTCTGTAGCTTATAACAGTTGTCAGAGAGAATTGGCAACTATATGTTTCATGAAATGCTACCCTGGCAACACAAAGATTTGCAATCAATCGCAAAGTGGCAATAACCAATCAAAATCGTTGTTACACACACTTTTGGTTTAATAGACTGACCAGCAGCCAGTCAGAGTAGTTCATCCAAATTTGCAATCAATTGCTAACTTTTGTGTTATGGGGCCCTGGTCTCAATAGTTTACACTATGATGTGTGATAACGGAGTTGATAACTGAGTTGGCCAAACTCGGTAATAAAGGGTTCTGTTACTTGGGTTTCAACAGTGCCCTCTCTTGTTAGAGTGAATGTGAATCCAAAAGAAAGAGTTGTTCTCTTTTATGTTGGTATGAATCAAATTTAAATTCAAAATACACCTCAGATATTTTGATTTCCAGTTATGAAAGAGAGAGAGGATATGTGCACACTGTAAACCAAGTAGAATAAATTGTCTGTTACAGCCTTTCTAATGTGTGAAATGTTCTGTTTATTCATTTATTTTATTTCCTTTTGCAGTGCACAGGGCTGATTCATGGTGGTACGTGGACTTGGAAGCAAACTATGATGTCAATACTGTTGTGATTGTCAACAAAGATGTCCAAGGTATGGAAACATTAAATCCATTTACACCTGGGGGTCGTACCATGAAACCATGGACAAGTTAGTCATATCTTTATCCGCCAACCACGGAGTTAGCTCCAATCTTACTATCTCGGTACCACAAAGAGATTCGAAGCTGGACAACTAGTGATATCGATATTATCAGAAAAGATGTCAATGAGTTTAGCCTTTATCACGGTTTTGTTGAAATTATGTTTAAGCAAAACCTTCAATATTATCGCATATTGACTCAGTAAAATCACTCAAAAACAGTGTTAAAACTCATAAAATTATGTCAAAATTATAAAATAGTTATTTAACTACACACTGTCTCTTACTGCATATAATTTAAAGGTATTGATTATGAAATTAATACGACCACCTGCGAACATGAGACGGGTACCCCCTGGTTTACTAATTTGATAGAGGGCTGTTGACGCCATCTACGTTTGTTGATTGACATGTAAGCGCTTTCCTAAAGCTATGACAGGTTCGGAGCCGTCATAAATATTTATTTAGCTTGTGGTCCTCGATCTTGTCAGAGAGGGCTTCGTGGAACCCGCTTATGGACAAATAGCTCACTATTTATTCAAGAAGTTTGACTTATGACGGTTTCGTGGTACAGCCTCCTGGATATCCTTGGCCCTGTCCAGGGCCCTGTTGCATAAAGAGTATTAGTTACAGTAACTATGCCATCAATGGTAACAACCATGGTAACATTGCCAACAGCCAATCAGAATACAGTATTTCATAAAAGTTACCATCGATGGCAAAGTCACTATGATAATAACTATTTATGCAATGGGCCCCCTGGTTCTATAGAAAGCATGATTGTAGGCAATTGGTCTTAACCACTGAAAGGATATGTTTTCAGATATTCCTGATTCTCGTCAAGGACTTAATCTAAATTCTATCCAAGGATGTTTACCAGTCAATAGTAAAAAGCGATTGTTATGTTGAAGTTCATACCTAAAGTCTAAAACTCTAATTATGATTCTGTTTCATGCCTCAAGTCTTCAAAAAATTATCAAATTGTGAACATTAAAATCATTTACAGTAAAAGTAATGCCCTAGTTATGAGTGTTAGGTGAAATAATAAATAATAATAATAATAAAATGAATAAATACAAATATCTTGAGGGATGTCAGCTGTATACGATCAAATCTGTTGATGAAACCACCTCCAAAATGGAGACGGGAAAGTAACCAATGTATAAAGTTGGCCTTTAAACTCAGGTTTTGCAATCAACAAATTCTTAATTGTGGGAGGCAATAGCACTGACCTCTAGACAGATGGCCTTTATAGATAGGTAACCACAAAGACAGATTGTAAACATATACTTGATGAAAATATAATCAAGGTTTTTTCAGGAATTTGCCATATTTCTATCCTTGGTCTATTGTCATGTTAGGAATTAGACCATAGTAGTAATGTCTTGTAATTTCAAGTCATAGTAATAGTATTTTCAATGATACAGCTAAAGTGATAATTTAACTTGCTACATTTGCAGGGGAGAGGCTCCGTGGAGCGTCCGTCACTATCGGATCCTCCGCCACGGATCCATCCCAACGGAGTTTGTGCGGCCGCATCGATCGAGCCATGACCAACGCGGCCAGCCGTACCCCTCACAAGCGCATCAGGATCCAGTGCCCCTCCCCTATCCGAGGACGGTATGTGCACATTGGCTCCCCACGCAAGGACTACATCTCATTGTGCGAGGTTGAGGTGTATGGCAGGCTCGCAGGACCCGCTCCAACAGGTAATTACTTTGCCTATCGTGGACCTTTTTTTATGGGGATGATGATAATGATGATATTGGTGATGGTGATGATGATGATGAAGGTGATGGTGATGGTGATGATGATAATGGTGATGATGATGGTGGTGGTGGTGATGTTGGCGATGGTGATGGTGCTGGCATTGGTGGTGGTAGTGGTGGTGGTGGAGTTGATGGTGGTGTTGGTGGTTTTGGTGGTGGTGGTGATGATGGTGGTGGTGATGGTGATGATGATGATGATGATAATGGTAATGGTGATGATGATGATGGTGGTGATGATGATTTTAGTTTTGATAATGCTGATAGTGATAATGATGTTGGTAGTGGTAATGATAATTTAAATGATGATGATGGTCATGATGATGTGCCCCACTCCTATCAAATCTGTGAACTATTTCGTAATATAGTCTCAAAATCTTGCATGATTTACTTAGATACTTGTTTGTGTGGAAACTTTGATGGAGATTTAAACTTGTTATACCTTTCACATCTCATATTATTCTCAAATATGAATTGACAAAATTTCTTTGTCTTGTCCTCATATTTACTCACATTTTAAGCTCCTGAACCGACAGTATCTTGCACTGCAGCAGAATTTGAGTGTGTATCAGGAAGGTGAGTCTGAAAAAAAGACTATCATATTTTGATCTTTGGTTGTAATTATTAATATGGCAATAAACTACCGCCAATCCATTTATATCACCAATAAATCAACTGGCAAGTGTTATTGTGATTTCATAGGCCACTACAGTGTAATATGACAGCTTAAATGGTATTTTACATTCCAATCCCCTTTATTTGAACTAGTGGCAAAAGATTATTTTCATAAGTTGTTATGAATGAAGGTTGGGTCTGTGAGTTTTCAAATTAGCGTGAACAGAAAATGGATCTTCAGAATACCCTTCTCAATTCATTCATCTTTAAATATAACTGTATCTTTAAAATAGATTCACACGGTTGACTGCAGATATGATATCTTCAACCTCTTTTCAGTTCAGAATGCTTTAATGCAAAGCTTGATTGAAATACCTTTGGATTCATTAAACACAATGCCAGCTTTACCCTCCAGGGGGCTCAACCTCAAAAGCTTGTTCTTTTATGTAGTTTTTGTCCCTCACAATGGTATTATTTCATGCATGAATGTACATTATCATAATACAGATATGTTTATCATCACTGACAATTAGCATTTAACTTCCTATCCCATTGATTACTAGTATATCATAATAGTGGCCGTATCCACAATCCATCATTTCATTAAAAAATTAGTATTTCTAGCTTCATGAAATACCCCTATCTGGAGATAGAAAAGAATGAAGCCCTGCAAGTTTTTATTTTGCCCCAAGTATACTAATATCTTTTATTCAGCTATCAATGTCATTTTGAATTGTGGTCAGTCATGCTTTTCAACAATTACCTAGATTATATCCATATCTTTTCATCTTTATATTAACCCCACCTCTCCATTTACTGGTAGGGGTGTCATAGTTCGATAAGATTATTATCATAATGCTTTTATAATGGATCGAGTCGTGTGGCTTGCATTGATTGTGTTGTTATCAATTGTAACAATCTGTGCCATATTAAGTCTCGCCTCTGGTATTGTCAGTCATGCGATGAAAGGAAAGGAAAAGGCATTCAACTTTTAAAAGGATTTGGGAACTTTCAAAAACAAGAGCAATCAGATCAAGATTAATAAAATTATATTGTTCCAACAGTAAAAACAAACTACTGAAAGTTTCAGTTTAAATGGAAGTCATTTACTACCTTAAAACAGTGTAACAAACAATGCCAAGCATACAGCCGAATACCAGTACCCTGTGCTACTAGCTCACCAGGCCGCTAGAGACGGGTACTATACAACAGGAAATAGGTGTATTTTGTGCTATGTGCAAATGGTTTTATAAACCATCCGGTGTTGGTTTATAAAATTTGAGTATGAAATCATTGATATCTCAAAGGTAAAGCAAGCAACTAGCGTGCAATTTTGAAGAGATACCAGACTGACCTAAGTGTTTATAATTATGTTGGCAAAATACGCTAATTCGAATAAAATGGATTTGAATATCATTCAATGTTACTGCATCCCTTGAAGAGTTGTGTGTGCAAAGTGTATGGGAGTATAAACTACTCCTATCATCGCACACATATATCTCCAAACCTCCCTTTCAACCATATATGCATAGATGTCTGTCTATTGTGTCTATGGTAGCGTGTGTGGTCCAGATGATGCGAGTAACTCATATCAGGAGTGGACTAAACAAATAAGTCTTATATTTTGGCTTATTTAATAAACATTTTTGTGTCACAGTATGTGTACTTCATTACCCAATTTTTTTCCAAAAAATGTGTAGTTATTTTCGCAGCCCGAAGTAAAGCTTGGTAGTTAAGTTATTTTATAAGTCAGGTAGTAAACTTAATAAAGCAGTAGTTAAGTTACTATAGTCTGTATATAATGTCTATTGTAAAGTGCTTAGAGAAACTTTTAGATATAAATATTGAATTCCTATTATTTGTGTAGTTATTTTCGCAGCCCAAAGTAAAGTTTGGTAGTTAAGTTATTTATAAGTCAGGTAGTAAAGATACTTAAGTTAAGTAGTGAAGTTATTTAACTTAATTAAACAGTAGTTAAGTTAGTCTGTATATCATGTTTATTGTAAAGCACTTAGAGAAACTTTAAGATATAAATATTGAATTATTATCATTATTATTTCCAATCAAATATATTCATCACATGATGTTACTAAATCCAAAAATTATACTCTATCTAATTTACTTTTTTCCTCAAAATGCACAGTGTTTCTTGTGTGCCTGAAAGACAACAATGTAATGGTGAAAACAACTGTATGGATGGCAGTGATGAAGATGGATGCGGTAAGTCTCTAGCAATTTTACATCACAATCAGGGCTCGAAATGTACGGTTGCCCGGTGGCAAATGGCAACCAAAACTGCCGTCGGGCAACCTAAAAGTCTTGCTTGGTTTCCCGGGCTGGCAACCAAAAGATAAAAAAATAAAAAACTAACCCCAGCAAATAGCATTTATTATCACTTTTTCATTGGATCTACTATCTGGTTCGTATATTTTATAAGTTTTTGGGCCATTAGAATCTATAAAAAGACATTTTTAAAGGCTCAAAATAAATCTTCATTTCCATTTTCAAACAATATTTTTCGCCGTATTTGCTAGTGTAGTCCCACCTATACAAAAATGTGTCAGTCTATGAAAATTGCTTGCGAGGATTGGAAGTTTTCCCAACTATTTCTAGGGTTAAATATGGGTCTTGGTTGTCACTATTTCTAATAATAAGCATTACAAATATTCCTTGTGATATTTGTTTGCCTCAATTCATTCTTAGTTGTCTGAAATAATTGTTGAAACATCGATGTGGTACGCACAAACTTCACCAGGCTGATAGGCATACTCTCTCATTTCTCCCCCCACAGCTCCGGGGGATGAAGGGCTTGTCAAAAGCCTTAGTGACCAACTGTTCGTTTAAAATCTCCAATCCTGACAGGGGTTTTCTATTCTTCATTTTATGAAATATCAAAGTCATTGCATGATCATAAATCAATCTCAACTTATTTTTGATATGAAAGAAGATATATTATAGTCAAAATTAGACCTTAGAAAATGAAAACTTGCATTCTACGCACTTCTGCGTTTTCATCTTTCTTTTTTTTTCTTCGGGTCCATGTACATTTACTCTGACAAGTATGAACACATTGCATCTTTCAGCATCTCTTTCCTTTTATTTTAAAACAATATTCTTCAAACACTATTGGATGCACATGACAACAAGGGAAGTTGATATATAATTGTTGATCAGTAGGCCTATAGGCCTGATATTAGAATCTATCTAGATATAACAGTTAGATAGATCGATATTATTATTTTTTTTTTAAAGCAGTTCCTCCAAGGCATAAAATACTTTCTGATTGAATAATTCTATTCTTCGGTATCAAATCAAATCTTCTCCTTATCAAAAGCCATTTTGGGCCCTTTTCGAGGCCATTAAGGCCTCCTTTTAACAATGAGCTTTGGGGGTAATAACATCATGCAGGGCCCGCTGGAAGAACAGTTGTCAGAACTGAAGTGGCTACCCTGGGTAAATAAAACGATATTATTATTATTATTATTATTATAAATAGTTCAATTAACTTAATTTGATATTGAAGGTTATAGGGACTTGAAAATTTACAAATCATTCGTAATTCAATGCCTGACACAATAGATCTAGACTAAAGTTAATTCTTCCGAACAATAAATAAAATTAAATCTTGAAAGTTTCACTTCTAAATTTCCATTGTAGCCCCACCCCTTCAAAAGACATTAATTAATTGAGCCCTTCATTATTTATATTTGTTTCTTTTTTAGTGGTATGGGCCACCAAATTCATAAAACTTGTGGCAACCTAAACTGTCATTTGGCAACCTAAAAAACTCTATTGGTTGCCCGGCTGGCAACCAAAGAAAAAAGTTAAGCGAGAGCCCTGACAATTAGCTATTTCCAAAGTTTTTTAGTTGATGTAAGTCCACATTTACAATGGGAATAGAAGTAAGTACAAGTTAATTCTGTCCATATATTTGTGTCCAGTGTAGGATAAGAAGTTTTCAGTTCTGATAATTTTTGGCTGTGTTTAGTAGGAAAGGTTAATTCATTGTCTAAAGAAGTGATTTAGGATTGCAATTGCATTAACCTGCCTGATTGGGGAAGACTTTTACAACAAAACACTAGTAATAATATAATCCTAAGTGCTGGTTTATGTACATGAATAGTGTACCTCTCTGACAAATATAGGCCTTATCAATCATTGCCTCTCTGTGGAAAATGGTCCACCTCTATGTGTCGTGAGTGACACGACATCCAAAACGTGAGTGACACAACCACTGCAAAAAATGCAACATTTCAAGTAAATAACTAGATCCAAATTACCAGTGTGTGTATGTCATGTTAGAGTAGTCCATGATAATTACTTTAAGCAAAATAATGAAAAATAAAAAATCTGACAAGAGTAACTAGATAGAAGAATATTAGAGGCATTTAAAGCACCATAGTCCCATATGTGCAAAGTCCAGTTTGATCAATTATTCAGCATAACATTACGTCAATCCCTCGTTTGCAAGCCTACCCCCAGTTCGAGAGCTGAGCTCAGGTGTCGGACCCCCTTATAAAAAAATCCTCGTTTGAAACTATTTCCAAGCACTATCGGCCCTGCATGGCCAGATAATCCCTGTTATCAAACTTTGCAACTCCACAGGCCAGCTTGAGCGTTGAGCCAGGGGTAAAAGATAAACAACAGCTGGGATGTTACGTAATAGTAGCTCTGCCTATGAGTAGGCCCTTCAAAATAAAATGATTGTATTTGATATATTTCAAGTTTTCACAGGACATATTATATTTAGAAATCAAATGTTAATTCGTTTTCCATTTCAAACGAAGAAAATCGACCTCGGAATAAGGAAAGTACAAGAATAAAAAACTAATAAAAATGTATCGATACAGACATCTTGATCGTTTAATGTAAACAATGTTGGCCCCCAGCTGTGACCTTGGGTGACCACTGTTTGGACCGAGGTCAAGGAACAGATGTTTTTTAGATAGATATCTGATTGAGGTGTTTGTCACACCAGGGTCTCCTCTCACGTCCCTGGTCACACTTGGAAAAGAGAACTAATAGAGTTGCAAGAAGGGGGTATACTGTTCTCAAACGGACTGCGTTCGTCATGAGAAAACTGGATCAGATAATGTTTGAACTTAAATAATTGGTTGTATTGTAAAGAAGCCTTTGTGCCGATTTCAGATCCTAATTTGCATTTTCAAAGGCACAGCGCCACATTGAAATTTCATTGATTATGACCATGTGCCTGACTCTGGAGTATATCAACATGTACATGTCCATGTATATACGAATGAGTCTACATAGTTTGTACCATGGGAATAATGAAAATTGTTTTAGAACGGATGAGGTGTAAGTTATTCAGGGCCCGCTGGGAGAACAGTTCAACAGAGCTGAAGTGACTTCCCTCGGTAAATGAGCTATTCTAATTTAAGAATGGCTTTGACATAATACATAGATATATACCATATATTTTGTCTTGTTGGCTCCATCCAGACTCCTTATGACAATCAAAAAAATAATAAATAAATATATGGTTTGGATATCCCTGCCTTGAATGAATCCCTGCCTCTGTCTGATTTTGACAAAGGAAAGCATCAATATAACTGGATGTTTATTCACCAAGGACTAAGTGACGACTTTTATTGTATTCTTTGTTATGATACCTTCGAATAAAACGTGTCAACATGAAAAGATGTGGGCACAATCAAATTGTTTCCATTTCAAATATTGCCTACCACTGTTTTCACAGCAAATAGTGGGTTGTTGTCGCATTTACCCGACAACAAAAGAATTCCCCCTGGTGTGGTATTTTTTGAGCTGCTAAGAATCAAATATGAAAAAAGCTTAACAAAGCAGTTTGCTCGTAATATACAACTTAGTGCCTCCACTTGAATACAATAGGCCTGCACTTGACAAATCTGGCATACTCTGTACAAATAGCCCTGCAGTATTCCTTTATGGCAATTTTTGAGTGACAACTGTTGAATTATGAGTGTGGAAAAATACCCAAATTACAATGTTTAATATTTACAAATGATGGTATGGCACAGAAATAAAGTTAACTACAAAATGCAAGTTACATATGACAATGACATGAAGTAACTTTAGTCAATAAAAATGAAACTTGAAGAAAACTGTATGGTTTAGCAACACCTTATCTTATTAATCCAGTTGAGATCTCATTTTAAAGACAGAAAATTAAGCCAGTAATTTTGAAATACATGTACCATTGAAAAAAAAAGTAAAACATGACAGCAGTATATTCTTATATATTACAAATTGTAGAGGTGAAGGAGGATGAGGAAACGATCAACTCCACGTAATAAGCTGTCTGATTTGTTGTAATGCGTCAAAGGATACTTTTCTTTTATACTGTGAGCTCATTTTGTGAATGTACTACATGTATAGCCAAAGGCTTTGTTTGATACCATATTTATGAGATTTCAACTATCAAGCAAATGCGCAGCTTCAAAAATTTCCTTTTTAGTATACTCTCTTCAGTTATCGGCATTTTATATCTGTATGCCTGTACTACATTTTTAAAAATTTTAATATTAATATGTGGTATCATTGTCATTTTGACTATGATGTCATGTTGTAAATACTTTTTATCCCAATGTCTTATTTTCCCCAGCTGATCCAATGGATGACTTCAGTGTCATGGACAACAAATTCCTTCCAAACAGGGAACCCGCTGTTACTTACATGGAGAAAACAGCCGAAGAGTGTGCACGGTTCTGCGTCTCAGCCATGACCTTTGTGTGTCGGTCGTTTGACTACACCGCAGCGGAGAGAACGTGCAGGCTGTTTAACGTTAGCCGATCACAAAACGGAAGGCTTTTCAATCGCCAGGGTGTGGCACACTACGAGAGAATATCGCAGACGAGTAAGAGATGACGGCCGCAGAAGAAAATAGAATCATCACAAATTTGATACTAGAATGTGTCACCATTTAGGAAATGAAAATAATTAGAGTCTGGTAGAACCATGTCAAAAGTCACTGAATTAAATATTAGTCTTGTGTATGTATGAAGTGCTGCATCTGAAATGGTACATGTACATGGTAGCCATGATTCATTGGAAATTCACCAAGCACTGAACAATTTACTTCTAACAGAACAATGTAACTTTTGCCTACTGGAAGAGGTGGGGTAGGCTGAGTTCAGAAAGTGAAAAGATAACCTAAAACTTAAATACATTTGATTGATAGTACAGCCTACACTACACGTATTAATTTTATATCCATGTGTACTCTTGATTGTGAAATTAGTCAAATACATTCCTAGGGCAGTGTTATCAGTTTCATTTTGCCATACTTGAAGCTCCCAGGGTATGGCTGACAAAAAAGAAACAACTAACTAATCTAAAACACTAGTATTAAAAATGGCAGTTTAATGGAGAAATAATATACTTTATCTTTTTTCTTTGATCTTATCTTGACAGCGGATTGCACCAACGCCAATGGTATTGAATATCACCCCTGTCCTTCAGGGCGCTGTATCCCCAATGAATGGCTCTGTGATAATGACAATGACTGTGGAGATTTTACAGATGAGTCAAATTGCGGTATGACATACATGTACACTAATTATCCTCCAGAAAAGTCAAGCATATTTCAAAAGTTAAAATAAAATATCTTGATACCTCTTCAGTCTAACTTAAGTTTTTTTCTTCATTAGAATGATAAAATTATCCATTCGCAATCCTGTCTGCATACACATGCATGTACTCCAATTTCCATTATTCTAATTTTTTTTTAGCTTTAGGGGGTTCTGATCAAATGTATATACAAACTTATATTCATCTTCTTTGTTTTTATTACAGTTGTTTCTGTGTAATCTTTTTCCATTTCATTTTTTCCATTTTAAAAACAAACTCTCCCTCTCTCAATCTCCGAATATTTATTGTCCGAAACAAAGTCGAAACAGAAATTCTTTTTACCCAATTGATCCTTGGCCCAGCAGCCAATGAGCAGGGCCAGATCGATGTTGCTCTTTCCATTTCTTGCTGAATGCCAAACAGGGTAGCAGCAACTCCCATTTTTGAACATCTTTATCTGTGAAGCGGTCGGAGATCAAACCCACAACCTCCTGATTATGAGGCAGATGCTACTGAGCCAACACATCTTGCCTCTGTATTTTATTACAATGTATCTCGTGTATCGTCAATACACTGCTTCTTTTGAACATGTAGGTTGCATCATAAGCAAGTATATTCCTTTGTGTAACCCCTACTGCATATTTTGAAGTAATCTTCAAACATCTACATTAACAACTACATTTATGAACTTCCATACTTGTACATGTTAAAAAAGAATTGATGACCGGATTGTCAACAAAATTTCTACCAACAAAGCTCGTGTCAAGGTCAAGTATAGGAGAAAGAAAAAAAAAGGGGGAGAAATGGGTTTATGAATCTACAATTATTATATTCTGAATGATATTTACAGGTACAGTAGAAGAGTTTGACGTCCGCATTGTCAATGGAACAGCTCCAAACGAAGGTCGCGTGGAGGTCAAGTACAGAGGAAAGTGGGGATTAGTATGCGATGACGAATGGGACCTCAATGACGGACATGTAGTTTGTAGGCAATTAGGTTACACAAGGTTAGTGAATTTTTTTCTCTGTTTTTTTTTTTTTTTTTTTTAATCAGGGCCCTGTAACACAAAAGTTTGCAATCAATGACACATTTGAAATTTATCTTTTTACTGGTCAGCCTTTTGACCAAGATACATGTAAGCATGCAACAATGATTTCTATTGGCCATTTCCATTTTACGATTGAATGCAAACCTTTGTGTTACTGAGCCCATATAATATTTTTGTTCTACAATGCATCTGTGACTCTGTCTGGATGTTAAATTCTCAAGAAAAAATAGCAGTCCCTACAACATGAACTCAAAGACCTGGGAAACCTTTGGCAATTTTGATTTATTCACAGTTTGTATTTTTTGGGTATAAGATCTTGGAGATGAATGTACATTAAAATGAATGGGAATGAATGAAATATTGTTTCTGGTAAGTTCTAAATATTCTTTTTCTCACAGAGGTGCATCTCGTGTCTACACAGTCGATGAGTTTGGACATGGTAACTTAGTGGATATCTTCATTGACGATGTTCTTTGCACCGGGACCGAACAGTCCCTAGCTGATTGATGTCACCCCTGAATAGAGCATGTTTATATCTTATGATGAAGTTCCCTAAGTTTTCAGTGTTTGTTTTCTCACAGAGGTGCGTCTCGCGTCTACACCGTTGGTGAGTTCGGACATGGTAATCTTGTGGATATCTTCATTGGCAATGTCCGTTGCACCGGAACTGAACAGTCCTTGGCATACTGCACTCATCCTGAATGGATAATGTTGTATATCTTTTGGTGAAGTTCCCTTATTTTATTTATGCTTATTTTAGGTTAGGCATGTTTTATATTTTCTGGTGAAGTTCCCTTAAATTTTCAATGTTCTTTTCTCACAGAGGTGCGTCTCGCGTCTACACTGTCGGTGAGTTCGGACATGGTAACTTGGTGGATATTTTCATGGACGACGTTCGTTGCACTGGAACTGAACAGTCCCTCGCAGACTGCGCTCATCCTGGATGGGGCGTCAATAACTGTGTCGTTGGTGAAGCGGCAGGAGTCCTTTGCAAACAGAATCAAGGTTTCACTTTTGTTCTTCTCTAATCTCAAAAAAGTTACTTCTTTGTAATTTCATGAATGTTTTGAAATTACATAAATATGATGATGTCTCACTTTTATTTCCTTATTGTTAAAGAAGTCTACTTTCAATTTATATCTTTTTTTTGGGGGGGGGGGGATATAATTTAGTAATTATGCCTGGTCATCCTCATTTGATTGACAATCATCTTCACTTAAAGTGTACATGGATATGCGCACATTAGGGGATTATATTAAAATGAGTTGGAGAGAATTTTATTCTCACTTGGATTGCATTGGGATGTGGTGCGCTAGCAGCCATTATGAATTATAGTTCAACAAGGGTTAAAAATCACCCTCTCTAACACCACCACACCTCACCTCAAAGATTTCATTGCAACAAAGATAAATATTTGCAGATAATAACCTTCACATTTTCAAACATCATCTGCTGCATATACAATAGCTACAAAAATGTATATATGGAGAGTGTTACAATACACGGATGAACAGCGGTTTTACGGGCAGACACTTCGAGAGGGACCAAAGAATAAAAAAGAAAGAGAGAAGCAGAATAAAATAGACTACGGTGACCTTTGATCGTGCCTCCCAATACTGAGCTTCCAACATTTGTATACACCAGCTATTGGTATTGGCATTGGTCAAATTTTATAGAGTGTAACACTATTTGTGAGATATAAACGTAATAAACTAATTGCTGACAACCCCACCCCCATAAAAAAAAAAAAAAAAAAAAAAAACATTGTTATTGTGATTTACATTGTTGTACATGTACCATGTCTTTAATTGTCAGTGTGACATAAATTTTCTTTTTTTTTTTTTTTTATAATTCAATGTTTATTTAAACACATATACCATACCTAAGAAACTCACTCATTTTTTTAAAATGCATGTCTTGAAAATCAACTTTTGATACAAAGAGCAATATTATTAAGAAGAAACATGATAATGGTGATTGGATTGCCCTACATGCATGTCTGTCAGTATCATAGAGTTAAGTAGATTATGCAGTCTATGGGGGGGGGGGAAAGACCTCAAGAATTCACCCAGGCTATGAAGCTTACTATTAGTAGTTGCTCTATTGTTATGAAGACGGATAACCGCCAAGTTGTTTAACCACATGTAATCACTCCATTTGGAAAAGCTGTTAGGGTTGAGCTTTCATGTGGCTAACCAGCCTTACCCAGCTGTGGTTGTGAACACATAAGGTGTAACCATAATTTGCACTCTATTGCCTAACTGTCACACCCAGTCATAATATGAAGCTTAGAATCAAATATTTGTATGGGGGGGGGGGGGGGTAGAGAGTGGTCAATCAGCCGTTGACAAACCCAAAATTACATTGTCATGCAGATGACATCATTTTTCAATAGTAGGCAGAAAAAGCTGAACTTTAGTTTACACAGCTTCTATTTATATCATTTTATTATTAGGCATGGTTGGACTCTTTTAACTCTAGGGGGAGGGGAAAGGGGGGGGGCGGAGGGGAAAATCCTAAAATTAAATCTAAATAGATCAATACACTCTGGGGTTCCCACCATAAAAGGATTTATTCAAAAATGTACCTGATGTACTGTATATATGCATGTATCACACTTTACTCCTTGACATAATCACTCCATGGAAGAGATACTTTATAGTACGTTTTGTTTTCACTTGACTAACCAACCAACTGCTGCTTCTGTTGTTTTGGTTTTGCTGCAATCATCAAACAACCAGAGAAAACCTTTGAATGGTTATCAAATACCTGTATGGGGACAATATTGCTGTCAAATTTGCCTGTTTGACTGGTTTTTGGTTTTGATTAAGCATAAAGCATGTCCGACAGCTCAACTTTGGTTCTTTGAATTATTTAAAATCAAGGATTAGGTTGAATAAACGTGATGAAAAGCCCCAAAAGTTATATTTTTCCCAGTTACATTGACATGTACATGTACCTATTATCCATGAAGCAATGTTTCTTTTTTTATTTTTTTTACTACACCACAATAATTTGGTTTTCAAATTTTGCATGCACGCTAATAAAGTTCATAATGGTCTGTTTGATAATTCTAAAAATATAAAGTACAAGGTAATTGTTCTTGGGTTTAAATTGGTCAGAGGTAAAAGATTTGCTTGAAAAAAGTACATAACTTCATGTTGTCAATTTGAAAAAATTTCATTATGTGAATTTATACAGAGCTGTCACTCATTATATGGATATTTGCACCAGAATATTAGTACACACCTGTATGTAATACATTTATGTAGTGAAAGTTGAATTTAAAGTTAATGACGGCAAAGACAGTGAGAGTTGCAGTTCAAATCATCTACAACACAATGTACTTGTTATTTATTACTGTCTATTTTTGCCATTTTATTTTGTTTTCTTGTAGACTGTCCAGCCAACCATTTTGAATGTAACAATCTGAAGTGTGTTCCAGAAGGCAACCTCTGTAACAACGTTGATAATTGCAATGATGGATCAGACGAACTCAACTGCCAGCCAGGTTAGTATAAAGTCCTTTATGCAAATTAAAGTTATGATAATTTCAACCCTGTCTTGTTCCATAGATGCAGGCTTGGAACCAGTGGAAAACTGTCCATCCCAGATTTCAGACGTTAAATGGAGGCCCTGTGTAGGAGAGTCACAACCGTGGTTTTGTATGCATGCTAAATCCCAAATTACCTGTTGGGTATAACAGTAGGGAGGAACGTTAATCCTCGTGTAGAACTTAAGGATTAGACGGTGGTCGAGGCAGTAATACTCATTGTTAGCTCCCTGCATTCATCTACATGTACAAACTGACACTGATCGAACCAATGCTGGAATCTCTGTCATGTTTTTCGAATTTTGAAGTTAAGGTCTGTCTCAGACATAGATAATCATTATCTGATTGATATTCCAAAATGCAACCAACCATCCTTCCAAAATGGTCATACCAGGAAGATTTATTCGCAAAAATTGCAGCTTTTATGGTATGTTTTAACATTTTGTTACTACTGTAATCGTGGAAATATTCGCAGTACATTAATTTTCGCGGATTTTGCCAATTGTGAGCGCTTTGGGCCATTTGGGAAAGGCGCTATATAAATATTGGGTATTATCATTATTATTATTATTATTAAGGCGCGAATTTAAAAACACAAGAATATATGAGCATGCTTTCTTATGCATGCTTTGAATGGGTTCAATTTCGTTTGTACATAAATGCAGCGCGAATTTAAGAACCTGAAAATATGTTATGAGGCCTCTAAGCGCGAAAAATTAATCTTGCGTAAATAACAGCAAATACAGTATAAGAAGACCACCTCAACTACATGTATGTGATGGGTAAAAATACAGATGTTCACAGAAAAAATCTATAACTTCTGACAGTATAACAGCTGTTGACACTATTATGAAGAGTGAACCAGTTATGAAAATGTTGGTAATGCTGGTGCTAATATAAGCATCTGTTTCATATTATTGATTACACAGTTAGTGATCTAAAGCTTTATCTATGCTTAATGTGATGTGCAGTTGACCTTTAAATAACACAATGGGCATCATTATCATCAAATATGTTAATCAGAGTCTGACTGTCTGGAGTGTGTAATAACCTTGAATGGAATGAGGAAGTCTTCTTTTATGAAATATGATAAACTTTCCATGCTGGGGGACCAAGAATGTGGGTCACGAATGGCTGTTTTACTTCCTGAAACAAATTTCTTAAAGTACCAGATGCTATTCACATTGAATATATTTTAGTATTGTCTCTATAGCTCTATGAGACCCTTGTTACCCTACTCTTACCCTTGTTTTTTATATATAATTCCATGACAATAGTTGACACAGGTGTTGGCTCAGGATGGTAGTAAAAAGCCCTTAGGGAATGCAGGTTCACTTTTTGCATGAATCGTATGTGGAAATTAACTTCCTGGATATAAACTTTCATATTCATGCAATCCCTTTGAGCTTTGGTGTTTATTTGCTTTCACAAATTTAATATGAATGTAAGGACCGGTAATCCAGCTTCTGTTGTTCATGGCCGATCGAGTAAGCCAAGCATATTAATTACTAATTTTTCAAAAGAACCGATGACACAAAAAAGAAGGTGTGAAATAAAGAGAGAGAGAAAAAGAGTCAGACGGATTGATTCAAGCTGTGCAGACGTGCTGAAATTTTATCAATTGCATTATACCAATGTAAAGCTAAATGTAAAGACCGGTAATTGAGTATTATTTCTGGTTGGTTGAGTATTGCCAAAGAGATTAAAAGCAAGCATTTTGATAAAAGGAAATGATAAAAGAATAGGAGAGTGTGAAGAGAGAGGGAGGGGACACCGGGATGAATTATGTTTTTGTGTAGAATTTTCTTAGAGAAGAGAGGAAAAGAAAGACAGAAAGTAGAGGGAAGAATATTATAGATTAAGAGTAAGATTTTTAAGGGTTTCAGACAGGTGTCTAGGCGCCATTAAAGATAGGTTGCGGTTTAAAAAGTCAGCAGCGAACTTGTCTTGGACCAGTTTGATACTTAGTACTGCCCAAGACTATTTTGCAATGTGGTCTCAGACTGGTTCACCTCCATGTAGAAGCTGTCTTGGGTATGATTAGTTGGTATTGGAACATTAACATCTCTTTTCAAAAGTGTCTTCGAGCAGTTCAAGGCATGTTCCATGTAACAGGGGTCATATATAGAGAGAAAAGGGAATGATGATGAAGTGACCAGCATCAATTTTGTTAATGGATATTCATCAATTTTCTATAAATAGTGCCTTTGGAATATAAATCCGATATAAATCTATTTTCAAACCTGTCTCTGATTGTTCCTAGAGAGGTTTGAAAATAGATGTACAGGTACGTGTAACAGGGGTTATACATTTTGACCAATCCTGTTGCAAGATTCTTAGTATGTGGAATATAAATCGTAATAATAAATATTTGTATGTGAAGCTTTTTTTCAGTCATAAATGTAATGAAGGTATCAAACCAACCAAAGAGTTTGACAGTTGCCGTCTATATTTGATTAGGTTGCAATTCTGCACTAAAATGGACACTTCTTATCTCTTGGAAGCCATTCCTGCCAGTTACCGTTATTACTAGTAAATGGCTCATTCATGCTTATCCAACCATTGGTATATCCAATCTTAACACATTGGAATTTGTTTTGAGTAAAATCATTCTTCCTCAAGAAATCCTCCTATAGGAATGTTTCCTCCCAATTACCCATTTATACTTTGAAGAGGAATGGTGAAGCTAGAGTAAAAAATAATGCGTTTGCAGGAAGCGATATTGCTGGGTTGGGATTTTTTAATAATGATGATGGCATATCCACATCAGGTTGATGCTGCAATTTGCCTATAGATACAGACTTCTATCCTGTGCTAATCAGCTTGCTGTCATAAGGGGAATCCTTAGGTTATCTCTCTGCCTTTCTTTCGCACACTTTACAGCTGGGATGGGAATACCTGTTTATTGTGAATGTAAATTTGGCTTTCACATTTCATTGTTGGGTATGTACAATGTAAGATGGGTTACTGATGGCCAGTGTTTTTAAAAGAACTGTCATAGATTATGAGATAGAGGGGGAAGAGAGAGAGAGTCAGAGAAAGAGACAAGAAGAGATTTGCTTGTTGCTTTAAAAAAAATATGATCATATTTAATGAAAATTAGATTGAGAAAGAGCTTGTAGAATAGGTTTGATAGAGTAGTATAAAGAGACACTGGGTTTACGTAGGAGAAGGATATTAATAAAGACAGAAATAGGCAAAGAAAGAGATGGGCAAACAGGCATAATTAGAGTACAATGAATGAGTGACCAACCGTGATAGAGACCGGGGAGAGACAGATATACAGGGATAAAAATGGAGACAAACAGAGTGACACCCACATACAATGTAGATGGAAAAAGAGAGGGAGAGAGAAAGAGACAGAGAGAGAGAGGGAGAGACAGACAGACAGACAGACAAACAGACAGAGAGAGAGAGAGAGAGAGAGAGAGAAAGAGAGACAGAGAGAGACAGAAAGAGAGACGAGAGAAGAGAGAGAGACAGACAGACAGACAGACAGACAGACAGAACAGAGAGAGAGAGAGAGAGAGAGAGAGAGAAAGAGAGACAGAGAGAGACAGAAAGAGAGACAGAGAGAAAGAGAGAGACAGACAGACAGAGAAAGAGAGAGATAGAGAGAGACAGTCAGACAGACAGAGACTGAGAAAGAGAGAGATTGAGTTCAATAAATGGGGCATGAATGTGTTCCCATTCATACTACAACATTAAATGATTGTGCAGACATAATTCCTCACACATAGTTGTAACATATAGTTGAGGTATTGAATTCAGGTAGCACCAAACATCACCCCATTATGATATCAAGTATGCATTTATGATAATCACACATTGACACATGCACGCATAAGGTCTCACTCAATTGAATTTAACACAATGGTGTAATGAGAGTTTAATTGGATTTACAAGCCGCCCACCTCTAGATTTATTATCGAGTGCTCATCATCAGATGATGTGTGAAGTTATTTATTAGACCACTTATTAGAAGCAATTAGGAAGTACTTGATCCTGCTATAATTGTACATGAATGAGTGGGTAACTGATATATCATGAATAATTTGTGAATTGACAGTGCAACTGTGCGGTGTTAGATACGGATGTTATTTTCCATTTAATAGCTTGTCAGTTAATACTAGTATGCAGCATGTTGTGTGCTGTGACATTTAAATGTATGTAAGTTTGCATATGAAGTTTCAACATTTTGGGCACATGTATATCAAAGTACATGTACATATATCTTTGCTCGGTGTCAAATTTGTTTGTATGTTCTTTGATTGATGAAATTTGTGGAAATAAACCCTCATGAATAATCATAGCTTGGTATTTGGTATCATATTTGGTACGTACATGTACATGTCCATCTTTCATTGCAAAAAAAAAAAAGCATTAAAATATGTTGGTATAATACACCACAAATTAAACATTGAAAATAATCTGCTATTAAACATTCTTTGTTATTATTATTATTATACTATAGAGCTACATGTACATGATCATTCAGATACACAAATCATAAGTACATTTGATAAATCCAAAAGTATACTTAATTATTACATCATATTTGTACATTTTCTACAAACTGTACTGTAAGCATTTTAAATGTTTACCACATGTGAAGCAAACTTAACATTAACAAAATCTCTGTACAAAACTTGCTTCTAAACATGCATATCATACATCCCGTTTAATCAATCTGGCATTTTTCTTTTCCAATTATGCTCATTTTATATCTCTATAGACTTTGTACATGTACTTTTCCATACTGCACAGTACAATGTACAATTAAGTCTCATTTCTCTGCCAATGTTTGTTTTGTCAATTTCAAATGATCTTATAATTGTCCCATGGCAAGCTTTTACAAGACAGTGTAAGATATGTTTACATGATGGTAAGATGCACTTGATTCAAAACAAATACATGTACATGTATATACCTAACCATCAGGGGAACATTCTTTATTCTTCTATAGAGCAAAATACAACATGGAGAATATGGACAGAAAAAAAACCTGAACTTTATTTATGCACAAAATACTCACACACAGCCAAATCTGAACAAGTTAATATGCCTCAGTTATTGAGATCAAACACAAGAGACACTGTGACTAATTCATCAATAATTCTATTGTGTGTTTGAACATTTGCATGTTTATATCCTTCAAATTGACTCTGAGCAGATAAGCACACTCGAAAGATAAATAGAACAAGACATAAATAAACAAAGATTGCATGTCCTTCATGAAAAGAACTCTTTAAAAATAAATTCTATGAATCATTTTTTGATAGAAAACTAGCTGTATCTAAACATGTTTTGCCTTTACAATAACAAGAATTTTTCATAGAATGTTTATTAGTTTACCAAGTAATCTTTCTTGACAATATGAGTGGTCTTGAATAGTATCTACATGTAGGCCAACATGTAGATATGTACATTTTTCTTTACATAAAATGTGAATGAAAATCTTTTTATAGATCTATGTCTGTAGTACTGCCACGAATCTTACCAAATAAGGCATGGTGTTCATGGCATTTTTGCTCTTCCATTGTTTACCCCGGCAAGAGAGAGGGGCCCAAGAGTACAAAAAGGGTAAACTGTTGTATTGACTGGTCCAATAAAAATTGTACATGTATGTCGCATGCTGTGCATGGAAATTCGGATATGGCATGGTTTCCCTTTTCTTAATAAATCATAGTACAGAAATTGTATTATAATATAAAACTTTAAATTATTGAAGAAAGACAGGCTTTCTTCCAAGAATATTAGATTCAGTAATAAAATTTTGGTATGATATAATCTGTCAACATGCAACATCCAAGATAGATCCAAGATAGATCTTGACTTCTTGAGTTGTAGTAATAATGGAAACCAAATTTTCATAACATCTAACAACAGTACTACACTGAAAGCTTGATACAGCTTATAAATCATTTCCTAAAACAGTTCAGTAAAGAGCAAATAAGGTGCCAAAAAAAAAAATAATAATGTTGATGACACATCACTCTGGCTTATTATGAGGTCTCCAGAGAGAGGTGTATGATATGCAAATTGAATTCTAGCACATTTTTGTAAGCTTGTTTGTATTTTTATGAATCAAACAATTAGTCTGCTGCGCGATGGAGAGTTTTGTCAGTTTCTCTTGATTTGGAATTCAACTACCGGATTCCATAATTGGATTCAAATGGGTTTTATGGAAAATAAAGATTGTATATATCAAATAGAAATGCATGAAAAATTGGAAAATGGAGAACAATAAAAGTATGACAGTAAGGAAAGGTAATGAATTTTAAAGTAAAATAAATTACTTGCAGAAAGTCTCCTTTAATTCATTTTTATTGTTCTCCTTACTAGGTAATTTGATTTTATGTGATTCATTTACCACCAGTATACTTGTGCATGTACATTGACAATTTAATATTGGTTTAGTAGGGGCGAGATATTAAATGGCATTTGACCTAACCTTGTCACATACTAACATACAGGATGTAAAGTTTATGCACCAGAATTTATTCAAAACCGGTTTCCAGTGCATTGGATGAAACCAGTTCTTATGTATTAAACTTGTACATGAAGAAACTACGATACCCCAAGCTTAGATACATGTATTGTATGCTAAAAAGAAGAAGTTCAGGACAATTTCAAAAGATACTGATGAATTGGAGAATCCTCCATCAAGGCACAACAATGAAATTATTAGCCGGTCATTAGATTCAATACCAGTACAGGCACACATTATGAAAGCATCCTACTACAAACATGTACATGTAGGTACCAAATTGTTAGCTGGAAGCATGTACATGTAGATTGATATCTCGCCCACAGACATTTCTGCATGTTATAACAAAATAATTTTGAAAAACTGTTGGGTGAATTACAAATAAATGTAGCTCTCATTTCAATTCATATAAAATTTACATGTCTAGACATACACGTAGGCCAATGGTTTCCTCTTAAACGCATCATCTAGGTTGAAAAATAGAAAGCTAATTGAGTTTTCAGAAAACATACAGAGCCTTGGTACAGTCTTCTTTCATTATAATAAGCATGGATACCATGGTAACAAGGCAATTTTCCTGGGCCCCATTGCATTAAACTTGATATATCTTTGCCATTAGTGGTAACTTTCATGGAATACTGCTTTTTGATGGGGTTTTGAGCAATGTTACCATGGTAGCCTACATGTAGTTACTAGTAATGTCATGGTTTCTATAATACATGTAGTAACTGTTTATGCAATGGCCCTAAGGTCCAATTCAAATAATTGTACTATATGGGATGTCAATATGCCTAAATGAATGTAAACTTAACATATGTATATCTTATAACAAAAAAGATACATGTACATGCATGGCTTGGTCCCAAGCACCTTGTTATAGGCCTACATTTGTAAAGGGTGGATGGTATTATGCCCATGTGTAATAATAATAATAATAATAATAAGAATAATAATAACAATAATAATGTAATTTATATTGCGCCAAATCCACTCTGTAGAGTGCTCAAGGCGCTTTATTCATACGTGAATAACTACAATTTAACAAAAACGTTTTGACACAAGTCTTAAATGACTCACAAGATACACATTGTACAGTCTGTGTCAAAAAAAATGGTACAGTCGGAAAAAAAATATTTAGGTGTGAAATATTTATAGAATATTGGATGGCCTTGAGGTTGATACAAGGAATATTGGACGAGCTTTGCACAAATATTGGACGAGTCGAAGACGAGTCCAATATTTTGAAAAGCGAGTTCAATATATCCTTGTATTGACCGAAAATAGGACATCTAATATTTTTATTATTATCTATACAGAGGATTTTACAAATAGAGCCCCCACATTTTTTTAATCACAATTTTTTATTCTGTGAGGATTCTCAACCCCCACCCCACAATTTTTGTTCTGGAATACAATTCTATTTTGAAAATTAAAAAAAATAAATAAATAAAAAAAAAAAAAAAAAATAATAATAATAATTGCCCCCCCCAAAAAAAAAAATCCGCCCCCCCCCCAAAAAAAATGCCCCAAATTTTTATTCTTTCTTCTTTTCTTTCTCTCTTTTTTTTTTTTTTATTCTGAAAAAATTGGGCCCCACAAAAAAAAGTGGCCCCCAAAAAGACCCCCATCCAAAAAAAAAAAAAATGCCCCACAGAAAAAATTAATTGCCCCCCCCCCCCCAAAAAAAAAAAATAATAAAAATAAAAAAATTGCTAAAAACGCGTACAAATAAAGTGCGCGCAATTCATTTGACGCGTAGGCCCAGCTCAAATGGGCTGAAGTGATTGTGACGTAACAAAGGAATTAAGAAAAATGAATTGTAACGCGTCGCTGCATTTTGGGGATTCCCCTCTTGCTGCCCAATATTTTCGATATTGGGCAGCGAGGCCACAATATTGGGCGAATTCAACGAACTTTGCTAAAGTAGGTCAAGTTTATGAAGTGCATCAACAAAATAACACTTGTATTTGGCTCTCCAAAACCCTCTGTATGGATAATAATTCCAAATAATGTGTGTATATGGTACCAAAATAAAGCCAAAAGATTTTCCCTGCTGATGCGCTTTGTTCTGTG
The DNA here is from genome assembly GCA_940671915.1 of Paracentrotus lividus. Taxonomy (NCBI): domain Eukaryota; kingdom Metazoa; phylum Echinodermata; class Echinoidea; order Camarodonta; family Echinidae; genus Paracentrotus; species Paracentrotus lividus. The sequence continues at coordinate 11,129,674 of CALNVZ010003433.1, forward strand.
CAATTTGCTTTTGTAAAACAGAAGTTATGATAGATTTTGTGCGACGAGGAACAAATCGAAATTGAGCACATTGAGCATTTTATTTGACACAGACTGTATAGCCTCAACATTTCCATCGCCTCTTGAATTAGTATGCTTTATATTTACATAAATGGCTGTGAAATATTTCATAGAGCTATAAATATACATAAACAATGTATTATGTAGGCCTACTGACACTTTTATCTTTTACAGCAACCTCTTCATGATTGTTGGAAATATATGTAATTCAATATGATACATAACCAATAGAATAATCTCGTTTTACAATTACCTTAGTTTCAGAATTTTCTATTCCTACTGTTCTTTACTGTTGCAAACTACATATATTTACATGTAGCAGGAAAAAACATTAGCTTGCACCAAATTCTTACAGACACTTTTCTCTGGTCATTAATTCATCATTCAATTCAATTCAATTCAATCTTACTAAATGTATTTCACATCTCTTAAAGAGAATACATCAGAGAAATAATGCAAATCAATAATGCACATAAATGTATCATCATCACCTTAAGTTACACCATTACAGACTCTAATTAACTCTACTGCATGCCTGCTAAGCCATACTCTACATTGATCATTTTTTAATAATACATTTCCCCTACAATATATCAATCCCTGAACAGACCTGTCCATGCATGAGAATTAATTGCAAAATCATGTAATCAGTATATTGATTTCCATGTAGTATGTCCATAAATATCAAGGTTAAAAATAATGTGTTGTGTATACATGAATTAGACTTTTTGGTTTTCTGACTGAAAGCAGAATGTTTAGACTATACATTGATATACATTTACCCTGCGTTTTGTAATTCAATATTGCTTGCATATAGCCTATAATGCAAAATAGTATTATTCTACCCCCTCCCCCATTTCTAAAAAGAAAGTGGGCAATAAGTTCATTATTGCGGATGGAAAATAATCGCTAGAGGATATTCATTTGTCTCGCAATCAATGCGGAAATTCCTGATCACCCTCGCAAAAAGTGTTCACTAGCTTTCTAGGAAATTTGTGATCACTCTCGAAAAAAGTGTTCTCTAGCTTACAAGTTCACAAGCTTTGGAGTGCCGCTGCAACTCTTTATCAAGTGACGAAAATTATCTGAAAATGTAGTCTACTTATACGAATCCTGAGGATCCAATGCACCAACGCGGGACAATAGGTGGGCGTTAATCGGCTGCATGATTGGTCGGGTGTTCACCAATCAGCGTGCAGACGGTTCAGGCGGGAATTAATATTAAAATTGGACAATTGGTGGGCTCGCTAGCTTCCCATGGGGCCAGGGAAAATCGGGTCAGCGTGCACTGCCAGGCAAGGGGGTATTATGCCGTCGTATAGTTCGCATCCCAGAAAACTGTTCTATGCCTACCATATTTGGATAAGCACAGGTTTAGAGTCTATTTCATGAATATAAAATAGAAAAGTGTAAATTATCGACACCTACTTTTGGAATAACAAGGCACACGCTGAAAGACACGATGCCTGTGTACAAAGACATCTCGAGTGGGAAGTATTTATGGCACGATTTGACAACTCCTGAGTCATTTCCATACTTCTGCTACAACTTGAAGCCCTTTTGATACTAAGCTCTTGATTATTGAAGTTAGATTCTATGAAAGTAGTCACAGTCAAGAGTCCTGGAATTATTGTATAGTTGTTGAAAGCCCCATTTCCAATATGATGATGTATTTTAATGTTCATATTTTGCTCCATTTTAGAAGAAAAGCCTCTTTCTCATTCCACTTCAGTCCATGAAATACCCTGTATTCTTTGATGACATACATGAACTGTTGTCTGCCACTGCATTTTGAGTAGATTTCTATTTGTCCAGTCTGTTGACATTCTTTCTTTGTAGATCTTTGTCCGCAAACATGTACTGCATATTTGTTTACCCCATAATATTACACAAATTTATCATTATAGAGCCTCTTTCATGACAGTGTCTAGTTTTGGATAAATATTGGTGCTTTTGCCTTGCTCCTCCATCCTTTCCTTTATATCATCTTCATGACGAACTGGACAGCCTCTTGGTAAGGTCACTTCTGTGTCCTCAGCCTGGACTACTGCATCCTCAGCCGGGTCTTCTTGTTTCAGCTGTTGCATTCTGTTGTTCCCATTGCGTCTGAAAAGATTTGTCATCCTGTTTCGCAAAGCTGACAAGCACCCCATATTGTTCTGAAAGTGGAATAGTAGGAAATGAATTTACCAGACTGAGTGTCAAATCCATGATGTTAACATTCATAGACATCAGTTCAGACTATCTCTGTACTTCGATATCAAGTCTATATAAAAGAGTATTTTGGGAATATGAATAAACTGAATAGAAATTCAGTAAACAAGAGTGAACCCTTGATGCTATGCTTATTGTATTTTAAGATTTGGATGCGCAATCAATAATAGTACATGTATATTTATATCCTTCTATGAATAGTTGCATCCATGCGAATTTGGATAATAGCACTTTACTTTGAATTTGCGATCACTGAACTATTTCCATACACTATTCATGTTTCAATCAAAAAGGATTATCCCATCTAGCTCATCCACAATAATTTATCTTACCTTTGGTACAAAGATCCTTTAAATGTGGATAATGTATTTGTGCACTTGTCATGCAGCCGTCATAAAGAGCGTCTTGCGTCGAAGCTTACAAATTATCAAATGGTGTAGCGCACCGTGTATGCGCTTTATGCCGTGCTGATCAGTCAAATAGCAGTCACGTAGCTCTCACCTTTGACGTAATGAAATAAGGCACGCATCATGCTTTCATACCATTGTAGCATACCATTTAGGTAAGGGGTTCTGTTCAAAGTGGAAAGTTCAGTACCTCAATGTATGTAACAATATTTTAATATTTGCATTATTAAACCTTGACTTCAAAATTCTTCAAACAATTATTTCAGTGATGGATGAACTTTGTGTGTTACAACTGACTTGGAAGGCCCATCATTGATCTGCATTAAAACAAAAGCATCTCCAAATAGGCATACATGTATTATACAGTGTATATGTGTGCATGCAAACCTTGAAAATGTTAGAAACTATAATTGGAATGATGCTGAAAAGTAAAAAATGTAGATACATGATTATGTTGGAAAACTGTTTAACATGTGAAATGTGGTTTAATTATTCAAGGGGTGATTCTTTAAGAGTTATGTACGTGTTTAAGTCGCACTTAAATTCCTAGCTGCATGGCTTGTGGAATATAATGCATCACCTCATTGATCACTCCTATTCAGGGGATGCGTGCTATGGAGAAGTCATTCAAAGAGATTGCATGTTAAATACAGGATGCCCTTGGAATAAGGGTGACTTTAAGTTATGCATGACACTTTTTGAAATAACCCCTAGATGAGTGAAAGATATTTGTACTTAGTTATACATGTAACACTGGAAAGTCAACATTTTCATTACTAAACTTGGAGGTAATAAACAAATTTGTTGAATGTGATAGAAACTGCATTTAGAATTTGAAAAATTATCTTCAAACACACACAAGAACTCTTATATCACAACTTAAAATCTGATTTGACATCTGATTTGAAATGTATAAGCATTTAAAAACAGAAGGTTCCCCAGCTGAGGTAGGAGAGACTAAAAAAAAAAAGTCCCATATGGTTTTGAAATTCCCTATACCAGCTTCATGACCTTATAAACACTTCATAAAAATGTAAGTCTTGTTTTTATTTCGTACAGATCTTCCTATTCTGCCAGTCCGTCTTGTTGGTGGCAATGGAGCGAATTCAGGCCGAGTTGAAGTCTTTCACAACAATGTCTGGGGCTCTGTGTGTGATGATTACTTTAGTGAGGAAGCGGCTCGAGTTGTCTGTAATCAGCTGGGCATCAGGTAACAGAGAGATACATTTTACTCATTTTAGACCAGGAGGGTGTTTCACAAAGAGATAAGTAGACTTTAAAATCTCACTTTAATCCCTAGTTGCGTGCGGTAAAATTATGCCTCACCTTATTGGTCAGATTATGCCCAGGGGATGCGCGCCATTGAGAAGTCTATCGATTAGATTGCGCGTTATAATATAGACAAATTTGGTTTGGGTGATGTTTTGGCAGCCATTGCTGGGGGGCTGTCATTCCTCTAATGCGAATTAAATGTCATAGTGCTGAAATGTCTATAGAGTATACTGAAAACATCAACCAAACTGACTTTGTAGGGTTAAAAGACAGGATTTTTCAATATACATTGAAATGAGCAGTGATTCCTATATAAATGAGTTTGAGTTTCTTTATTTGCATGTATTATCCAAATACATAATTATAAAGCATAAGCACATGGAATATGTAAAAAAGTGAGGATTTCAGTGATTTTTTAGCACTTCTAAAAATCAATTGTACATCAACAAAGTAAATACAATGTGTGCAGAATCCTTTGCTGTATTTTCATTATTTTTCTTTTGAGGGCTCTGACTGAGAAGTCAAAATCTTTATGACTGGATTGTGTAGTAAAATGCGAGGACAAATGGGCCATTTAACAAGTCTGAACAAGTTTAGCCCATTTAGGAAGTCCCAAGTTCAACTGACCTTGGATGGCAAAATCCTAGCTTATCACAGACTTGTAAATTTCTTTTATTCAAGCGCATTTTAGCAAATATTGTTGAAAGAAAAGTACAATGAAGAGGATAATTTATTATAAATGCAGGTTATTACTTTTTTTAAGTATCAAAATCACTATTGGCTTTAAATCTAAACCCCTCAAAAAATGTCTTGCAATTCAACTTTGAGCCCTCATATCTTTTTATTTGATTGTTTATGATGGTTAAATTTGATATCATTGGAAAGTTGATTTATTCCTTGTCACATTGATACCCCATTTGTGATGGTTATGTTATGCTTGAATGCACAGTACTCGCAAACTCGAATGAAAGTCAGAAAAGGAAAGTTGCCAAATGAATGGCTATTGCTTACATCGAGTTCTTAACTGTATAAAAGGTTTTTGTGTTTCTTTGTGTTTGTTTGGTTTGTGCGTTAGGCGCTCAATACAATGTTGGATACTCTTGGTTGAATGTCAAATAATGTTTCAGGTAATTTAAGGTTTAATTTAATTTAATCAAACAACTTCTCATGAAAAATAAGCACTGCCAAGCAAAAAGCTTGGGCAAGGCACATTTCATCTTCCAAACAATAAGTGAAAACATTGAGGAATAATGCATGACCCATTTAATGATACTCAATAGAAACTCTGCCTTTCAACAAAAGCCATTCATTTGGCAACTTTCCACTTCTGACTTTGATTTGTATTCGGGAATACTGTGCATTCAAGCATTGCACAACCTTTACAAATGGGGTATCAGTGTAAAGAGGAATAAATGAACTTTCCAATGGTATAAAATTAATGAATTATAGACAATTAACAAAAAAGATACGAGGACTCAAAGTTGAATTGCAAGACATTTTTTGAGGGGTTTATCTAAATAGGAACAATTTTCTGTATGTTCATAATATACATGTACATTGTAGGCTGACAATAAAGAAATGGTTTGTATCATTGGAGGTAAAATAAGGGTTACATAATCCTAAGTGCTCTGCAAGATCCAATGAAGAAATGTAAAAAGTATTAATCTAAATCTTTTAAAGAGTCAAAAGCTATAATAGATGGACATTCAATCTTGCCTAAGTAGAACTTGCAGTCCAATAAGTCAAATAGTCACCTACTGGTAAAGTCGATGGGCTTTTCCAGTTGTCTATTCTTTATATTCTAGTGTTTTTAATTCATCATAAGTCAGCTTTTTCTCCAGTCCCAACAGATTTGAATGTAAACAAGAATTACTACTGTATAAATAATCTCAAAATAATTTGACCCTACAGCGGAGATGTTCGTGTCTACCCACAAGCAGCGTTCGGTGAGGGTACATCTCAGATCTGGCTTGATGACGTGAACTGTACCGGGACCGAGCCCTCTCTAGGTCAGTGCACCTTCCCTGGTATCGGAAGGCACAACTGTAGGCACAGTGAGGATGTAGGTGTGGAGTGTGGCAGAGAAACTTGTAAGTAGACCCATAAAAACATGATACAACCTACTCTTGTTATAATGAGGTGTTCAAGATCAGGCCTATAATTATGTACATGTACTTCATAACAAAATTTCATTATAATGAACAGATTGAAACCTGTTTGAAATGGAAATCAGGGAGAATTTGCCTCGTTCAAACAATATCTTTTTGTAATCTGTGCTTTTTATAACATGAGGGGACTGTAATCCTAAAAGGGTGGAATGAATATTTTGTCACAACTTTGGCGCTGCTGGAAGATGTACCAGCACAAATACTTTTGTAGCTCTTTAGAATTTAGAGAGATCTGTGAGTGCCAATATTTTTCATTGATGGGGTGATGTTATGATATTGAGAATATGTAGGATATGATTCATAGCATTTTGAAATTATTTGTAGTATTATAAATATATCCTTTGCTTGAAAATAAAAAATATTCAGCCTGCACTGTAGTACTTTATAAAACACTTTTTGCCCTTTCTTATGTACCCAAATAACAAAGAAATATTTGATATTCGATTTGATATAATTGAAAAATTAAACTCTTTTATTCCCTCCATCCCTGGAATGTCCAGTGCCTTGTGGGGTTAGGGGCATCGAGAACGGTAATATCATGGCTAGAATCATTGGCGGATCTTCAGCAAAGAGGGGCAACTGGCCGTGGCAGGCTCAACTAATCTTAAGAGGGAGCGGCCATTACTGCGGAGGAACATTGATTGATGATAGGCATGTCCTCTCTGCTGCTCACTGCTTCCAAAGGTATTTTGTCTCAACTGTTAATGTTTTTAAGCTTCATGGGAAGATTTCTTAACCCTAATTGGACTGGGGGGGGGGGGGGGGGGCCTTTCCTCGACACTTTTTGTGATAAATTTTTAACGCGAGAAGCTGTGGCCGTGATTTTTTTTATGGCATTTTGCTTTGAAGTCTCGCGCATCTTTCAAGCCAAAATTTACGACGTCCGGGTACTCGGTTCGTGAGTTACGCATAATTTTGTACCCCTGCGTCAGACCCAAAATTGCTCCAAAATGTAATTTCATGTACAAAGTCAATGCAAATTGTGTTTTCAGCTAAAATTCATAAATAAGTGATTAATTTTGCTTTTATCTATAACAATCATTTGATTTGCTGCTTTTATGACTGAAATAATGTTGCCGAAAATTTCCATCAAAAAAACATTAAAAATAAAAAGGTTGAAAAAAACAAAGAAATATATAAGAAATTAAAAAATCAATGAAATACATAATTTTGGGTACAGGATTTTTTTTTCAAGGACAATTGATAGGAATGCTATAAAGAACATTCACACCAAATATTAGCATTCTAGGAGCTATATTTAGTGAATTAGAGCAAAAAGTATGATTTCATGCATAAATTAGCATAATTAATTAATTAAAAATAAATTTGAATAATTTTTTTAACCATCAAATATACGATTCTGTAGATTACGTCATGGGTGACGTGTGTTGATTTTCATCGCGATCGCGCGAGCACGGCGGAGATCTGAGGGGGAAATTTCAGGGCCCCCCCCCCTCCCCTCCCCTCCCCAGTCATTCCAGCCTCCAAAATACCCCAGTCTAATTAGGGTTAAAAGGAATTTATACTGTACCTCCTAGTGTTTTAGATCAGACTCTCAATCTACATGTATGTAAGAATATGAAATAATGAAATAAGGAAACATATGTTTTAACTAGTAAGGATTTGAAACTGCAACATAATGCCACGCAATGTCTATTGGACCATAAATATATCAAATGAAATCATATCTATTTTTCACAGAATTATTTTCTATGTGTAATTAGTACTTATGTACTTTACATAGTCCAAGAATTTTAGCCACATGTACATGTATAGCAGGTTGTGTTTTTTCTCTGTGTTTTGCTCTTGAAATACATTATTTGTGGTGTCACCTAAATTCTGTGCAAATATGGTAAAATATATTCATGTTAAACATTCATGTAACCCTGATTGAAAAGCATATAGGGCCTTGAATTTGATTATGTAAAGGTATTTAATTCTCTGCTTCTTAACTAGTTCATACTGATTTATCTAACCAAACTCTGTTCAGATATGGCAAAAGTTCCTTCAAGGTCAGGCTGGGCGAGCATCACCAGTACATCAATGAATCATCTGAACAGGACTTCCGGATTGAGTGTCTGTACAAGCACCCTGACTATGACTCCAGGACCACAAATAATGATATCGCAGTTCTTAGGTTAGACCGTCCTGTCCACATCACATCGTTCGTCACCCCGGCCTGTCTACCGACGGAAGGAGAATTTGAAGCAAATCATCAGTGTTGGATTTCTGGCTGGGGGAACACAGGTAAGCTTAACCTGGCAGAAAGTTGAATCTTGGTAATAATAATAATATTGACAATATTTATAACCCGCAACATATCCATCTCTAGATATGCTCAAGGCACATACAAAATTGAGGATATTGTAAGAAATTCAACAGAATTAAGATTGAAATTAAAACTTACATTAGTCTACTACTGAAAACAATGGTAGTTATTTTTTAGTATATTCAGTTTGGGCTGCACATGTGAAACCAAAACAAATACTCATAATTTGAAAGTTTGATTTCAAGAAACATAGGCAAAAGTGCACCCTTACCTTGACCTGGATTATCTTCACAGAAGTTAAATCCTGTTGATTATTTTGAAGTATAATCCTGTTTGTGCTTCACATGTGAAACCAAAACAAACACTCATAATTTGAAAGTTTGATTTGGGAAACAAGAACATTTTTGTTTCCTCAACAACCCCACTGTTATTATTTCCTTATAACCTGAAGATTGTTTAGCCACATACACATCAACAATCATAAAAGGAAAAAATAAAGAAAAGGCCATGTGCTATATATCTCATCATATTACTCTCAGTTTTCAGCTGTTCTTTTTTTCTTCTTCTTTTTTATTTACCCACATTTGGGTTCAGTTTGGCTGCCCGTGTGAAACCAAAACAAACAGTCACATAAGTTGGAAGTTTGATTTGAGGGAAACAATAAATTTTCATTTCCTCAACAACCCCACTGTTATTACTTCCTTATAACCTGAAGATTGTTTAGCCACATACACATCAACAATCATAAAAAGAAAAATAAAGAAAAGGCCATGTGCCTATATATATCTCATCACATCACTCTCAGTTTTCAGCTGTTCTTTTTTTTTTCTTCTTCTTTTTTATTTACCCACATTTGGGTTCAGTTTGGCTGCCCGTGTGAAACCAAAACAAACAGTCACATAAGTTGAAAGTTTGATTTGAGGGAAACAAAAAATTTTCATTTCCTTAAAACCCCCACTGTTATTACTTCCTTATAACCTGAAGATTGTTTAGCCACATACACATCAACAATCATAAAAGAAAAAATAAAGAAAAGGCCGTGTGCCTATATATCTCATCACATCACTCTCAGTTTTCAGCTGTTCTTTTTTTTCTTTCTCTTTTTTATTTACCCACATTTGGGTTCAGTTTGGCTGCCCGTGTGAAACCAAAACAAACAGTCACATAAGTTGAAAGTTTGATTTGAGGGAAACAATAAATTTTCATTTCCTCAACAACCCCACTGTTATTACTTCCTTATAACCTGAAGATTGTTTAGGGTGCTATCTCACTTTGCGGAGACATCTCCGCGACAGAATAAAAATCCGGTCTATGCGACGGATAAAAAGTATTAGAGACGTGTCCGAGACGTCTCCGCGACAGTTTATGAAAAAAGTCTGAAGTAGTCCCAAATCCGTCTCTGAAAATCAGGAGACGTCTCTGAGACCTCTCTGATACGTCTCCGCGACAATTTATATAAAAAAATAAATCTGAAGTAGTCCAAATCCGTCTCCGATATTCAGGAGACGTCCCCGAGATGTCTCCGTGACAATTGATTGAAAAAAAAATCTTAAGTAGTCCCAAATCCGTCTCCGAGACGTCTCGGAGACGTCTCCTGATTTTCGGAGACGGATTTGGGACTACTTCAGACTTTTTTCATAAATTGTCGCGGAGACGTCTCGGAGACGTCTCTAATACTTTTTATCTGTCGCGGAGACGTCTCCGCGAAGTGAGATAGCACCCTTATCCACATACACATCAACAATCATAAAAAGAAAAATTAAGAAAAAAAAAATGTGCTATATATCTCATCATATCACTCTCAGTTTCCGGCTGTTCTTTTTTTTAATTATTATTATTCATCCACCTTTTTTGTGTGCAGTAACCATATGTCAGGTTAGAATGAAATTTTGTTGGAAGAAAAAATTCACCTCATAAGCTAGAAAAGGAAATGACAGATCATGTTTCCTTGTATCAAGTTACAATTGAGGATAACAGATTTATTTATTTATCTTCTTTTTTTTTCTTTTTTTTTTTCTTTTTTTTTGTAAATTCAGTCCCACTGTTTACTGTAAATTTCATGATCGTTTTTCAACATACATGTACATGTAGTTAGTGAGAATTAACCTCGAGGCTAATATCCCATATTAACATTCTCATTGAACTTTAATAATTTTAATCATGCACCTGTACTTGATGGATAGGATATAAAAGGAAAATATAATGCGAGAGAAACGAGTGTAAATCAAATAAAGATTTACGAAGGAAAAGGAAGAGAGTGAGAAGGAAATGAGAGATATGAAATTACCAAAAACCTGGTAAAAAAGGAATATATGAAAGGATGTTGTAGTATGATGAATTAAAGATTAATTAAAAAGAAAGAGAGGAGCAATAGCTTTCATCTGCAATTGTGGTTTTGATATCTCATTAAAAGCCCACTCCAAACTGCCTATCATGTGGTTATTATAGGTGTTTGATTAGGTTTAGTTTTCATACCAGACTCCAATTTAATGGTCATTGACTTAGGTTCAAGTCAGGAATCTACGCATAAGACCATGCTTTTCCTACTGTATGACCATGCATCCTTTTTGATCCATTTAATCTTTTAAAAAGGACTGGGCGTGAAGGGGGAGGGGGGGGGGGAGAGAAAGGGGTTAACATTTAAAAGGTAAGGGAGAAAAAAGACTGTCCGTAGTTGATTGTGGTTACCCAGACCATCAACCTTTGCCTTGCTCTCAGAACTTGACCTGTCACTTGATGTCATACAATGATTAATTGAAGTATCTTTTTCCTCTTCTGTTACCCCACTAAGGTGACAACAACTACCCAAGCCGACTACAAGAGGCCCGAGTGCCCCTCCTACCACGGTCCACATGCAGAAGGCAGAATGTCTACGGGAACAAACTGACCCCTCAGATGCTATGTGCGGGATACCTCCAGGGTGGCATAGACTCTTGCGATGGTGATAGTGGAGGGCCCTTGGTCTGTGAGACTAGGGATTCCATTTGGAAGGTTGTGGGCGTGACCAGTTGGGGGTATGGGTGTGCCCAACCCAATGCGCCCGGGGTCTACGCCGTGGTGACCCGTTTTCTTGGATGGATTAACCAGAAGACCACTACCCGGACCTGCCTTTGAGAAATAACTCCTCAAAGGTAGCCTGAATATGAATTACTTAATGTACAAAGGTACTTCAAAATAAATGTCATTATTTTAAGCAGCCTGTAAATCTAACTGTAATGAAAAGCCTCAGAGACCCTCCTCTATCGCCCATTCCCCCATAGATTTGAGCAAAGTATGTGGTACAAATCTTTTGATGAAATTAGTTTTCCAAAAATCATCCATTTTATTATAGAGTTACATGACTAAAAGTAAAACCAACCGAAAGCATAGTTTTTGTGCATAAAATAAATGGTGAAATGTAGCATCATATATATGCATTATTTTCACCCCCCCCCCCAATATAATATCTTAAGGAAGTGATTTAATAACACTCATGGTGAATTGATTCAAGTATTTGTGTTATGATCTCTGTACTTCACCCACCTTGTTACGATCAATGATACAACCGATTGTGCTTGTTTAGTCTTCTTTTTAATGATGTACAAGGTAGAAATAAACATTGATCAAATATTACTACATGTATTTCCTTTGATAATCAGATGACTGATGGTAATAGAATCATTTGAGTTCTTTAATTACATTGTAGCTGTATACTGCGATTTAACTAAACTACTTGTAATTGGATAAGTAGGCACCATGAATATAGTGAAGTTTATTATATGTCAATTATGTTCAGTAATCTGAACGAAACTACTCAATAAAAAAAAAAGTGTTTTATGGCCTCATGATAAGATAGCATACCTTCATGATAAAACCAAATGCGATTTCCTTTTCATAATGCACAACTTTTGTTTACTGAAAGCAAACATGATCATTTTACTAAACAATCAATCTACATCTAACAATTATCAAAACGTGATTATATCTTCATTTCCATATATGAATAGATATAAAAACAGTAATCATGTGAACATTGACCTGTATAATTATGTTTGTATAAAAAGATTATTCTTCATTTTATTGGAAATAACAAATAATTCAAATATACATGTATATGGGTCCATGCGTACTGTTTTGTAATTTCTCAAGCTCTGTCATCGAATGTTTGAATGTCTGAAAGGTCTAGGCATGAATATGAGAATAGATTTCCCTCCCTGTGTCCCTGTATCTCTTCAAGCTATAACAATGAAAAGTTTATACTCTCAACTGGTTTTGAGACAAACTATTGTTCTAATTAGCTAGAAAAATTCTCCCCAGCTATAAGGTTTTCTGAACACATGAATTTTAAATGTAGGGCAGTTCCAAGCAAAACAGGACATGACCCCCCAAATTTCAAATTCATGGTTCCATGACAAATTTGGTATCATATGACAGCTAAAAGTCAAAATTTTCAATATCTGTGGATGGTTTAGCATTTTTAGGGCATCTTGGGTTTAAAAATGGCATTAATATTCAATATTACTAAAATTGTCAAATTTCTATCTTTTTTTATTTAAATTTCATGTAAGAGAAATGTACCTAGAAAATGACAATATACTTTGATCATATTTTATTATGAAAGCAGGATATATAAAAAATAAAGTTTTCACATAATATTTTGCTTCGCGATCTTTGTTCCCCATCAGTGAGCACAAACATGAAGTTACCTCAAAATGTCACTCCGTAACCACAAAAACACATATTTTTAAAATATTTTTAGAATAATTGGGTTTAATGCAACAAAAATTTATTTGCAAATCTGGAACACCCATACCTATCAATTACATAAACTTTTTATATTTGAATGGATTTTGTTTGAGAAATACGGCCTCATAAAGTGTGTCACTCCGTAACCATTATGGTTACGGAGTGACATCCCATTGCATTGCATGTGCAATGTACATGTACTATTTGATCAATGCTCACTCTACACTAGAACTTTTTAAATTCAGAATTCTTTTAGTGAAGTGCCCAAGAAAGACATTGGGGTGTCATGCTTTGAGAATATGAGATCATAAATATGCAAATGAGCCCTTTGTCAGCAATTAATTGCACAACTCAGGCATTTGTGTGAGGTCTGATATGAGCTCCTTTGAGGATTTTGCAGCAGATTGTTTTGGAAGAAAGTGGATGAGGCTGTGAACTCAATCATTTGGTTACATGTATACCATTTAAGTAAGTTTAAATAGTAGTTTAAAGAAGACACTGACCTGTACATATAAATAAAAGTAAGACAATGGGTTTGAAAATTACCCTACCTTGTGCTATCATATAAAGCATGACAGAACTGAAATTCATCAACAAATGAAGGAGAAGAAGCATTAAAAAAAAATAGCATAAATTAGCATAGATTACATTCTAGTCAAAATGTCAAATTATGTGTAGAAGTTTAGTGAACATCATGGAGCTTTACCAGATTAGGAAAAAAAAAATCTGTCAAAAGATTTAAAAAAAAAAAAAAAAAAAAATCTTTTTTGTGAATTTTGAAAAATTTGCATAAATTAGCATACTTAATGAGTTTCAAAATTCTGTGTAAAATTTTTGCATCTCCCACCCAGTGCTATCATATAAAGCAAATGGAATTGAAAATGATTGACAAATAAAGGAGCTGGTGCATTTATTGTTATTATTTAAGAATTTTTCATAAATTAGCATATATAATGTAGACAATTTTCAAATCAAAATTTCAAAATTCTGTGTATAAGTTTGGTAAACCTCATGTAGCTCTACTAGATGGAACAAAAAAGAAAAAAAAAATCAAATCGTCGAAAAATAAGAAAATCCCAATTATTTGTGAATTTTGAAAAATGCGCATAAATTAGCATACTTAATGAGTTTCAAATTCTGGAAGTTTTGAATCCCCACCTAGAGCTATCATACAGAGCAAGCAGAATTAAAATTAGAACACAACGGGTGTTTTTTTTTATTTAGCAAGGAGACATAGTCCATTATACATTGCCATGTGTGGATGATTCAGAGGTCATCCTAACCGTCACTCGCTTCGAACGCGGACATGGGTTCAAGTTTTAAGTCATAATTAACAAAAATATTCAACCAATTTTCTCATGCAGGAGGCGCATATTATACTCTAGTATAACATAGAATCCAATCAATTACTCAAAATTATGATAGCCATTTAAAGTTCACAGAGTTTAAGCAAAATGTTTTTTGCTCAATTATGCATGTCCATTTTTGCGGTCACTCCGTAACATGATTATGAATATTCATATCTCATTAATTATGCGAGATCACTATAACAAATGTTATCATTTTGAAAAGAGGGTACCATCAGCTTTTGTCATGAACCATTTCTTTGTAAATAAAGATTAAAGTATGGATGATAAATGTGTTTGAATGCTGAAATGTGCTTCTGAATGTCACTCCGTTACCTTGGAACTGCCCTGTATTATAACCCCCAGTTCCATTATTTAACCCTATTCAGACTGGCATCTTCAAGAGGAGATTTTTGACTGGGGGGGGGTCATTTGACCCCCCCTCTGAGATCTCGGCGCGGATGGTCCGATTGCCGTGAAATTTTGCCACGAACGTCGCTGCACATGTAAAGGGTGTCGCTGATATGTTTTTTTTGAAAAAAATTTTCACATATTTAATTTATGCTAATTTATGCATACTCACGTATGCAAATTAGATGCTTTTTTATTGAAATCGTTAATATTTCATTATAAATATTAGTTATGAAGCCCAAATTTTTCTAAAAGTTGCTGAGTAGCATAGACAACAGTATTGAATTGACAAATTAATTCTTTTGTATACTATTGTTTTATGAATTTCTTATGTATTCTATTGTTTTTATTTCTTATGTATTTTCTTTGTTTTTGTAATTTTTTATGCTTGAGAAATGTATTTTGATCAATATAAAGACAAATTTAATTAATCAAAAGCTCCGAAGACACAATTATCAGTTGTTATAAAGCAATTTGAAAAGCAGTATTTTGTACACAAACGCATGCAAAATGACGATTTTCGTTCAATTTTGGCCTGACATGCGATTACATAATGTTGCGTAACGCAACAACGGAGTGTCCGATTTTTTCGAACTTGGTGTCAAAAGTTGGGGACACTTGAAAGAAAACAGTCATAAAGCGCCGGGTTGCGATTCGCAGCGGTTTGCGCGGCAGTCCGCGGATTTTGTTCAGGGGGGGTCAAATTGACCCCCCCAGTCTGAATAGGGTTAAAGATATGTCATTTAAAACAAAAGTCATTCATCTTATATAAATATTTTTCCAAAAGAAATTTTAAAAAGAAATATTTTGCTGGTAATTTATTTAAATTACTTTCAAAATAAAATTACTTGCAAGTGATAAGCTTTGTTCATGCATACAGTGTAGTATGATATCGATCTTACCAGCCTATGTACACATATCTGAGATGTGCAAACAACTACATGTAGTGAAGTATTTGTATATCAGGTTGTTGAAAAGTCTCAAAATATTGATATTTCCTTGTTTTAATCAGGTGACAGATATCAGGTGCTTAAGTCAATTGAGTTGTTAAAAGTAGTTGTATACTGCAATTTATTTGCAATCATAACTAACTACTGGTAATTGACATTGGATAAGTAGGGCTGTTATCTACTGTGATTGTCATACATACTGTATACGTTGTTATTTTCACGCAATAATTTTTTTTTGCGCTGAGCGGCCTCAACGCATGTCACAGTTTCCTGAATTGCGCTACATGATTTAAAGCACGTAATTTATCCTTCCAATAACTACATAAGAAAGCATGCCCATTATATTTTAGGATTTTAAATTCGCACCTGCCGATCTGTGCGAGAAATTGTCAAAATTATTGTACCACAATATTTCCACAAGTGCATTATGTCATTTGACTTGTAATACATGTAACTATTCTTATTGTGTGGCTAATTCCATGTAAGAAGTGAAATGTTTTCCTATGTATTTGCTAATTTGTGACACACATTTGTCTCAAAGAACCTGTGTGAATAAAGGAGTCAGAAGTACTAGTACCTTTAAAGAAGAAGAAGATACAGAAAGGTTATCTGTTCCTTGAGTACCACCCCCCCCCCCTCCCCGAAAAAGGAGTTATATTTATGGAGTTCGTTTACTGTATGTACAAGCCCCACAGGCCATACAAAATTGTTTAAATTGAAAGATTCCTTTACCTCAAATAGGTCTTGGTAAAGCTTTTGAAATCATAACCACAATATATTTCCATCCATCATCTCTTTCAGGTTTCCTTTGGAAAGTCATTATGTGATTGTTGATGCAGAACAAATAGGTTTTTAGTCCTGGTATGAAAAGACGACAACAGCATTTAGGAAGGAAAATTGTATCATCATACACACATTATTACTGGTACTTTGCTAAATGTGATTTATTGATCAAAATCCATTATTTTGCAGAGAATGATACCAGCATTGGCACCAGGCAGGAACAAATTTTCTTTCAAAACAGCAAGAGGCATAGAAACATTCTGTTTTTTCTTATCAAATTGACGTTAATTGCCACTCCCCTGCAATTGATCTCACAATTTTTATTGAAAAAAAGAATAAATTGACTCCAGTGGTTCCTCTTATACATGTACATGTATATGGATTTTCACCTCACTGAAATGAAATAAATATAATATGTTTAATAAAAATGGCTACATCTATCCTAACAATGAATTAAAGCAATTGTGAAACATACCAATCTGTGAAACATACCTTATAACAGAATACATGTACAGGTTTTGAAGTATCAAATATATTTTGCAGTTATTAAGAAATTACATATTTGTATCAAATATAGTTATAGGCCTATGACTTATACAGGATGAAAAATGTCTCTTATGTTGCATCAGACTGTTTATTTTAATGTCATAGTAACTTTTAGAAGTAGTCTGTAACAATTTTAACTACTTTGATGATTTAAAAGTACTTATCATTTGTATTGTGTTATAGTGATTACTCAAGTTTTGTGAATAGTAATAACCATGTTCATGTATACTTGTGCATTTTATTTATGTATTTTTTTATTTAGTTGTTGTTTTTTCAATTATGATTTGTTTTAAAATGTGACTAAATGGTTAGTTTTGTAACTATAATATGTTGTAAATGCAAAACATTGTATGCAGCAATGTGATGTTGAATTGATGCCCATTTGGTCCTGTACATGTGTATGCAATAAAACTTTGTCTGCATGGAAATGTAACACCAATCATTCTTATTGTTTTATTTCTTGATGAGTGTGTGTATCTTGCTTGACTTTGCCAAGGTTTATTATGTTAACCCTCCAGCCCTTTAAATGAGGACTCGTGGCTGAAATTCAGATGGTTTGAACTGTAGGCTCTAGTGTAAAATATATCAAGTACACACTGAAAATTTCATCAAAATCAGATGCAAAATAACAAAGATATCTATTTTTTCTTCAAGTTTTGCATTTCTTGATAAAACAGTTCTATGCATATCAGTGGCGGATCCAGGATTTTATGAGGGGGTGGGCATTGAATTCAGAATCTCACTGTAAAAATATATCAAGTACAAACTGATAATTTCATCAAAATCAGATGCAAAATAAAAGATATCTATTTTTTCTTCAAGTTTTGCATTTCTTGATAAAACAGTTATATGCATATCAGTGGCGGATAGAGTTTGATGAGGGGGGGGGGGGGCGAAATTGGAATCTCGGATTTGGGTACATCAATTTTCCAATGTTTTACTTGTTCTATTTTACTGAAAATTTCAAACCATCTAAATTTCAGCCTGGACCCCTCTTTCTATTAAGGCTGTAAACTGCCTTTCTAGTTTTATCCGGCCATACCTTCCCCACACCCCACACTCTCAACAATCCCCCCCCAAAAAAAGCCCCCAAACCATCCCCACCTACCTGCCCTCAGCTCTTTCTTGAACTGCCCGCCTGTTTTTCCGTCTACCAGAACACCGCAGCGAATCCACTTGCAAATAGTTTGTCATGTTTTGACAGTCTAAAATACATCATTTTGGCAGGTAGCTGGGAGTGCTGAAGGATTATTACCAGTCATTTTAAGTCTGTGTGATGACGGAAAAAATGTGGGAATGCTAAATGCACAATTTTTTTGGGGAAAATCTTTGGATACATTCAGTCTAATATACAAGTATACCCTGGGAACATGTTTGTGGGCATGTATTTGTTTCGGATGTGTGTTTTCCGGTTAGTGTTAAATTTATGCCCTCGTTGCTTTAAAAAAAATTTTAATGAAAAACAGAAAATAATGCCTTTAACATATAAGGGCAAGTCCACGTTATTTGTTCCCAAGGTGATGATTTTTCAACTTTTTGATCATTTTTGTGTCAAGTGTGTTAGTGGGTTTGTAAAGGTATACATAATGTGTCATATATCACCATAGGCCTAAAGGGTATGAAATGCAAATGAGGTCAAAAAGTCATTTCAAGGTCATATGACGTCACAAGGCTCATTAATATTCATGAAGAAATAATAAAATGCATTAAAAATGCTGCTTTCAACCATTTAAAAAAGATGTTTGTCATAGGAGTACAACCAGAAAGTATATATTTTCTGTTTCTATATTTTCTTGGCCAACTCTGGTGAAAATATCATAAACCTAGCACATAGCTTTCCATATTTTTAGACTTAAAATATTCAGGTCTCAGAAATAGTCTCACAAAAGTTACTGAGCTCATGTAAAATCATGCATTTTTATTACTCACCCTCCCACCTTTAGAAATGAAACAAAAAAAAAAGTTGAAAATATCATAAACCTAGCACATAGCTTTCCATATTTTTAGACTTAAAATATTCAGGTCTCAGAAATAGTCTCACAAAAGTTACTGAGCTCATGTAAAATCAAGCATTTTTATTACTCACCCTCCCACCTTTAGAAATGAAACAAAAAAAAAGTTTTTTTTTGTTTACATTTGTGTTTTGTATTATGTTTCTTTTGTTTTATCTGAGATATTTTTTAACAAAAGATGTTGCTAAAAACAAAGAAGAAAAATTTACACATGTTAGCTTTACTAATATAGGACATACATTTTGATCAGTCAATGTGCCTTATTGAGAGAACCTTGCGAGTGCGATGCGCGAGCAGAAAAAAAAAATGGCTCAGTATAATGAACCCGAAGGTAGTGTATTTTAAACACATTTTGCCTCTCCTTCTCGTTCTTCTTTTTCTTTCTTTTCCCTTTTTGCCCTTAGAAAATATCAAAATTTGTGGCAAAAAAGTGTGGGGGGGGGGGCGCCCCCCCCCCCCCCCCCCCCCCCCCCGGCTCCCCCGTCTCCGCTGCCCGTGTAGACCTACTGTGTGAAATATAATTAGTCACAATGAATTCCACTGATATAAAGTGCCACACCAATAAAAATGATGTCAAAAGCTGTGTTTTGATTTTTGTTCTGGGTAGGAAAAGAAGAAGAAGAAAAAAAAGAATGACAGAAAGAAAGAAAGAGAGAGAGAGAAAGAAAGTTAGAAACAAACAAAGAAAGAAAAAACTTTTTAGCCTATGTTACAGACTTTTTTTAACATTACAATTGTCATTATAATGGTGTAGGGCTAGTAGGTTGTTTAAAAAATGATGGATATTCAAATTATTAAATCCAAAATTTGGTAAGTCCATCCCTCTCTCCCCCCCCCCAAAAAAAAATAGAGAAAAATTAATCATTTTTACTTGAATGGTTGTTAAAAATTTATATATAGGGGTTTCAATCCTGTAGCAAAGAATAATAATAGTCGAAAAGCGAAAGTTAAGAATTCCCTGTGTTCGAGGATTTTGATTGAAGTCATAGATAGGTAACTCTTTATTTGTCATTTTTTTAAGCATGTTATCATGTAGATTAACTTTGCCGCTTATTTCAAAGAGTAAAAAAATGCCAAGGCAACTAATCATTTACTTTTTTCATAACTCAAACTAAACCACCGTGGCGTATAGCCGTAGCCCGTACGCCTACATGATCCAGCCAGGCTGCTGCTCCTGTGTGTTAGTGTGAGTGGAGTTGTCAAGTGTGAGGAGGCGGGCAAGAGCACCGTGCACTCACGAGCCGCCCCGCCCTAGCTTCCCGCGAGCTTATTCATTGTCGATAATGTCAAGTAGTTAGTCGTAATGCTGCGCTTCTGTGGGCCACGCCCATGGCCATGCTCATGCCCATGCCATGGTGGGTTGTGGTGGACATATATCTACGTTAGATATCTAGATCTAGATCTAGTCTGCATTATTCATATCAAATACAATGTTCTCTCAATGAAAACTTGCATGCATGATGAACAGAGTTATAATCTTTCGCCTCACAAGCTCTGTGTTTGTCCAACAATTGCTTGAGTTTATCCAAAGATTCAGCTTCAATCGTCATCGGCTAGCAAACTGTTCCATTCCGATAAATACCGTGTCTGAAAATTTACTTCTGAGCTCTAGTCGAGATCTTTTTATAAAGAGTTTGAACTTGTGTCCTCTGCCTCTGGGTTTATGAATTAACTCACAAGAATTCCCAAACTTTCCATTTAAAAAACTGTTGTCATAGCCTATTCCCTCTTCATTTTTTAAGATCTGGGTGATTCTAGGGGTTGGGGCAATTTTTGTGACATACCACAACCCCAAATCCATATCTTTTTCAAACCAGGCATTCCAATAATGGCATGAGCAAAAAAATGGGGTCCCATCCATTATTTCTCAAAGACTATGGCATATTGCAATTCGACTCATGAAAATTGCTTGTCCATGTAAAAGCAATATGATGTCCCTGTTACGGTGGTAGATTTTTTGTATGCCTGTTGCTTGAAATCCATAAAAGATTTCCAATTTCAATGTCTATTACTGAGAAAAGAGAGCAATTTTTCATGGACAGCGCAAAACTTAACCACAGCTGAGTTGATCTTCATGGTGAACTGCAAAAGTTGATACCTATGTTACAGGGGACATTACATGAAAAATTGCCCCAACCCCATGGAAAGACCCATCTGTAAAAATAATAGATCTAGAGATCTACTTAAAACATAACACTCAACAGCTTCAATTACATGTAGATCTAGATGAAATATCTGTCTTGTTAATTGTGTTTTATAACAATATGACTTGGATCTATATTAGATCTGTCGGTTGTTATAATTTATGTTTTGTATTGTATGTCCTGCATTGGCAGTAATGTGCCTTGACCTGGACTGTAGTATACTATTACTCTTTTATGTTTGTTCATGTGCAATTCTTTTATATGTAGACTCTGTATGGTTATTATGTTCCTTTAGCTTTGTTGAAGATATGGGCAGTTCCAAGGTAACGGAGAGACATTCAGAAGCAACATTTCAGCATTCAAACAAGTTTATCATCCATACTTTAAAGCCAAGCTTGAGTTCTTGCAGCCAAAATAATTTGAGACAAATCTCTAAGATATGTCCTCACATTGTTCCATTAACATATACATATGCCTACACAAGATTATATTCACGTTTCGATAATGATTTCAGAAGAAATGTTGAAAAAATATCGAAACAGTCCGTCAAATTGAGACTTGGAGTAGACCGCTACATCGCCACAAGTCACGGCACAACATACACACACAGATCCGGTGCGAATCGCGTACACATAATATACCCGTAGACTTTCCACGTGGCCGTGTTAATCACGCATGTGCTTAGACGGGCCGTCTAGATACAGAAATTATGCTTATTTTGCTCTTTTCACAGCAAATACGCAATTTTCTGCAAATTCCTTTGGTGTGTAGTATTTATTTCCTATGCTTGAGATTCTGGTATGAACAAGAATGTTTTGATTTATTTCATCATGACTACTACTCTAGATTATCTTTAATCTTTATGTTCAAAGAAATGGTTTATGACAAAAGCTGATAGTACCCTCTTTTCAAAATGATAATTTTTTTTATAGTGATGCTCTTAATTAATGAGATATGAATATTCATAATCATGGTTACGGAGTGACACGAAATGGACATGCATATTTGAGCAAAAAACATTTTGCTTAAACTCTGTGAAATTTAAATGGCTATCACAATTTTGAATTATTGAGTGGATTCTATGTTATTCAAGGTATAATATACCACCTTGCTTTAAAAAATGGTTGAATATTTTGTTAATTACGACTTAAAACTTGAACCCATGTCCGGTTACGGAGTGATGGTTACGGAGTGACATCTGGTTTCCCGGTCTTTTTCGTGAGGAGAAATGCATTATAAAGAAATATTAATACTAAAGTTTGTTGGAGTAGTCCATGATAATTACATTAAGCCAAAAAAATCGGCAAAAAGAGACTAGATATAAGAATAAGAGGCATTTAAAGCCCCATAGTCCCATATGTGCAAATTTGGGTTTGATCAATTATTCAGCGCAAGAATACTGAATTGCAAATTTTTTTAACTTAAATGATTGGTTGTATAGTAAAGAAGCCTTTGTGGTAATTTCAGATCCTAATTTGCATAAATTACAAAGGCACAGCGCCACATTGAAATTTCAGCTCCATGTCCTGTTTTGCTTGGAACTGCCCATATACAATATTGTGATACAAAATTTAAAAAAAATATTGTATTACCAAATGTGCTGTTTCTATCTATAGGAAAAAGTCAGAAAAATGATTACCTAGATCTAAACCTATCATTGCTTTATACTACATGTACAATTTTTTGGGATCTATTTTCTTTCATTTTCCATTTAATTGCCCTTGAATCAGGAGTTGTTGGAGCGGTGACGCTCATTGTCTACTCTCTGCATCAGCCTACAAACTGACAAGGAGCGGACCCCGGTTCTAAACCCAGAGAGAAGAGATACCTAACTAAACTATAGCTCTAAAAACAATGTCATTCATAGTTACAAGGAAATGGATTGGAGACTTGACAATCCAACAAAGCCTTGAAATTCACATGGTCAAAAAGAACATGCATGTACTAACTAGGCTGCTACTGGTTAAATCTACTTGACTTGCAAGCTGGGAAAAAAACAATAATCCTTCTTCGTAAAGTGCTATTTACTATGTACAGTAATTTATTTTGTATACACATGTATCTAGAGATTTCTTATCTTTCATAATAGATTTTTTTAAACTTTTCCTACATCCATAACTATGCCTTTTTATATAATTAAGCAGACAAAGAAAAAATAAATTACATGTATCAATTACAATATGGCCTTACTGGCATCTTTAATGTGCTTTCCTGATGATTCCAAAAATACATAAGCGCCTGATGTGTGGCAAGAGAAAATAAAGATAGCAATAATTTGTAAATAGGAATGACAACAATATCTAATGCAATATATAATATACATTAAACATGGTTCCGCAAATGTGTTGAATGAGACAGGAAATGAAGAGAACAGAAAATGAAAGAATACAGAGAAGACGATTAGGCAGACAGAGTGACAGGAGAAAATGAGAAAGAAAGGCAGGTAGATGACAGAATGAGGAGAGGGCGAGATAAAATATAGAAAAGAGATGGAGATAGAAGAGAGAGAGTGGTATACGACAGAAGAAGATGGTGAGAAGAGAGAGAAAGAGAGATGCACTGTATGTATGAAGAGGGGTAGGAAAGGGAGAGACAGATAATAATAATAATAATAATAATAATTGAGACTTATAACGCCGCAGTTTCTATATGTATATACTCAACTGCGCATGACATAGTGAATAAATTAGGATAAACAATACAAATATTATAGTTATAAATTAATGCTAAGGGGGACCTGGTCTGCAAATAAAAAAGAAATATCTAATGAGAAAAACTTTCTGAAACAGATAGGTTTTTTCAGGTTGCTCTTGAAAAACAGTTGATTGATGAGGCATGTCATTGTGGCAAGGGAAAGACTATTCCAGAATTTCGGTGCAACGCGAAACAAAGGGCACGGTCACGCCAAGTAACGCTTTGTTTTAAAGGTGGAATAGCTCAGCAGGCATGGTATCATGGGAGCTACGGGCCTGTAGGACTGGGTGGCTGATTTTAAGGAGGAGTTTTACCACTGAGATAAGTGGGGGCGCAAGCGCATGGAAGTGCCTTAATAAGTAAGGAGGAGTATTTTTAATTTAATTCTTTGACGAACTGGAAGCCAGTGCAGATCATGAAGGAAGTGGGGTTACTGAGAGAGAGAATAGAACATAAGAGCAGAGAGAATGGAAGGTAATCAGGGCGATATTCACGTCCGTAACCATTTTTGGTCAATGCCCCCGATTTAAAGCTAAGAGCTCAATTTTTATACTTAAAGGGATGCATTTAATAAAAGGTAGGTTTAGTTTAACTTTTCTTTTTTGACATTCAAAGTATAAGCAAGACAGAAATATGAATTATAGACATTGAATGGGCTATCTACCATCATATAATCACAGAAAACTTGGCCTGAGTAAAGATTCATGTTGAAATGATAATTAATGTTTATATGTGTAGGATATTAACCCGTTGCATACTAAGCACCGCATATATGCGGGCTGAGAAGCAATAGAACATCCGCTCTTGTCCAACCGTTTTTATTTCACTCACGATAGCAAAACAGATAAATATCTTATATAATTTAAAATATGCTGTCTTGATCTATTTAAAAGCTGTCTTGTTTTCATCTGTAAATGAAAAAAATTTCTTGCAAAGCATGCTTGACAATCACGATTCATTCGGCTTTATGAAAGTTCTTAGTATACAAACGGGTTAAGACAACTGCAGTGAACAATCAAGTAGAATGTACTTGTTCCCAAAGTGCAGCATAGCCTAAATTTCAAAAGTGCAGTGTCTAATTTTCATTCATTCTTTGTCTCATCTTTGTTGGCTCTATTTCAACTTCTGAATATTTTCCACCTTTTTTTCTTTTTTTTTTTCCACAGCAGGTAGGGTACCTCATATACATTATCTTCACTTGCATGAATGCATTCTAACAATGTGAAAGCATTGCTAAAACCATCTGTTCTAAATAATAACTCAAGGAAAATCGAGAGAGAACAACATCACTCAACAATACAAATTTCTCTAGAAAAACTTTTCAATGCTGCAGTTAAAAGAACATATGAACCTATAATCACTTTAGAATGAAAATAAACAGAATCTTTAAATGGACACATTTCAGTGTGGCTATAATATCCCAGTGGCAGATTCAGTCTTGGTGCAAGAGCGCGATTTCGCCGCCCCCGCCCCCTAATTTTTGGGGACCAATATTGAAAGTTTGTTTGCCTAATGTCAGCTAAAGAAAAGCTGGTATCTGTCCCCCCGCCCTTATTCCCAATCTGCTTGATCGTGTGGAATTTTACAATTTTTTAAAATGAGCAAAAGACTGTAAAGGATGGAGGCGAGGCTTGAAAATAGGCAATACCTGAAACTCCCCTGTATTTTTCAATTAGCGGAAAAAGCAAATTATCATTGAAAGATTTTCAATCTTCCATTTTGCTATGCATTGAATAAATAATAAATAAATACAATATATAAACATGCAAAATGTTTACATCCTTGCTACAGAAAAGTGAATATAATCAGCAATATTTTAAACATTTTGTATTCTTTTGAATTTTAAATTTTGATAATTCTTGTACGCGGCATTCACCATTTCAAGGAAAAAGTTTATAAGCCTAACATCACCACAATTTTAGTCTCAGCAGGGTAACACATGTAAATTATGAATGTTTCATCAGCTTGAGGTTTGGGTAATTTTGTGTGTCTAGACAGGATGGCATGCTAATAAACAAGAGTAAATGTGGTAACATTGTATCTCAAACTTTGAGGAGACGTTCCAGTGAATGAAAAAAAATCCTGGTTCAATTTTCCCGTTAGTCTCTAGTCTCAAATTGTCTTATGGCAAGGTGAGATACAAAAAGATTAAACAGATTCCGATACAATAGAGCAGATATATATGGCCAAGGCAAATGCCTTTCATTTGTCTTTTTGGGTGGTTTCATCCCTGGCAAGATCAATGTATGGCAAGGCTGGGTTTAGAAAAGCCAGTCCTACCGTACATCAACCAAAAGTTCACGCAATGCCTTCATCAATCAGGCCATGAATATATTCTGAAATAGACACAAGCCAAACAAAACCCTTTCAAAGGATATGCTCAGGGGAAAAATGGGCGTTAGTATAGCTTAAATTACTCTTTTCACATGAAAAAGAAATTAATGTCACAATAAGCTATTGAAATTTTTTTTAAAAAGGAGGCCTCCTCCTTGGTTTTAAAAACTTTTTTTTCCTGGGACGCCTGCATTGAGAGAATAGGAGAGACAGATCTAGACAAAAAGTGCACATACCTAAATTGAAAAATTTCAAAAGTGCAGAGAACTAATGCCTTTTGAATCTTTTGTCTTGTCTTTGTTAGTTCTATTTTCAAACTTCTAAAAATAGTTTCACACCCTCTGTTTGACAGCAGGTATGGGTACACTAGAATCTTCTCTGCATGACATCATTCTAATAATGTGAAACATTGCTGAACCATCTGTTTTTAAATAAGTCATAGGCGAAAACAGTAAGAAGAATAATACCATTAAACAACAATAATTTACTTAAAGATCTATTATTATATATTTTTCAATACAACAGGAATCATTGAAAAATAAAAGTACATACGAAACCTGTATAATGCCATAAGTGCAAATCACTTCAGATATTTTTTAAAGGAATACAGGTCAGTGTAGCTATTATATCCCAGTGGCAAGATCCAGTCTTGGTGGGCAACCTTGGGGAAAGAGAATATTTCAATTGATCAATTAATGTTTCAATTAGATGGAATGGTCTAGAGAAACGCTTTGAACATTATTCTTTTTCCATAAATGTGTGACAAACATGAAAGCCCCAAAATGAATTTATCCACCCAATTTC
Organism: Paracentrotus lividus; assembly: GCA_940671915.1. Classification (NCBI taxonomy): domain Eukaryota; kingdom Metazoa; phylum Echinodermata; class Echinoidea; order Camarodonta; family Echinidae; genus Paracentrotus; species Paracentrotus lividus. The sequence goes on from CALNVZ010003433.1 coordinate 11,156,813, forward strand.
AAACTACAGTTTATCTCATCCCAATAATTTTTTTGTTGCAATAATGCCTTCAAATAAATAATGAAAAGCTTTGAAGATTAATTAATGCAATTATACTCGTCTGTCTCAAATATCATTGATAATTGTCAGTTCGCATATTCAACCTAAAATCAGTATCTGACGCAGTGGCGACACTTGTGCACGAAATAATCAAAAAACACACAGACAACTTGGCCAATATGCTCGGGCCTTATTTGTTGATTTTTCTTCGGCCTTTAATACCATGCAAACCCTATCCTACTCCAAAATACAAGCACAGAATGTCAAACCATGCTTAAATTCTGTGGATAAAGGAATTTTTAGTGAACCTACTCAAAGAGTTAAAGTTCAAGGATGTTTTTCTGATGAAATTGTGGTTGAACACTGGAGCACCCCCAGGGGCTGCGTACTTTCTGCATTAATGTTTATTCTTTATTAAACAAATGAACTGTAGGGGTGTGGATTCTTAATGTCAAAGATCTATAATTGCGGACGATACTGTGATTTTAGCTGATTAAGGGAGATGAAATAGGAATTATCGAACGAATATAGAACGTTTCAATGAATGGTGTAAAGGCAACTTTCTTTTCTTGAACGCCGGTTTAAAAACGAAAGAACTGGATTTTTTATTTTAGGAATATCCAAACCAACAAAACGAATCTGTAATGTCAATAACGTAGATATAGATATTGTAAAATATCACAAAATACTAGGCCAAATCCATTGACAATAAGCTTCTTGGATAGATGAATGTAATGCCGTCTCAAAAAACAAGATCACGCATGTATTTTTTACGGAAAACTTCGACAAGCGCACGTTCAAAAGCTTTATTAGGCTTATTCTGTAAGTCTGTCGTCGAAAGTGTGTTTTTACTGTTTTTTTCAATTGTATCGCATGGTTGCAATGGCCATGTAGGAACTGAGAATGAATCTTCCGACGCGCACGGTCGGAAGGCATGCCTCCGGTATTGCCACATCGGAAAAAAAAAGGCCAATGCGCATGTTGAGTATTTTACATCTCACCCTTATACCATGAACATCTTTGAGATAATTGACCCCAAATCTATTAAAGTTGTATCATCAGAATTATTTCAACTCAGGAAGGAATGGCTACTGATGTAATAAAAAGGATAAACATGTTTAAGTTGATCTGTCAAAGGTCTTCAGAAAATTAGGCACAAACGAGTCATTTAACATGAATAACCTCAGTGACGCTTTGATGTTCCTGACCTCAAAATCTAATCAGTTCATCTTTCCTCCCAGCATGACGCTAAGTTTGAAGTTGATTCCATAAACGGTTCAGAACAGTTACAGCAACGAACGGCCATTTTCATGTATACAATGACGGTCTGTGACCCTTGACCTTTGACTTCATGACCTCCAAATATAATAATTCATTGTCCCTACCATATATGCCACACATGACCTCAAGTTTGATGTTCATCCATCAAACTGTTAATTAAGTATCGGCAAGAACAACCATTTTCACGTACACAATTGTCCTCTGTTGGCCTTTGAAACTTTGACCTCATGACTCTAAATTCAAATCAAGTTTTATTGTCCGTACCCATATGCACATATGACCCAATAGTTTGAAATTGATCCGTCAAACGGTTTTTTAAGTTTATCTGCGAAGAACAAGCCATTTTTCATGTACACATGACCTCTGTGACCTTGACGCTCATGACCACCAAAATCTGATAAGTTCATTGTCCGCTCACATATGTAAAATGATCCAAGTTTGAAGTTTTGATCCCTCAACGGTCTTAAGTTATGCAAGAACGAGAGCCATTTTCCCCACGTAACACAATGACTGTGAGCCTTTTGACCTTTGAAACCCCAAAATCTAAATCGTTCATTGCCCCTCCCATATAACACAAATTACTCAAGTTTGAAGTTGCCCGTTCACACAGTTTTCTTAAGTTTGGCGAGAACGAACTCATTTTCCCATGTATACAATGACATCTGTTGACCTTGACCTTTGACTCGATGGACCCTAAAATCTAATCAGTTCATTGCCCTCCCATAGGCACAATTACCCAAGTTTGAAGTTGCGGCCGTCAAACGTTTTTAAGTTATGGTCGAGAACGACCATTTTCATGCATACAATTGACCTCTGTGACCTTTGACGCTAATGCCCCAAGTCTAATCAGATCTTGTCGCCTACCATATGCATACATGATCCAAGTTTGAAAGTGATTCCGTCAAACGGTTCTTAATTATCGCGAGAAACGAAAACGGGACGGACGTACGGACGGACGGACGGACAACCCGAAAACATAAATGCCTCCGGCACCACCTTTCGGTGGCGAGGCATAAAAATGACTTTCAGAACATGGGAAAAGGATTGTAAGAGAGCGAGCAGAATGAATTGGAGAGAGAAGAAGTGGGCGAAGAAGTGCACTCGGAGGGTGAATCCAGAAAGAAGGAATCCTAGCTGACGGGAATCACCCCCTGAGTGATTAACTACAGCAGCCAGCGATCGGGTAGACTGAATCTCTTCGTGCCCGTACCTCACGGTACCTGAGGTCTTTCGTCCAAGCTCGATACGAGAACTAAATAAATAATACGTTTACTTCTCCTCCAAATGATTCTGTTGCTCATTTTTGCATGATATATTTAGTCGTGAAAAATAATACTATGTAATCAAGTAAAATGTACCTTACATTTCAGAATATTTTTCTGACTCACACTCGATTGATTGTTTTGGAGTATAGGATATAAATTATGATATAACGTAAAACGGCTTTAAACATGTTAAATCCATAAAGTAAACCAGTGAATGACAATTTTATTATTGGTCAATTCTTAAAACGTCGCAAATGAATCGTTTATAATCCTTGTTGTAACATTCGTTCTTTGTTTTTTGCATTGAAATATTAACTGTTGTTTTCGGGAGGGGGGGGGCATCCATATAGATCATTAAACAACATTAAGGGACAGTTTTATCTTGAACTTTATTATCCTGGTTACCACCGTCGTAATTTAATTATTATTATGAATTGTATGTTTATATTTGTCTTATAATTGCAAAAAATTGTAGGTGCTTGCGCGGGGACCGCACCTTGTGCCGCGTCTCCCCGCACACGTATTGGATTTTTGGCATTTTTGTTTGTATCTGCTATTTGAATTGTATGTTTGTATTCCTGTATTTTTGTTTTATTATTGCGAACGAACAAAATTTCCAATTGGTACCCAGCTTTGGACGTAATAAATAAATGAAATGAAATGAATGAAATGAAATGAAATGAAAGAGAAAAAAAGAAGATAAACTAAGCCGAAATGTGCTAAATATCGACAGACCCCATTTTACCCTACCCTTCCATACTTGGGAAGTTACGTATGCATTAAAACAAATGTTTGTTTGGTTATATTGATATCAAAATGGTAAAGCGATATAAATAACATGTTTTTCTGATAAAGTGGGTTTAGAATATGTTTTGGAACTTTAACTTGACAAAAGAATCAAGGTAAAACTTGTGTGTGTAAATGGAAACGGCGGTTTTTGTGACAAAGGAGTGCACGATACCAGATCAATCACATCCCATATTCTGCCTTTAGTAGTAATATTTCTGTATCCTGCAGAAAGCTAAAGTAATATGGTCAATACCATTTTACGTTTCATCTCATCTATATGGTGGCCCTGAAGTACGCTGCAAAAGAAAGAGACATATATACGGTCAAGCGCCGTACATTTCGTAACAATTGTGTAGCAAATGTCTTTAAATATAGAACAACGCGGTGTGAAATTACGGTGAACCTTGAATTCACTCTTCACCAGCGCATCTGCGCCTGAAAATCTCCACATGTTTGATTGCGAATCTCATTTTCCACGCCCCGAAGTACGCTATCCAAACAACCATGTTTGCAAACTTGTTCACAAATGTTGAACAAATTCTTCTACTACACCGCGGCATCGCACTTCCACGCCCCGAAAGACGCTATGCGCAAGCAACAGCATATATTTGCGAAACGTTGCCTCAGAAAATGTTGAACAACTCTCTACGCCGAAGAGTCATATGTTGAAGGCAATCGTGCTTTCACAGCCCCCAAAAGTACGCTTTTCCTAAAGAGACACATTTCCGCGTCTACTGGCATACATTTGTGAACACTTGTCAATTCCTCAACATTCTAAACACATTGAGGTACAACGGCCCAAGTACGCGCACACATTGACCAATGTAAGCTATTTAGCCTGCAAATTAGTCTGGAACACAGACCGCAGTTGAAAGTAATAGATTTATTTCTCCGTGTGAATCTAATTTCAGCACTTAGTGAATCTATCTCAAACTCATTGAACATCGTATCGTAAACTCTGCAGTTAACCGCAAATTTATACTAATCTTACCAAAAGACTTTACGTTCATTGCAGAAAAATTGGGATGAAAAAATAAAAAAAAATGAAGAAAAATAGAAGAAAGACAAAGGATTTTTTTATAACTATGGCTACGACGAGTGGAAATTGAAGCCATTTCACTATTCTGAAATAAAATACAACAGTGTTACGAGAGGCGTTTATATTAGCTTTTTTTAATTTAAAAAATGCAGCTGGCTTATCCATCTCTCATGTTTAATAAAGACCAATAATGAGATGGTATAAAAATTTTTATATACTATCTAAATATCATTCCATTGGGTCTATTTGTCCTTATTCCTCCAACCTTTCGAAAATATAAAACAATTTTTTTGGGGAATATATAACCAAGTGTGTTACCCCCTCATCGCGGAATCACACATTTTCATCCTCACCCCCCCCCCCCCGAAATCGACACGCCATGGGCCAATCTTAAATTGTTTTTTTTTTTTTACCCCAGTTTTTTAGCATTAGAAGCTTAATTGATAACAAGTCTTAAAATGTGAATCAAATGTCACAATTTTTTGTCCTAATCGCTGTCCAAAGTTACAAATTTGTGCGGTCAAAATTAATATGTTTTGCTCTCGTCGGTATTAGCGTTATGACCTCCAGGGGACCGGCCGGAGACGGGGGGGGGGGGGGGGGGGGGGGGGGGGGGGGCCGGGGGTGGCCGCCCCCCCCCCCCCCCCCGAAATAGAGAAAAAGTAAAACGGGAAGGGAGAGGAAATGTGTTATATACACTAACCTTCGGGTTCATTAGAAGCCATTTTTTTTTCTGCTCGCGCATCGCGCTCTGCAAGGTTCTCCTCAAATAAGGCACATTGACTGATCTCTTATATCACAATATTTATAAAAGTTATGTAAATTTTTCTACTCGCGCTTGGCCCTCGCAATTTATTTTGTTAACATTGAGGTGAATCTTGACCCATAGAAGAATTCAAACATATATAAGTATAAGATGGAATGTGCATAAAATATAACGGTCTTATTATTGTGTCATTATAAGGCCAAAAATCTCATGCTCCGCGCTTCGCGCCTCGCAATTCCCTCCTCAAGAAAGACTGATTTCTGACGTCGCAAAAGTGAAGTGATGGATGTCAATAAAGTTCATAAATCTAGAATACATACCTTCAGTTAATTTAAGTAAAAATTTTGGTCTCGCGCTTCGCGTTCTCTGCATTCAAATAGTATGTCTATGTAAAATCTTCTGCTTGCGTTTCGCGCTCCGCAATTTATTTTTGTTAAAAATGAAGGTGGATCGTTACTAGTAACAGATTCAAACAAAAGTAGGCCTACATATAAGGGGGAATCTGCGTAAATATAGGCCTACACCTTATTGTGGTCATTATAACAGAATTTTAGGCCTGCCTTCGCGCTCTCATCTCAAAGTTTTCTTTAAAAAAAAAAGTTACATTGACTGATCCTGGCGTCCCCAAAATGTAGCCTATGTTATGGTAAATTTTTTCTGCTCGCGTTCCACAATTTATTTTATTAAATGAGGTGATCGTTATACTGGTTAAAAGAATTAACAAAATACTTAAAGAGTAGAGGGGGAAATGTGAGTAAAAGATAAAGCCTGTACATCATTGTAAGCCAACATTTTCACCTCGCGCCTTAACGCGCTCGGCAAATGAGTCTCAGATGGATGAAAATTATAAAATGTGTATAGAACTACATACCTTCAGGTAATTAAATAAGCCAAAGTTTTTTTTCGGCTCGGCGCTACGCGCATTGCAAATGTCTCAGATGGGAAGTGACAATATACAAAATGTGTATAAATAGCATTACCTTCAGGTAATATAAGCCATAATTTTCGCGCTCGCGCTACGCGCAATTCGCAATGTGTCTCAGATGGGATGACAATTATCAAAAATGTGTTATATAGAATACATTACCTTCAGGTATTATAAGCCAAAATTTTTCGCTCGCGCTACGCGCTTGCAAATGGTCTCAGATGGGATGACATTATCAAAAATGTTATAGAATACATTACCTTCAGGTATTAAGCCAATTTTCGGCTGCGCACGCTACGCCGCTGGCAATGTTTCTCAGAGGGATGACAATTATCAAATGTGTATAGAATAACAATTACCTTCAGGTAATTATAAGCCAAAATTTTCGCCTCGCGCAGCGCTCGCAAATGTGTCTCAGATGCGGATGCAATCTATCAAATGTGTATATATAGAATACACTATCCTTGAGGTAATTCTAATTATACACTCTAAAATGAATGGTGGAGAGGGATAAATCACCCGTAAAGAGGGCCAAGGAGTGACAGCGCTTTTGAAAAGGTTGAAAATGTGAACCCTTTCCCAACACTTTTTGACAAACGCTGTCACTCCTCGCCCCTTTAAAGGTTGATTTACCGCTTCCACCATTTATTTTTTGGAGTGTAACTGTTAAGCCAAATTTCAGCTCGCGCTAACGCGCTCGCAGATTTCTCTAAAAGTTGACCACTGGACTTAGCGCTTGAATATGATCTGCTCACATTCACAAATTGCACTTTTCACATTTCGAACCCCCCCCCCCCGTAAAACCCTTATTATTGTGGCCTAATATGTTCTGCATGAATTCTTCTAAACTTGGGCCCCCTCACTTCTTTAAACGCTCCGCCGGCCCTGGGACGCTTTATGACTCCCTAGAGAAAGAAGTTATACAAGACTCAGAAACGTCAAAACTTTGCTACACTAAAATTGATTTTATTACTAATTTCGATACTTTCGTAAAATATATTCCGTCAAGTAAAGACAAAATAAAACAGCTAACTCTTTATAATCTCTGTTCGTATTTTATGGTGATGTGACAAAATAATGAACCAAAAGGGGTGGGAAGGGGGAGTCATGTTTTTTTTTCAACACTGGCCCCCCCCCCCCCCCCCCCCCCCTCTTTGAGTTAGGGGGGGGGGGGTGATGGTAACGGGGATAGACAGGAGGGGGGGGTATTCCACTCTTTTTAGAAGATATAAACATGATTTCGATCGACCTGCTGAAATAACTTGCCAATTTCGGCACCCATGTGGCATCTGGATCGCGCCCCGAACCCCAAGCATTATTTTCAACAGGTTCCTTTTATTTGCGCGTTATTGGGGTTGACACGGGTCTGTTTTTAACCTCCTATTTGGCAAAATCATTGGTTATAAAATTAAAGCTAGTAGCAGTATTATCCGTTGATCAAAACCTTTACATTAAACACAAAATATAAAATATATTTTATAAATCTGAAAAAAATTTGGGTGCAGACAATAAATGCTTTGCATGCAATGTATTTACGGAAGGCGTAGTAAAGATAATAATAATTTATAATTTGTAATACAAAATCATTTAAGGTCTAATGTTGTGTTTATTTAAATAATAATGCATTAACGTCCTAATCAATAAATATTTTACCATTATTTGAGATTAAGACAATTGGTGTAGTTTTAAGTGTTTTTCCCCCGTAAATTGTTCTTTAAGTAAAGTCGGCTTTTGTGACATCGTCTTGAAGCAAGGACTCCATGGTTTTTAGTATGGAGCTAACAAAATTTTCATTAAAGTCCTTAACCAAAGGAGTAATTTATATTTCATCTTTGGCTATAATAATTAAAACGATTTCCATCGACAGAATCTTACAATGTGTGTTTTCGAAGAAGCCGTTAATTTAAACACGTGCTAGGCCTAGCGGGCCTAGCGGCGCCATTCACATCGTGTCCCCAACATGGCCCCCGAAAATGTGCGATTCCTGAGGGGTAACACACTTGGTTAATATATTTCCCCAAAAAAAATATTTTAATATTTCGCCATGTTGGAGGGAATGAGGTACAACCAATATGACCAATTGGAATGAATTTTAGTAAGTATATAAAATTTTATTACCTCATCTCATGATGGTCTTATAACATGAGATGGATAAAGCCAGCTGATTTTTAAAATTAAAAAGCTAATATAACGCCCTCGATCGTAACACGTTGTATTATATTCAGAATCAGTGAAATGGCTTCAACGTTCACACTCGTCCGTCGTAAGCCTTATAGTTAAAAAAATCCTTTGTTTCTAAATTTCTTTACTATCTATCATTTTTTTATTCTTTCATTCCCAATTTTTCTGCATGAACGTAAAGTCTTTGGTAAGATTACGTATAATTTGCGGTTAACTGCACAGTTTACGATAGCGATCGTTCAAGAGTTTTGAGACTAAGAATTCACTAAGTCTGAATTAGAATTCACACGAGAAAAGTAACTATTACTGTCACTTGGGTCTGTGCTTCAGACCTAATTTGCAGCTTAAATAGCTACATTGTTCAATGTTGTGCGGCGTAACTTTGGGGCCGTTGGTACCTCAAAACTGTGTATAGAAGTTGAACGAATGACAAGTGTTCACAATGTATGGAGTAGACGGGAAATGTGTCTCTTTAGGAAAGCCGTAACTTTGGGGCGTGAAAGCACGATTGCCTCAAACATATGAACTCTTCGGCGTAGAAGAAGTTGTTCAAACATTCTGGGGAAGTTCGCAAATATGCTGTTCTTTTCGCATACCGCGTACTTTCGGGGCGTGGACAGTGCGATGCGCTGGTTGTAGAAGAATATGTTCAACATTTGTTGAACAAGTTTGCAAACATGGTGTTTGGGAATTGCGTACTTTCGGGCGTGAACTGAGATCGCATCAAACATGTGAGATTTCGGCGAGATGCGCTGGTTTGAAGAGTGAATCAAGGTTCACGCGTAAGTTTCACACGCGCGGTGTTCTATATTTAAGGAGCATTGCTACACACATTGGTTAGCGAAAAATGTACGGCGTTGGACCGTATAATGTCTCTTCTTTCGCAGCGTACTTCAGGGCCACCATACATCTATACAAAGGTTCGAGTAAATTATGTCGTGTCTAGTCAAGTTGCATGCTATAAACAAGAGTAATGTATTTAAAAGATTTGGATACAATAGAGCAGACATACTAAGCCAAAGGCAAAACCTTTCATTTGTCTTTTTTTTAGGTGGTTTCCACCCTGGTCAAGATCAATGTATGGCAAGGCTGGTTAAAAACCAGTCTACCGTGTCATCACCATGTTCTCACAATGCCTTCATCAATCAGGCCTGAATATTATCTGGAATAGGCACAGAAGCCCATACAAAACCCTTGCAAAGGAAATCTCAGGGGGAAAATGGGGCAGTAGTTGTTGAATTACTCTTTCACATAAAATAGAAATTATGTCACATAAGCTATGCAATTTTAATAGGAGGCCCTCCTCGTTGGTCTTAATTTTTTTTTCTGGCACGCACTGCATTGGGAGAATAGAAGAGACAAATTTTAGACAAAAAGTGCCACATACCCTAAATTGTAGATTTCAAAAGTGCAGAGAACTATATGTCCTTCGATCTTTTGTCTTGTCGTTTGTTAGCTCTATTAACAAACTTCTAAAATATTTTCACACTCTCTTGTTTGACAGCAGGTATGGGTACACTAGATCTCTCTCTTGCATGACCGCATTCTATATAATGTGAAACATTGCTGAACCATCTGTTTTATATAATTTGAAAGGCAAAAAACGGAAAGAGATTAACCATTAGACATATAAATTTACCCTAAGATCTTTATTAGACTTATCAAAAATGATCATGAAATAAAAGTGCATATGAAACTGTATAATGCAAAGTACATCACTTCAGTCTATGATTCAATGAGAATGAAAATAAACAGGCAAGATTTTAAAAGGAACACAGTGTGGAGATTATATCCAGACCAGTGACAGATCTAGTCTTGGGTGCATTGGCCATGTCCCCTCCTATTTTGAGGACTTGCATTGAACATACAATACGTAGACCAAATGTTAGTATTACAACAGCTGGTATCTGTACACCCCCCCCTTTTTCTTTTCTTCCCAAATATTTGATCAGCAGCGGATGCATGGATGCTATCATCATAATTAAAATAAAATGCAGAGTATGAAAATTATCACTTGTGGGACTTTCTCAATATTCTACAAACCTACCTTGCATTTGAAGATGATGACCACATTATTTTTTATTTCAGGATGGACTGGTTAGGAAGAAATAACCCATAAATAATGCTGAAAAGCTAGACTTTATTCCCCTCTGTGAACGGTTGGTCGACGTAGAGCCTTGATCAGGTTTTCCTGTGTAACAAATACACATTTTAATACAAGTTTGCTTGATGATTATATTCATTTTTATAAAGGAAATGTCAACCATGGTTTGTTTGATAAATTTCCAATAATTTGTCAAGAAGACCCAGCTTAAAATATGACCAAATATTTATTTTCATGAAAATTTCAGTCACTTAAAAACAAACTATTGAGTATAAAAAGTGAAAGATCTTGAGCTCTGTTAAATGAAAGGTGCTGCAGAGTTGCACGTAAATGTTAAACCTGCCTTCACAATTTATAATTATTAAACTGTACCATTGACTCTTTATCATAATTGCTGCAATGTTTGAATTTTTTCAATTTTTACTATTTCCATGCTTCTTCCTAGAATTAGTAGTATGAAAAGTGACAGTAACAAATATTACTCCACTTTCCACTTTGCATTTCACCGCACTTAGCAACTAACCAAACCACCATCCTAAAATACATAACCACTCTTACCATAAATCAATCTTCTCAGAGGCATTTCAACTAAAAGGGTAATCTGGGTGGGTGGGTGGTATTGGTTTTGACAGATATTTATCATCAGATACGATTATTTACATCTGGGACCACTTTCAAATCACCATCCGAGGGACGTGACGGGT